>CADDXX010000357.1:712927-842594 GCA_902810485.1 Alauda arvensis
AAAAAAGTAATGCACATTCTGGGTCAGGAAGTAGCCACAGGCTTGAGCCACACCAAACATTAATTTTTTGTTAGACAGCAAAAAATGTACTTCATGGAAACACTTTTTTTTTTTCTACTGTGGGAGCTGAGTGATTCTTACAATGCATTGTTTTCACACATTAATTGAGTCATGTCAATAAAGTGAGGTAACAGTATTTCAGTAAGTACCTAAATATTGCATTCTAGAATTAGAGTATTTTCTCTATAAAATGGTAATTTAAGACAACAYTGACAGTACACCAAATTATAGATTTTGCTTTGCAAGGCATAATTATTTGTGCAAAGCATTTTAGGATTAATGATTTTGGGCACTCTCTAAGATATTTCATATTAGAACCTTGTTCCTGCATACTGAGAGCTCATGTAACTTTGCTACAATATGCAAAACCATTGAAACTATGCTTAAGAGTACTTTTAAACTATCACAGCTCTGTTGTTGTTCTAGACTCCTTTTTATAAYATACAGATATCACTGGCATAAATATTTAATAAAGTTTTTCATRAAAATATGTAACAAACATGAATGGCTTTGATAAGCAGGTATTATTTATTTCAAAAACATCACAGAGTTTTTGAAGATTTGTTGTGGTAGCTGCTTTTTCCAGTGCAGCAGGTTGCCTTCCATGTGTGCAGCAGTAAGTAGTGGGTAATTCTGCTGAAGTGTGTGCACTTCAGCAGGGCTGAAGTCAAAGTGAAAAAACATACCTTGATGGAGAATACCCAAAGGCAAGTCAGACAGAAAAATAAAGGGGAAAAAATGTTATTATACTCATTTTAGTCATAGCAAGTAGATACACAGAGGTTAAACCACTTGCCTCAGGCCATAATGRAAGACTGTGAAATAGTAAGGAACATAACCTGATTTCTTTTATCAATCCAGTCTTAGGCATGAGATATCCTTCCTTTTGGAGAAAAATTGTCTTATGTAATTTTTGACGATGTCAGAGTAGGTTATTTCCCTTCTGYAAAGACTTGTGAGTTAACATTCTGCTCTGGTGGAAATTTGCAGCAACTCAGTGCTACTCAGAAATTGTAGAAATGTGATGGTAGTGTGTAACTAAAATAATTATGCTGGCATAATTACTGAGAAGTAATGACTCAGTTATTAAGAAACCAGGTGTGTATATGGATGTGTATATGTCTGCATAGAACAGGGAGGCAGCTTTCCAGTTTCATTTGCATGTCTTTTCACATTTCTTTAGATTTATTTATTTGAAGGGCTTAAATGTAAATCTGGCTTGTGTAATGTGATTGTCTAAGAATGCAAATCATATTCCTCACTGTCTTATTTACATATTTGTACACATAATGCTTGTTGAGGAGACCTAAATTTACCTAACACTAAAAAGAAGGAAAGGTAAAATACCCCAACTCAGAAATCCCTTCAAATGTAAAATAAATGGGAAAGTAGGAAAAGAAAGAGGAATGTTTCTGCTTGTTGCTAAAAGCCCTGTACTGACTTGTATCCATTCTGGGACTTGGTGCTCATGTGCCAGCTCCTTTCCTGCTTGTTCCCTGTGAAATGCATGGTTGCTCTTAGACAGGTTCTGCCTGTGTCATTACTGTGATAGTTTGTGTTCACTCCATGGGGGTGATTTCAAGGCTAAAGTGGTTTTCTCATGCTCATTACTTTCTATTTATATAATTAGTTGTGCACCACTTTTSCTTCTGGAAACAGCCTTTTCTGGTGTGCCAAGCAGTCTTCAAATTCTGCCTGTGTACTTATGTTATGAATGTTTTATTTTAATGTACAGAGAAAGAAAATGGAAGATAGTGGTGTGTCCTGAAAAGTAACGTTAAATTGTCACAAAAGTCTACAAAATYCTGAATTCCTTAATATGGTTAAAAATTGTTTTGAATTTTTAATATCTGTGCTCAGCTAAGTAGAAAAGCTCACTGTGTTTGTGTAGGTGTATATGCTTTCTGCCATCTTAATTTGAAAATTAAAGKCCAAATCAGCTTCATTGAAAGTTACCAGCCTAGTTTTTTAAAACAAAGGACATGATTTGACATTAACTACTGTACTCTAATTACACTTAGAATTAAGCTTATCATTCAATAATCTGGCTTAAAATATAAAGAAAAAAATCTCTGCCTGTACTTAACTTGATATTTGGTCAATAGACACATTCCATGGAGTTTCCTTTAAWGAAAACAAATTCAATGTGTCAGAAAAAGTTTCTCCTTCCATATAGGTGAGAGGCCTTTGAAGTCATTGACAYGGTGTGTGGTTTCTGCTCAGCTATTAAAAACTTCTGCTAAGCATTCTCAGTCATGTGAGCAGAGGCATTTTGCCACTTGTCAAACCTCCAAAATAAAGTTTGTAGCCTGACTGGCAAGAGCTGGAATATTTAACTGTGCCTTTTGTCCTGAAATAAACGTAGCACAATTGTATTTGTGAGACTTAATGATTCCCATGGAATGCATTAATGAAGTGGTCTTTGGCAGTCTCCCCAGGCTTTTGACAGTCAAAGGTTGTTTAGATAAAGGGAGTATCAGTGAGGAAAAAAATCAATATGAATTTAATATGGAATTATGAATTAAGCCTGTTAAACTTGCCTGTCATGTTATCTTTTCACTTTTAAGAGCTTCAGATATTTTCTCTTTCCTCCATTTAAACCCAATAGTCTATCTTAATAGCTTTATCAAACCTCATGCACAGTTTTTTTCTTCTTTTAAATTCATTGTCTCCCAGATATTAACACTGATAGAGATTTTAGGGCACAGGAAACCCTAAAATATTTCACTGTGTTTCTCAGGAAAAAAATTTACTTGAGAAAAATATTGAGGTTTCATCCGTCTKCAAATACTTGAACAAGGATCTTTCTTTTTCATTTTTTTCCTTAATTCTATTTTTTTCCCAAATACTGTTTGTTTAAAGTACAGTTTCCTGCATTGTACCCCACACCAAGTAAGATGTTTTTGACCCCTGCTGAGCAAATAAAGCCAAACAACTTTCTGCCTCAGCTGAGGATTTTATTCAGGTCATGTTTTAGATCATTTCTAGAAATACCCTTACTTGGTTAAAATTGAAGCTTTGGATTTAGGAACTGGAGTCTTGTTCCTATTGTGTCTTTTCCTTAACCTGGAGTGAAAATACTTCAGTTGACTTTAGTGGAAGTGACTTTAATTAGATCAGACTGTGCTAAATGTGCAGATGCATTCAGAATGGAGAATGTTTTCCCATAATTGCTCTATACTCGGCAGTTTATAAATATGTTCATAAAGTAGCTTAGACTGATGGGAGCTGATGAGATTCTGAGCGATGTAATTATACACTTTTGCCATCTAGTACAACCAAAAAATGTTTATCTGGTTTTTTTTTTYYCCTTGTCTATATTAATAAGCTGTAGAAGTAAATAAAAATCCCTGCAGCAGTGGAAAGCATAATCATCCTGATTGTTTATTCCGAAAATCCCATTCACTTAAAGTCTTGTYTTGAGTAGCATCACAGAGCAGATGCTTTTGTAGTAACAACCAGAGAGGAACTTGGACTCTAAAGATTGCATTTTTAGTAGTAATGCAGCAGTTTTTGGCATAATTAACTTTGTAGTCCTGTCCATGCATATGTATTCTTGGACAGCTCATGGTGCAATCGTTCCAGGTACTATCTCACAAGGTGATATCTGGATATAATAGCTCTTCTCAGCCTTATTTGCAATCATATGCCCCTGCCCCCCTTTTTGAATCACTGGTGTCACTGGTCCTATCAAGCATAACACATACTGATATTAATCATCATTCTCTTGCCTGTCTCTCCCAGGGGTTACTGCTCTGCATCTCAGCCTGCTGACTCCTTAATTGTACCTGGGGACCCCGGATTTTCCTTGCATTTTTCAGTTTTTGTCATTAGATCATTACTACTCTGCAGACAGCCTGCATTACCTTTATTAGCTTTTTGCCAGACACCTAAATATTGTTTAGATATTGTTCAGGTAACCCATACTAAACACTGCATTGCCGGAACTTGCTCTAAAAGCAATTTTAGAAACTCACTCAAGATCTCTGGGAAGCTAAATGGAAAAAAAAAAGTAAACCAATTGCATAACTAATTATAACTGTATTTTAAAATTCACTTGCAAATATGGCAACAKATAGAAATAATATAAACCCAGAGGAAACTCCCTAAATGATGCCCAGGTGTACTATGGTGCATCATTCAGAATAGACTTGCTACCTATACATTTCTAATATAACTCCTTTCACAAGACTGTTCACTAAGATATGATGGGCAAGATGGGTAGAAAAGGGGAAAAGGACAACTTCAGGAAACATTTTCTCTCTAAACTTTTTGTATAAGCCAAAAATTTTTCACATTCTGGCTGCTAAGATATGTCTCTCCTTTCTTACAGTCCCCAGGGAAAAAGACCTGTTTTCCTCAYGACAGGCTATAAACAGTCTTTGAAAAAAGAGTTTGCCCAGGCAGCCCTGTTGATGTGCCTACAGGGATAGGGAGCAGTCCTCTGCTTGATAAGGAGGGTGGCTGGAAGCACTCACCACAATATTCCACCATCACAGGCTACTGCTTTTCTAAAGAATGATAAAAACAGACTTCGCTGCATTCCAGCTTCTACGGATTATGTCAGATAGTACAAATGGTTTATGCATGGATTACTYATTGACCAGTTGCCAAATTGTTACTGATGCRCCTAATTTCCTCATGTTAACTTAATTTCTAGTGAACAGCTGTAACTTAAGGAAGCTTTCATGAAGYCAAACTAACAACTAACAGACTGGTTTGCAAGTGTACAAATTGTACCTCAGGTAAACACCATAGAGCCAGGAGGCCACTGAGTGCAGGCAGTTTACAAGGCAACAGAGGTTTTCAGCAGATAGGTAATTCCTCTTGAGTAATTCACACCTGCACACAACCTGCCTTCCATAGAATGGGCTGGGATTTGGCACATGACAGAGTCCTTGTGCCAGTTATTTCTGCTTGAGCTTTGAATTACCACCTTCCATGACAACTCTCCCATCAGTTCTGCTCTGTGTCTTCCAGAACRCTGCTTGCCTGCCACTGCCAGGCAGGGCTTCTCTGCAGGTTATTAAGCCCCCAAGGAGCATTGTCTGAAAAGAAAAAACAATAAATAGAGATGATTTCAAAACCATAAGACTTCCTGTTTTTAAAAAGATAAATGGGACTAGTTTTTATTGTAYTCTGTTGAAGCCAGAACTTCTTCCCTGGTGTTTATCTCATGAAGGAGCCAACCCCCAATATATTCAGATGCAGCTTCCTGAAGCTCAGCTCCTCAATTCRTGTGTGACTCAAAGTGAACTGACTTTCAGTTCAGGATTGAGCACCTGTAGCTGCCACTAGCTTCACTGGGAGCCATTTTTACTCATCATTTGGGATAATTGGGCCCTTGGAGATTCTGGCAACAGTACTTACAGGCATGGCTAGGATGTATCCCTGCCTGTGGCAGAGTCGTGACAGTCTGTGATTTCAAGTGTTCTTGCTGAGTCCAAAAACCTCTAACAATGAATCAAGGGAGGAAAATTGTAATCCTAAAGTTTGGTGTGTATGTTTGTTTGTTTGTTTTTGTTTGTTTTTTGGGGTTTGGCTTTGTTTGTTTTCTTTTTGTTTTTATTTTGTTTCCATTTCATTTTCCAGATAAGCATACATTTTTATGTAGCACTTTTCTCAAAGCCTCTTCCTGCCCTGCAGAAACTGGTCCTGAAGATGAGTTTCCAAACTTTCCCTGCTGAAGGAAGGAAAACCTGCAATCCTGCAGATTGACAGCATTTTCAGACTGTTTCTTTCTKTCACAACCAAATCAAATTGCCTGATAATCTTACTCTCTCTTAATGAGAATTTTTAGGCATTTTACCAACACAAGCCCTCAGCTGATCTGTACATACCATTTTTCCTTCTCTGTTGTTCACTTGTGATTTGCAGGTACTATTCTTTGTGTTCTGTGGATATTTCTCCCTGAATTTGGGAAATTAAGCAGGTTTTTGAAAGTCTTTTGATTGGTTGGCAGTAAACCTCAATATACAATTTTAGAAAAAATATTAMATCATCAATAACTTATGGTAATTGCCACACCAGCAAGAGATTCCATGTCTTTTAGCAGGACTCTTTAGTAGCATGGTCTTATCTGTTCTCAGCTGTCAAAGTATTTAGCAGACTATTTAGCAGTGTAGCTTAAAATTATTGTAATATTAGTGAAACAAGATTACCAGACTTGGAAGGAGTAGCAGAGAAGTCTATTTCACCTGTGGATGGCTACAAAAAATTTACTGCTATATTGAAGAGATGGACAGAAGGCTGAAAGCAGAGAGAAAAGAGGACATTTAATGTCACAGCTAAACAGCCATCAAAAGACAAAAGGTACATGGGCCCTCCTGTGTGTCAAAAAATCAGAAAAATATATCTGATTTGAAAATTGCCATCCWGAGCCCTTGGAATTAGACCTCACCTCAAATACCTATTAAATATGATTGTGTACAACAGGGCCATCAAGCYTAACTTTTGTCAGGAGATGGTTAAGAATGAGAATTCTCACAGTCTATGTATTTTCCTATTTTGTGTTACCATGACAGAGGATTTTGAAGACTGAGCTACATTGCACGTTTTTTATTTTGTCTCTTGTATGGAGGTCTCAGACAGAAAATCAGGAAACTGCCTGTGAATTTTTTTAACGTGTTTTTAGGAGAGCACAATGGGCAATTTTTTGTCGGATATGAGGAGAAAACTCTCGGTGTTTTACAAGAGCTGATGAATGGAATGCTCTAATGGAATAGGATTGCAGTCAGAGGCTGSAGCTGTGAGAGCTCCTTCAGCCCTGTGACCCACTGTAGCTTTGTTGGGCTCTGCTCTGGTCCATGGAGAAACTATCATGGTCATGGTCAGACTGTCTGGACAAAATTGCATRAGGAGATCTGAGTGTATTACCCCTCGTCTTTCCTTTACAGGGAGTTGGATTTTTTATTCCTGTGCATTTTGGAAAAGGTATGTTTTCGGACAGGCRGGTGTGGTAGTTTGCTACTGCACAGGATCAATTTCTGGAAGGGGGATGTTGACTTTTTGCAGCATCCAGAGGCTGACATGGAAGGATCAATATCAGATGGTTGGATGATGAAGTTTTGACAATTGTTTTTATATCAAAACTTTCTGGAGCAAGGGAGGGAAATTCTTYCTTACTTGCCAAGGTCTGCATAAACCACCAGTCACTTGTGGCAGATTGCATATTGATCCACACTTTAACATTAGTGGTTCTTCATTCCCGGGGGTGAGAAAAGGGCTGCCTACATATATCCATCCCTTCCCCKTCTGCTCCAGTCAGCATGTCAGCTCAGCACCACAGTTTCTTTTCTACTTCTCAACAAAATCTGTGGGCTTTAAGAGGCAGGCTGGAAGTGGCAGGGCAGGGAAGCTGGCACAGGGAGCTGGAATATCGCAGCTGTTTCCTGGAAAGAGCCACGGGCCAGATTCTGCCTCTCATGSCAGCTGCTGTGGGAAGGGCACAAGGGGCTTAGACCCACAGCAGGCACCTGCACCWGAGCCCTGGTGGCAGCCAGTCCTTCCAGGACAATTCACAGTGCTGGGAGCCTCGTGGAGTCCCAGGGTCACTCTTCCTGGGTTGCAGACCATTACACTCAGAACTAATACACAGTGGTAAGCAGTGACTTAGAGGCACTGCAAGACTTTGTATTCAGGTTCTGGTTGATTAATTAGGGCTTTATATAGGGAAAAGAAGGGCAGCTCCATCTAAGCTATGTTGGTGACAGCTGACTGAAGGCAAGACGAGAACAGTGGAAATGGAAGTGGGGCTGGGTTGGTGATAGGCCTTACTTTKACCAAAGGAGAAGAAAGATCTAATAGCTAGGAGAATCTAGTGAGGCTGTAAGGATCCTTCAGAGTGCTGAGCTGAAGCAGGAAGCTTAGAGACTGAATAGCAAAGAGTTTGAATAAAAATGAGCTACAGCTGCTGAGTAGGGAGATGGTGCCTGCTCCCCATGACATTCTGGGTAAGAAGTAAAACTGCGAAAAATTAACCTCAGGAAATGCAAGACAGATAAAAGTAACTGGAAAATGTGGCTAGTCTAAAATTTCTATGTCATCTTGGTAGCCAGAAGGTGAAGTCAGATGAATTATTTGAAAACTTCTGAAAATACCCAGCTRCTTGTAAGTAAGAGCTAAKCCATGACCTGCAGTTTACAAATCTGGGTGTATGGTGTATTCTTTCAGTTTAGCAGCAAAAGCAAAAAATGGCAAAAAACCCCAAACAAAACAGAAATATATTATGGAGGTGATGAACTTTTCTACCGACGTTTCATTAACACCTCAGCATGATATAAGAGGCATAGACTTTCTCTTTGCCATCCCCTGGGAGCAGAAGAGGGAATTTAATTTCCTTTGTCATAGAGAATGAGACTGAGCCTGGACAGGGGATGAGAGGAATGATGCAGAACTCTGGATTTCCCAGAGARTATCAGGTCAAAACCATTGTCTTCAACATAACTGAAATCTCAGTTTTAGTTACTTTTTTTCATTTTTAGCTAACTACCTTGAGGGGTGGGGGGGGACACATTTACCATCTCCACACCATCAGGACCCATGCCTGTCCATCCTTCCTTAAAAATGACACTACAAAGAAGAAACCAGCCACAGTTTAGAAGTGCTTTTCTAGAACTCCAGGGTGGTTTTAGGCCAGCTGTCATCAGGCTTCTACCTACTTGCCAGGATTTGTAATACTGTGCACAGTGCAATTTGTTACTTTTAGAAAAAATTTAGGGGGAATGGCATAGAAAGCAGAAAGAGCAACTATTTTTAAGACCTGCAGTTTATTTATTTTATTTTTAACGTTCTCAGAGTTGACATAAACCTGAGCATTTGATTTCAAGTTATYCATTTTTCATGCTCTCCAATACAGTTGTGGAAATAAAGTGATCATCCTACTGATACACCTGCACCAGTCAGCAAGGGACAACTTCTGARTCAATACTTCTGCTCTCTCACTGACATGGCTCATGCAAGCATGTATATTTGCAAGGAGGAGACTGTATCTCACAAATAGTATTCCTAAAAAAATATTGTCCCTCCTTCCTCAGAGGTGGGACACAAGGGTTTATGGGTGACAAGGCTAGTATACTCCACTCTTTGTAGAAAACATATGTTAGGGAACTATTTCACTTCACTTTTCAATCATCAAAAGAATCAACAAAAATGGCCAGTGACAGAAGTAAAAGACTGGAAAGGAAATGCAGGCGTCATCTATTCGATCTCATCCTCCTGCTCTGCAGCAAGAATCTCTCGGGAGATGGTTGTCATACTGCTTCTTAAAAACCTGCCAGCTGCAAGGATGTCAGAGCTTTCATATATAGGCTSTTCCAGTGCTTAATTGTCCAGGGCCTGACCATTGACAACTGCTTCCTAATATATTAAAACCCTCACTGCTGTCACTGAGTATTTGTAATTCCTCAAGGAAACCATGGAGAAAATCAGTCTTTATACTCCTCATTGCAATGTTTCATGTAATTGAAGAATTTACAGTCTTCAGATTTTTGGTCTCTAAATGGAAGAATTCAGCTTTCATCCCATCTTTCTGCAAAGCTTAACAATTTCCAAACCCCTCAGCACTTTTGTTGTTCAACTTTGGATTCTCACTAATTTCTCTAGCTCCTTCCTAATGAAGCACTTCAGCCATGACATCGTCAGAGGAAAACAGAATTACTGCTTGTGCTTATGGGTGACCTCTCAGATAATGTTCCTTTTCTTGCAGTACCTGCATATTATTAATTTGACTTATTTTATYGCTGTGTTGTTACTCTCAAACCTTTCATCAGTGTTGCTGCCAGCACAGTAATTCCCCAGTTTATGTTTGCATATTTGCTGTTTTTCCTTTCTAAATGACGTACTTTATACTTTTCCAATGCTGTTAATAYAGAAACACCAAGACTTACTAGAATTATGTATTGGCCATGCAGCATTGCCATAAAGCATTACYTGATTCTTATGTTTAAAGATCATTAATGTTTATTTACCAATACCTTGCTATTTTATTTATTGTATTTGTCACTGTGCTCTGCTTTGTATATGTTTATGCTTGCTCATGCATACTTTATGAATATAGAAATTAGCTCTCATTAGCTTGGTAATTAGACCAATGATAAACAGCTGTTTGTTTTCTGTGCAGGGCAGGATTTCTGCAGAATTTCCTTACCTTTCACACACAGTTGTTTGGAATCTGTGCTGCGATAAAAATAGTATATGGATCTGTAATATCTGCTCTTAATTGTTATTGCCAGCTCAGTACAATATCAGACAGAGGGAAATAAAAGAGAATTGGAGCATCCTTTAGACATCCAAGAAGCCATGATATGATGTGGACTAGTAAAAATCTTAGATCTCCCTGTCTTAGATGGGAGTTCCGTGGGCTGTACAAACATGCAGAAAGAACTTCCATAAGACAGCAATGGAATRCAGAGGGATGCACAGCAGTACTAGATGTAATTCCTGCAAATTGAGTTAGATTGAATGTTAATAACATGCAGAACCTCTTGCAATTGAGATTTTCAGAGCTCCTRCTTGCCCTTAGATTTCAATCCACTTTTGTCTTGGCCCCCTGTTTCCCTCAATAGAGCATTCCCAGGACAAGGAGTTCCCTGTGGATCAGGGATGAATCAATCCCTGTGACAGAGGAAATAGTCAGAAGAATTAGTATTAATCTTTYGGGGGGTACATGATTACAGGTATTTTTTTAAGATTGAAATAATACAGTGCTGCAACACCTGGAGAAATGGATATCCACAGTGGTCTGAAAAAGCTCCCACCTGGTGGAGCTACTTCTACATTCCTGAGTTCATTGATTAGGGTACAGGAACCTGCAAAAGCAACCAAACCAAGCCAATAAAAACCTCAACCCAACCCAAACAAACAAAAAATGTCCCCACCAAACAAAACCCAGAAACTTACTCTTATTCTCAYCTCTCTGAAACAGCATATGTTGGTTGAATTAACCACCTCTTCATCCTGTAGTGTTTGCTGATTATCAGACTGGGAAGTAACCACTGGATATGTAGGTGAATTCTTAAAAAAAAAAAAATAAAAAGGGAGAGAGGGCCTTGCATTTCCTGACTCCCTGGAGAGTTTCAGAAAGTAGAGCAGGGAAATGTAAGAAATCCTTGTAGAGAAGGTTTCATAAACTAAACTAGCTTCTCATTTAAAACATTACAGAGAAAAGATCCAACCTGTTCCTAGACAAAGCCATCTTTCACTTCTTTATCCAGCAATAATCTGCTTAGCTAGCTGAGTCTTCAGGAGGTTAACAGCATAAACCAGCAGCTCACTTAGGCAGGGAGGCCTTCAATCATGTGTTGTCTGTGTGCTTTKTCGTGATGAGAAATGTCTGTTAGAAAGGAAGCAAGCATTACCCATATGATTATTTGCTAAAATGTTTAGCAGAATCAGGCAATTAGCTGACTATCTCATTAGACAGATTGCAAAAATGTAATTGGTATTCTATGTTTTGTGCTGTAATTTTTTTTTCATTGATTTCTCTGGCCTTTCAGTTTATTTTTAGAAATAGAAAATGTGTCATTCTGGCTTCTTTTTTCATTTCTGAGAAAACAGAATGTCCCACAGTGGGAGAGTTTTCAGGTATTCATCAGCTATTCTTGAAAAAACATATGATCACACCAYGGCTGCTCTGAATCTCAGTAGATGAAAGTGGGGAAATAAATTGCACAATGCTTTAGGATGTGAGGAGTTGAGAAGAATACATATATTTGAGTCCATTTTTTAKAAATGGTAGCTGTCTTTTCTGAAAAACTTTATCCATAGTGCAGAAGAAATCTTTGCTGAGTGATGTAGGATATTTTAATTCAAAATTAAAGTTGTCTGAAAAATAGTTTTTCAAATCTCAAAGCACTCCTGGGARTATTCTCAGATATAAACAGAAAACAAAATTTTCAGTATTGATCTTTTTATTTAAATCCTGGAACAAGTCAAGTGCTTAGTGAGGGGTACTCTGATTTCAGGACTTYGTGTTTCTAAAGTGTTTGAACTCTGGCACAATTGGCTGGTGTGAATTTGACTTTTTCTTTGAAATCCCTGGAAGTCTTCTGCATTATACTCTCTTTCTCTCCTTTTTTTCCCCTCTGCAAGTTTAATGGATACTTCTTGGGAAGTGTATCCATCTCCCTCTGCACACCTCRAACTCCAAAGTCCACGTAGGGGGAAAGAAGAGGCTTTTAGAGGAGAAGGCAGAGAGGCCAGAGCTGTGCCCAYCCTCTGCTGAGTGAGGTCTGCTAGGAGATGGATGCAACATAAGGCTTTAATACTTTTCCAAGTCCTGCCTGAAAGTACTTTTGTGGTTTGAGCATGATTTAACAGCTATGTTCAATTCAGTTACAAAATCTGTTGTGTGAATGTGTTGTCAGACAGCAATGAGGCTGACCAGGAGCTGGCCTAGAGATAAGGGCTTCTCTGCAGTTGTCTCTGGCTTCCTGGTGATCTTTGGGATGCCCTGGCAGGATTTCAGAGACTGTGGAAGACCTTATATGCAGTAAAACAATAGAGAAGCATTATTTTGCAGGTATTTTCTTTCCTTGAYCTTTAATTTTTGTTTATCAGAATGTGACTGAAATTTGTACTATTAAATTCAACAAGATTTACCCAAAATGTTCTACAGCTATTGTTTTTAGTCGTATAATTATGTTCTCTGTCCATTTCCCCAATTACTCAAAATATGTATGTGTGCAGAGGTTCACAAAGTGAAAGCTTGAAAGCTTCTGTTTTCTTAATAAACTCATTTAAAACTTGCATTCTGTAAGAATTGTTTATAACATACAAAGCAAAATTAAAAGAAACTATTTCTTAGATGATCTCTGTGACAAACCAAAATTATTAAGTAACAATTTCAGCATTAATTAGCTGGCAAGAAAGCATGTATTCTTTGAAATAATGAGAATTTATAAATTTAAGAGAGCAGTGACATTTGCAAAATGTGTGGATTCAAAAAATGAATTCTTTGTTGTGAGCTGTTTTCTCAAGTCTAATTAGTATTGATATTGGCTGCTATGTTGTAAGTAGAGGGTTGCTACATATCTAACAGTTGATTACATGCAGCAGGAGAYGGAGTGCTGGTTTCCTGAAAGCATGATTGTGTGGTAACCATCATTGATTTTTCTGTATTAGAATAGCTCCTGTGTTATTTTCCAGCCTATGATCCTATTTCCAAAGCAATATTTAATTCCAAACTTACAGATTTCAATTCATAAGTACCTTGTGAGGAAGTCTAGTTAGCCTGTATGACTGCATGTAAATCAGGTAAGTTCCTTATCTTTTGTTGTCTGTGATATGTCCCATCATTGCAAATGAAGTAGTCCAGGATAATGAGATTGGGCAGGCTCCCTCCCTTTGTGATCCTGATAAYATACAGTGGGTATGTTGGGTATGTTGGCCCTGCAGTAGATGATGCACTGGCAAAGTCCCATCTCAGGGGAGCAGCAATACATAGTTTGGAAGCAGAAGTCCATCTTCATTGGAAAAGGAATTCAGGGAAATTCTAAGCTGGAGGTGGCACAGCTGGCATAGCTGCCACAAAATCCTGATTCAAAAAGTAATCAGCAGTCAACAGGTGTAGGGCATATTRGCAGGACTCTACTGTATCTTAGCAGCAAGGTCAAATAAAGTCACATTTGACTATGAAAAATTAATTGCTGTAACTGATTGTAGAAAGACTTCACTCCTTGTGGTCTTTGCACCATGAGGTGCTGTGTGTGGCCACAACTTCAAAAGAATGTATTTGAATTTCTGGTTTCTTGTATCTTGTAGGAGGCCAGGGTATGAAGTTAGAATTCCTGATATTACCGTTGATGATAGATCCTGGGTACTGCAGTCTGATGGTTTGCCATTAATTCAGGATAATTGATGAAAAGGAAATCTCATTGTAGGGAGCAGAGATTGGATCAAACRAAAATCCAGGAAAGACACATTGTGTAGTCATCACATCAGGAGGTGAACGCTGGTCCAAAGAAGAGCACAGCAGGTGACAGAGAAGAAGATATATGAGCTGTTAATGTGGTCTTTTGGACAGCTTTACTTTGAAGGAAGTATGTAATTTATGTGCAATTATGAGGAAAGCTGTGAACAGCCACTGCTGGAAAAAGAGGGAAATTGGGACATTTTCATTGCCATACTCCCTTCTACTTTAAGAAGTGACAGGTCACATTCCAGYGGGAAAATTGTGGTTTCTGCTACAAGATCTATAAACACCCCAAAAATTTTATGGCAAGGGGAAGAACTGTAAAATTTCCCTCTGCTCYCTCCTTTCAAATTTATAACCTGAAAAATGATCCTGTACAGTGCTGTGGGAGAGATGAGCATTAACAGCATTTTGCAAGGCAGAAAGATTTCTCTGGATTGGGATTCCTTTATGTAATGAATSTCCATCCAAGCATGACCCTAAAAAAATTACAGAAGATTTGTCTTTTGATCCTTACTAGTTTAGCTCATGATTCTGTATATTTTATAACTTGCACTASTCTCTGCTGATGAAAGTTGATAAAGGGCCAAAATTTTGTGGCAGGGATGACAGAAAAGGAGATGAAGGATCATGTATGTTACTCTTTCTTCATATCTGCATTTGGCTGGTAATGCAGTGCTTCTTGCATGTTGACTGTGGATGGTTACAGCACTAGGAAAGGAGAAGTGTCCTTGGATAGAAAAAGTACAAATGATGCATTTCTAGTCATGAAGCAAATTGAATTTCAGAAAGAGTTGGGCGGCTTTAAAGAAAATCCAGGTTGGTGTCTTTGGTAGACTCTGCTTCTGCAAAGGCACCCTGAAAAAAAGAGAAAATCCCTAAAAAAACTAATTACCTGATACATATTCCTAGCAGGGATTGTCTCTTTGTTTTCTGAGAGGGCATAATGGCAACCTGATTCTTGGCTGAGGWTTGAAGGCAGTACAAGAATATAAATAAAATATTAATAGTTCAGCACAGAAGGAATGTCAGTATTATTGTAGACCTTTTACAAAATAATTCCTTCCATAAATTAACCCTTTTTCTTTTTGAAAAAGGAATAACAGGGCTGTCTTTTCTATAAATAAAGATCTTGATTTGCTTTAAYATTCCATCTAACTAAATTTTACCTATGTGTTAATTTAATAATAATCCAATTTTTTAATTATACATGTTATATTTTCATCACATCTGATGGCAAGCTGGAAGGAGCTGGTTCGAATACCCAGATGGGAAATCAGTCCTGCCCTGAAAAGCTTGCAAACCAGACCTCACCAGTAAAARCATCTGTAGACCCCAGAGCATATGCAGGCCTCCAAGGAAGACACACACTCCAAACTATGAGGGGAATCTGCTGTTGCCAGTGGCCTCTGTGCAGAACAACAGGAGGTTTCAGGTGAAAGATGGTGTGGCTGCACTGTGGAAGTTATTTCAGCACTGTGATGTTGGCATATGCAAGGGGAAGGAAAAGAGACTCATTTTTTACCTTAACTGTCTCGAAAGGTCAAATACTTGCAAAGAATATGGAAAGCACTGGAAAGCAGATTTAGAGAATGGGATAGCAGCCTTGAAATATGCTTTGTGAAAGGTGTATGGATGGGGTACATGTCATGCAGAGTGAAAGGAAGGTTACAAGTGGAAATGGGAGAAAACACCAAATCCATCTCTTGCAGCTACCTGTGTTCCTTCACAGGTGCCACCCCTGTTCAGCAGCTGGCAGAGCTGCTGCTGCATACATGATTTTCCTAGAGCTTTAGAAAGTTTCAAGGTGAAAGGTGTTAAAAATGAAAGAAGATTATTACTACTATTATTGCTTTCCCTATGTTCTTTGTTCAGAATTATTGTTTAGAGGCTTATTTTTTTCTTTTCACAGTAATTTTCAGTCCCAAAAAAACTCCTACTTTTTCTGCTCAGACTGAGATAGGGCTGAGGACTGTTCTGGCTTGGAAAATGCTACAAGCTGACTATGRGAATTACCATAGCATTGGAATGTGCTATAATCAGTCGGGAGAGTAAAAAAAAAATAAAAAATTAAGGACTACTTGATTTCCCTTGTGAATTCTACTATCATTTAAGTGAGATGTAATTAATTCATCATTGAAAATCTCTGCAGTGGAACAAGTAAAACTTGTCTTACACTGTGCTTTCCAAAGCATAAGGGAATCTTAGCTTCATGCAGGCTTTTGTTTTGTTTTTATGACAATCAAAGTGTACTCCTGAGTTTATTAAGTATTCTTCATACAAAAAAAAAAAAAAATTAGCCTTCATAGCAGAAACAGTAATCAATAGTTTGTTTTGCGGATTAATATTTTTGTCACCATTCAAGATGACGGAACATTTATAACCTGTGTTCCRAGGTGGAGTTGCTCTTCACCTGGGACTTGTCCCTAGATTTTGATCTATAGATGGACAAAGGCCTGAGCTGCCTGTCAGAGGATACAGGAGGGACAATTAGCAGTGACTGCCTGAACTGGTGACTCTCCTTATCACTTAGCTGCCCTCTGGTCCTAGTCCTGCTGGAGATCCAGGGCAGCCCTGCTGTGCCATGGCAGTGGGCAGGAACCCTGCCTCTAGCCTGAGGAGYTCTAACCATTTTGTGCCTTCCCTATGCTGAGGCCTTCCCCTTGCTTGCTGGGAGGCTGAGCAGGTAACAGCACTCACTTGTGATGGGGTTTTCTCCCTGTGTGACAGTGAGAGGCAGAAGAATATTTTTAAGACTGGGGAATATTTTTAATGCCCATTGGTAAAGGGGATATCTGTGTCCCTCATACACTCAAGCAGGTGCTTACAGCAACTGTGAATCCTAGTTATTCCAAAATTTTTCTTCACATGGTAATCTTATAGAATTCTGGTTATAGTTCTTGCCTTTTCTTCAAGCTGTCTCTGTAACTACAAAAGCTAAGAAGTTATACACATGAAATACTACTATTACTACTAGTATTTTAAAGTTTGGGTTTTTTTTTGAGAAGATAGCTGGCAGTGGCAGTACTCAAGCCTGATGAATTTTTCTGGATATTAGCTAGATGACCAGTAATTACTTGCATATTGAAACTAGCTTAAACCCTGTTCTTCCCCAGTCATATTTTCAGGCTTAAAGGAGCACTTGGGATTATTGTAGGRTTTTGCAGGAAGGAATTAGACAAGGGTACAAAACTTTAGGAAATTAGTTTTATTTATAGTATGTGGAAACTGAGCTTATCCTGTGGTCAGTCAATTCCAGATGCTGGGGCTTTAGTTAAAATAAATCATGGTATTCACACAATAAAAGCAGTGAAGCAAGAAAGAAGATGCAAAGTAAAAACACAGAGAAAATAATATAGTCAAAGGAAGAAAAAAAATGAATAAAGGAAAGGCGAAGGAATGTAATACCATAAAGAAAATATATCTGTTAYATAAAATCCAGTTTTTAGAGATATAACAGAAACTTTTCAAATAAAAACTTGTTTCAGTAATATCATAATTACACAGTGTAGGTGGAATAAAAAAAAGATATTTTTTGGCATCTGTTTCAATTTATCCTCTATGCTGGAWATCATAGAGAAATCCCTTCAAAGGATCACTTTAGTTCATAGACAGCACATATGATTTTTTTTGCTCTGTGCTCCAAGACTGTGTCAATAACTGCGTACTTCAATAAAAATATGTCTTCAGAGAATTGCTCAGTTCCCTCCATATCCTTCCTCAGAGGACATTATTTCCTTCTTAACTCTTCCCCTATTTTACTTGGTAGTTTATGGACTGCTAGAAAGATGATGCCTAAGCTGTTTCCTTCTTGTAGTTCAGCCTTTCTGATTGAAAGTGCATGGAAAATGCAGGAGTGCAGAACAGTCATCTGTTCTTATACTAGTGGACATGCCAAAATAGACTTAATACTGCAGCAGTCGAGAGCAGTGGTAGTTTTTATACTGAAATTCACAGGGGGAAAATCTAATCCTTTGCTAGATTTTAGACATCCTGTCAGAGAGCTGATGCTTCCAATAGCATGTTACACCAAACTCAGGTCTGGCATATAATTTTCTTCAAGCAATTCCTAAAGTAAGTCATCAGCCATACTTCTGTATTTCTGTAACAGTTGGCATTTTTCTGTAGAAGCCTATGTATTAAATTTCATGGGCCAAATGAGCCTCAATAGTCAAAGCCAAAAATGTTATACATGGGATATTAAAACAATATGGAAGGATTCTAYCTCAGAAATCTTTATCTGCTTAATTCCATGGTAACTAACCAYCTCTAAACATTTTTCCACCTCTTTAAAAAAGTGCAGAATAAAAAAAAAGTTAAAGTATTAAACATGTTTAAAAATCTGTTTCAAGCACAGGTGCTAGTCAACATTCAATCATGCACTTAATGAAGACAAGTAAGTTTAATTCAGAGCAGCTGYTCCTAACATTAGTAGTAACTTGAAGCTTTGAGTCTAGAAGAGTTTCTTCTATCTTCTCCTCATCTACATGAGTGGGATGATCCTATTTCTGTCTATAAAACTYCGTGTTGCTTATATTCTTAGCCTGCCATGGGTAACCACATCRTTGCTACTTCAAGGGTAAGTAATAGATAAAACGGAAAGCATACGTTTTTTCACTTTTTTCTTCTACAGTTTTCTTAATGATGTTAATAATTTTAGATGATTGTAAGAAGTAGGAAGTTTTTTGTGTCTGAGGAAAAAAAGTGTAATTTAAAAGAGCAGGAGTTTGGCAGGATTTTTTTTTTTTTTTTTTTTTTTTTTTTGCTATGTTAATGTTTAATGGGAAAGCAGGAAACTATGGTAGAGACCAGCAGGGAGTCAGAGTTATAGAATCATTTCAGTTGGACACTGCTCTGTCTGCCACTAAACCACATCTTGGAATTTAGTGTCAGTGCAGCTACTGGTGATCCAGTCTTTTCAAATTTGGAAGCTGGGACTGATTGCGGTCAATGAGGATTTTCTGTGTTTGTTAAATACTTATAAAACTAAGGGGAATGCATCAATGGATCCAAAGCTGTGTCATGAAGGTGTTGGTAYCTTGGTTTGTTCTGGTCTTTGTTCCAGAAGTCTGAGTCACTGTGAAATTAGTGTTGAGGAAGGAAAGAGATACACCAACAAGCAACCTTACCTATTAATGAAATAGCTATGCTGCCTTCCTTTTTATTTTCCCCTTTCCTTTCTTTTTTCAATATGAATGTCCATYCTTGTAAATCAGTTCTGTTATCTGAATTATTGTGTAASATACTWTGTAGTGCAGGGTGTTTGTTTCCTAAAGCTAATCCATCTGGATTGTAGCTTCTGCAGGCTCTCATGTTTTTCTTCCCAGASAAGACTTGATGACTGGAAATCCTTTTAACTACACAGCYTGTTGACAAGTGGCACTAATGCATWTTCAGTAGAGCTGTGGCAGGAGATCCTTAATCCTTTGAAACTGTTCTCCACAATGTTAGAAATATTTAGGAATACAGCTCCATGTAAAGATTGCTTTCTTAGGGAGGTGTTATATGACTGTRTTTTGGGATGTCCCCTGTTGCTAGTGCTGTTTTCAGTTCTGGTGTTTGCATCAGTTTTCAGAGTTGTGGATTTTGGAACACATGGATGTCTGACCCTTAAACAGAATGATTTCTTAGGTTTAAGTGTATTAGACCAGTGACTGCCTAGAAGAACCCCTCCATTATATTTTTTTATTTTATTTCTCATGCACAATCTTATGTCTTCTACTGTAAAATGGGTTTTGAGTACACTTAGACTGACTTTTCTGTCAAGGGGGGCTATTCTTTAAAAAACATTGGACTTTCTACTAATCTACTACACTATCTATCTGAAAGATATGGTAAAGTTGGCAAAGTTTTCCTCTACCTACAAAATACATGGCTAAAATACATCTTAGGAGTCTATARTTTTGCCAAAAATTGTTGCAATATTAACGCTTTTCTGTCTCATACTAATACCACAAATATCCAAAAATGTCTGGTTAGGTAGAAGGCCCAGAGTTTCTGGTCTCTGTTTGGGAGATCACACTGGAGCAGATCAAGTGAGGAGTGCAGCTTTTCTTCTTGGTGGTGCTGGTATGAAGCATAGGAATTTCCTGCTAATGTGACAAGRAAGCTAAGTGGTATAATAAAATTGAATAGGGAAGAATAATGTYAGGGTTGATTTAAGGAATTCAGTGCAGAAAAAACCCAGCTTGCTGCTTACACAGCTTCTCCTTAGCTCCCTGAGGTCCTGCTGCAGCTTTGGAAGTATCTTTTGTGTCCCTTTGCCTGAAAAAACCTGATGCCCAAATTTTGAGTTGAGTTTCATAAACTATGCAGACCTTAAAACAAATAATATAAAAGAGGGATGAAAATGCTTTATTAAAAAAGAAGAAAYAAAGAGGAAGTAATTTTCAGAAGGGGCAGGGGGACAGAAGCTGTGTAGGCTTTCAGAGCTCTCCAGGCAGTGTGGTGTGAGCAGKGTGTGCTCAGCTCTTTGAGGAGTGGGCAGAAGTGTTGGGTGCTTTGAGGGCCATCTGACAGGACCTGGCTCTTCCCAGCTGGCAGGGCTGTGTACAGGCAGCCATGGTGACACCCTTCTTTCTGTAGGGTTTGGACCTCTCACCCATTTCCCCCAGAGCCTTTCTCTGTCTGTGGCTGCACTGTGCGATGGCTCAGATGCCTTCAGACATCAATGGGGTCTCTCATGGTGCTGCCCAACTACAGGAGCAATAATCATTTATGGAATAGTGCAGACTTTCTTTACAAAATAACCAATTTTAGAGTAGGGAGAACTTTTGTTTGCCATTCAGTACCACATCTGTGGAAAAAAAAATACTGAAAAATCTGTGAAGTGCAATGGAAAGGACAGACCTTGACAAATGACAAAGCTTTGTTCAATTACAAACAGTAAAAGCAACTAGCCTTCTGAAACCAAGTCCCCAAAAATGCCCCTGGCAGTGGAGATGAAAGTAGCATAAGCTAGACTTAGGGAAGAAGGCAAACTGGTAACATCTAGTGAAAGAGTTTTTTGCTTTAAAAAAAAAAAAAAAAGAAAAAAAAAAAAGAGTGGACTGGTGGGACACACCAGACTTTTTGCCATGTGCTCATTGAGCACCTGGGTAAGCAACTGGGTGGCCTGCAGCTTCAACAGCCTTTTGGGCTCTGGGAATTACCTGGAATGTGTCTTATGGGAAAGATAGTCAAGTAGAGCTGCAGAAACACTTTGTCTTGCTAGAMTTAACAGTTGCAATTAATGAATTTCCAGCATAGCCCCATGTAAGCCGGTCAAGGGCTGGTTGTCCCCCATCAGTCTGTTCCTTTAGCCAAGATGAGCAGGCATCATGCCTTGCTGGCTGGGGTTTGGTGCCRGGGATCTTGGTAGGTCTCCACTGGCACATCTTTGGCACAGCTGTACTGGGCAGGGCCAGGGCCTGTTGCCTCAGTGGTGCAAACAGCACGAGATGCAGCACATTTCTCCCTGATCTCTGGGCCTCTTCCTTTCTGAAGGAGGTCAATCTTGTCCCTGTTCCAGACCGGTCAGCTCCTTGTAGCAGCTGCTCTGGGATTGTTTGGTCTCCCCCAAATAATCTGTCTTTTGATGAAGTGTGACCCCTTGATAGAAGCAGCAGTTTCATTCTTCACATTGTCCCCTGTGACCTGTGGCTGCTCTGCTGATTCATCACCATATATTATATGAGACAATTGTTTCCATGTTTGAGCCAGTAATTAGCCTTTTTTGCCATAAATCTGAGTTTGATTTCATTTTCAACTTCACTATGCAGCCAAGACATTTCTCATGTGCTCTCCTCTTCCTTAAAAGAACTTGTATTTATTTTTTTAAGAGAGGATGGTGAGAGAAATGAATTGGACAAGGTGTTTATGAGACATGCCAGTCTGAAAAATGCAGTGTTTTATGTTGTTTGAATATTGTTTGATTTACTGCTTTATTTACTACRTAGCAGTTGAAAAACAACCTGACTCATCAACCCTGGGAGTATTTTTTACATAGCTGTGAAAAGATGGGTGYCTTTTGCTCTATCTGGAAGACTATCAGGCTATTCTCAGAGTTGTTTAGTGTGAAGATTATAAGCAGAAGATCTCTGTGTGGGGAAAGCTGCCTGCTGTCACACTTGGCAGAAAGCAGAGACTTGCAAGAAGGGGGAAAGAAGTGAGGGAACAAAGGAGGTATTTTCATAGTCCATATTTAAATCTTCCTTAARTGTCTTAGCTAGGTGGTTATCTCATTAAAGCAGCAGCCAGTTATATCCACTTACCACTTTACCAGGACTAAAACTCTTTCTAATGTTTTTTATATATATATATAATCAACTAAATACAAGGGTTCAAGGTTTTTCATTGTTTTATGTAGCTAATCATGTCATTAAAAAGGTCTCATACTAAGCAGTTAAGCCAACTCTGATAAGCCTCCAAAGTCTTGGATGACATTTCAGATAATATAGTGTAATTTGGCATTGAGCTGTGGGAATATAATTGGGGGAGAAACCTTCAAGCTAGCAATTTAGCCAGGCCTAGGAGTAATTGTAATTACAGATTTTCAGGCTGAGCTATGTGGATCATCCCAGAAAGATACAGGGCAGAGCTGGGAGTCTGCTTCTAGCAAGTCATGTGTGTGAGCAGGGAGAAATTAGGAGCTGTCTGCTGCCCTGGTTTTCTGCAGGTGATGACAAGAGGTGTCTGGAAAATTTATGACTGTGTCAACCTGCAGACAGTGATAGGAACTGGACACTGGCTTGTGATCTCTTGCAAGCAGGCGATGCTATGGATGCCAGTTTTTGGCTACATCTCTGGATGTAAGAGGAAGGAAGAGACAGAGGCATGTTTTCTCTGGTGGGGCACAGTGTTGCTTGGARCTGAAACCTGAAGAATATTATTAGTGGAGAATGGAAAATGAACAAATTATCTTTGGGAATGACTGGACTGAGCTGCATGCTCTAAGGGGATTGGCCTGAGATAGATTGCTCATTTCTTTTGAGCAACATCTGTAATCAGTGACATCCAGAGATCTGGGGGCAGGTACAGCCAAACTCCATTAGTTTTTTTATTGGCAAGWCATGTAGATGTGGCACTTAGGGACGTGGTCCCAGTGGTGGTTTTGGCAGGGTTAGATTTATGGTTGGACTCAATGATCTTAAAGGTCTKGTCCAACCACAATGATTCTATTATTAAAGKAAAAGAAGACAAACAGGTGACTTAAGTCCATAGTGAAAATCATCACTTAAAGGATTTGTCTGGCAGATATTATCTTGACAACTGATTTATGCTCCTAATAATAGAAACTCTATGGAGTCTTTGTTCCTCACATAAGAGGGAGGAAGGGAAAGGGGAGAACACCATGTTGAAACTTCTGCAAGCAACTATAGAGTAAGAAGCAGAAAATATTTGGCTGCAAAAGCTGCTGCAAAGCACACCATGGCACTCCATATCTATCATACGTGCAAATTTGCTGTTGATAGTTATGGAGAGGGTGATGACGCTTTTTGAATGGAAACCTGATATTTTTCAGGCTGGTGAAAGAATAAGGAAAAATCTGAGAAAAGTCATGAATACCAGTAGCTGTGAATGTCATGTTTTAGATTATATTTAAMTCTGTCTTTCCATTTGCTGTGTTCACAATGCTCAAGATGCAGAAGTTAATCACAGATTGTGCTGCCATTTTTAATTGTCTTTTTCTAAGACAAGTAGTGTTTGTTAGCTATGATGTAAGACATACAAACTCTCATATGAAGCTTCTGTTGCTAGTTTACCTCTTTAGCCCTCAGTAAGGTGTCACATGGGTMGTTTTATTGTGTGTATCTGCATGCAATTTCAGGCAACCCATCCACTCCTTATCATTTTTTTTTTTCAGGGCGGTAGAAAAAATAGCTCACATGATTCTTCTCAACTGATCTATTAAATCAGCTGTTTCCAACTCTTGCTGTTATTCTGGTCTTAAAACCCAGGATCTCTTCATGGCTTTTTGCTGATTAAGTTTATTTTATGGTTTCTACTTTTCTTCAAAAATCTCATTAGTTGTCTTCAAAGTGGAATTTCAGTGGATAATTCTGCCCTGTCTAGCTTATCCTGCCTTTCTGCAACCTTTTTTTCTCCCTAAATGTGAAAGTTCTTGATTGTGAGAGTCATAGCACCAAATTCATCRTTAAATAAATAATTTTAGTTCATAATTTACAGCTTTCCTGCTGGTAATGCAGATAATCTTCTGGCATGTGAACTCATGCGTATTGAGACTGCTGTAGTAGCCAGGTTATTTCTGTTTGAAAATGGCACATCTTGTCAACCAGCTCGATCTTCTGAAACATGTCAGCAGATATCCCAGTCTGGGAGCTCACAACCTATAGCCAAAAATCCGAGTTACTTTTGGCTCTTCAAGGGCAGGCAGAAGAACAGAATGAGACATTTCTAATCATAAAATGCTTCTGCATGACCACAATCTGACTTCTGCATTTGCCAAATGTTTCCTTTGCAGCAACATTTCATTTTGGGGTAACATTCCATTTCAGTTAACTGTGCTGATCAGCATCTTGGGTCTCTTATTTCATGAAATAAAACTTAGCACAAGTTACAGCTACTTAAAAGGGAGAGAGGAAAGAGAGTAACTTCTGCTTACATGAATTGGACAATTATCTCTTTAACAAAAAGAGGATTTTAGTGTTCAGCTTTACAAATATGGTAACAATTATTTATAATCATGAAACTGATTTGAAATGCTTACTGAGTGGTAGATGGTTTCATATTCATTGCCTTTATTGTCCTGTCTCGCTCATGAATCAAAGCAGAATTTCAGGGCTGTCTTTTCTGCCTGGTTCATTATCTACAGACTGTGGCATATCAAGAGAATGTGCTTACTTTCATGTAAAGTATAAAGAAATCAAACTTCAAGCTGTTTCCATTTTGAGGATTTAAAAACAGGACCCAGTTCTTAGTTTTTTCTCTTTTTATTTTTTCTTGCAAAGTATTTTACAACATTAATAAGGATTTCTGATAAGCAACATTGCTACYGATATTGCCAGACACAGCTGATGAAAAGTAGCTCTAAATTGTTCATTAGATTTGGTTCAGAGCATTTCTGTGTGAGAAACGTATTTGTGGAAGACTGGCTTTCCCCAAAATATGGTAGTCTTCAGGAAATAATTTTGGTGGATMATTTGGAAACATGATCAGGTTTCTTGGCACAGAGGCTGTGGTGGTGTGCTATCAAGGGAGGAGTTAATTCTTATCTGAAGTAGAGCATATGCTTTCTGAAATAGAGAGAAAGGTTTACATTGGTGGTGCCTGCTGCATTCCCTGACTACTGTGGCAGAAATCTYCTCAAAGAATCCCTGCAAGTTACCGAACCATGAACCCCAAGCTCTTTCCTCTCTCTACTCTTATACTGTCAATCCTTAATCAAGCTGTGCTTCTTCAAGTGTTTTGCCATTTGATATTCTAGGAGTTTCTCCTCACTTTTTATCAAGCTAACTGGTCTATGGTTTCCTGTTATGTCTCCAGGCACTTTTAAAATAACTTTGTTATGTTAGCCACTTTCCAGTCCCCAGGGGTCTCTTCTGAACTAAATGAACTTGTGAATGTGCCTGCTAATTCCTTACTTTCTCTCTCCACTTCCTTAGCAGGTTTGGATATTTGTCTGGCCATGGTTTTTAAGACTGTCAAAGCATTTTTATGATACCACTACCATTAGAGACTTAACAACAACAACAACAACAAATCTTTCTCCTTCAACAGCACACTCCTGACCTCCTCATAGAAAAGGCAAGCACAATACATGCTTCACTTTTATTTTGTTTTTACCTCATACTATTAAAAAGGATTTGCACTCCCTTGTCCTTGTTTACTGCACAGTAAATCTGCTGTGCATGAGGGAGGAGCAGATATAATAGGGCAGCTCTCACCGTAACACTCGTGGTGTTTGCATTTTGCTTTCCTTGTTGTGAATGAGAAATGCTGTGAGGCAGGAGTGMTCAGTGACATTCTCAGTCACCCCAGCCACCTCTGTGCCACAGAGCCCCGGTGCCACCTGCTCACAGTGCCTGTCACACCCAGGCTCGCCCCTGCCTGGGGAGGGCAAGGCAGCCCAGGGCCCTTCCAGTGATGAGCTGGGGCAAGGCCAGGCCCTTTGTGGGAGACTGGGCTGATAGCCACACCATGGGGTGGCCTGTCTAAYCCACTGATACAGACTTGTTTTGTGAAGTTCTTTCTATTTTTAAGGTTTTTTGTTTTTTTTTTTAATTTAAGCTCATGAATATTTTGTTGCTTTTTTGTCACTTTGAGCCTAATTAGGTATTTTCATGGACAACCTTTTCCTCTTTGTGCTCTATGAAGAGTATAATTTGCCAATGAAAATATCAAAGTTATAGTGTAAAAATCAAAGTTACAATTGCTTGTGAGAAGTGTACTGGCATAAGTCACCCTCACAGGTTCTTATAATAAACACCTGAGGATTATTTTAGATACAAATGTGGGGGAAGCAGCATACTGGTGAGAAACAGCTGCTGAGAAGGAGTAAATATAATCTACCTRATTCAGGCAAAATCTGCTTGATTTTCTGAATACCATTTAGATGTAAATGAAAAATATATGCTCATATGTAGCTATGATCAAGATATCCTGAAGTATAGATTGTTTTTTATAATCTATTTCTGATATTCATTAAAAACTGTTAACTCTTATGTGTTTTTCTTTCTGATACTTGTAGAATTTTCCTTTTGTAATATGATGATATTCATTCTTGCAAAAACATATTCCATATTTTTATTAATCAAAGAGACRGGGGAATAAATCTACATTTTCTTAATGAATTGATGCTAAAATGGAAGAATGAAACAAACAAGAAAGACAAAGAAATAATGAAACAGCATCTATAGACAGTCATACCCTGGAAATATAAAACTAGGTTCCTGCTGGAAATATTCAAGCAATGTGTTTGCAGGAAGAATTTTGAAAAGCAGGAAAACCAAAGAGGGAAAAGAATAAAGGGGTGCAGTTATAAACAGAGGATCCTGTGTAACTTTCCAGTGAGCACCAGGATCAGAGAAAGCCCTTTAAGTTTTGGTCAGTATATCTAAAAGCACTCCATCACAGGAGTAATAAGTTTTTTATTCCTGCCTGTGATGCAGCTGCATCTGGAAAAGTGATCTAGGTTCTGAAAAATGCAATGTCTGGAAAAAAAAATTTAGAACTTGCCTGTGCCTCATATCTTATGCCTTCTTGTGTATGTGCAGCTTTCTGGGAACATGTAAGAACTGGATCTGAATCTGCTTATTGTCATGATCTGGGCCCCARAAAACTTTTGAATGTATATTAGTTGACTTAAAATTCTTCATGTTGTTTTAAAATCTGAACAGGACTGAGCACATTCCAAATTTCCAATATTTGTGTTAGTTTGTTTTTTTTTTCTTAAAGGTGCAAATAGGCCACAAATACCTAATCCTGCAGATTTTAAAGTGGGAATCTTGTCTGCCATTCCCCTCTAACCAGTGCAGGGACGAGGCAGTGGGATAGCAGGACAAAAAGCCCCCAAATCCTTCTTTCAAAGCCCTGTGCTGGGTGCATCCCATGCTGGAGGCCCCTGTGCAGGCAGCTCCTCTGCACACGCTGCTGGCAGGGTCTGGGGTACCTTTGTGGGGTTCCTGCCTGCAGGACACCCTCCAGCTCCCCCCTTCACCCTGTCCCTGATGGCCCACACCAGTGTCACTGCAGCTGTGGCCAGTGGCAGGCACAGAGCCCCTGCAGCCCTGGCACAGAGCCCAGCCTGGGTTCCAGCTGGGTCAATTTTATGATTTCTCTGATTGCCCAKGCATTACTCAACTGTCCTTTGCAGCAAGGATGTGGCCCCAGAGCTGCCAAGTGAAAAGCCCTGACAGCCCCATTTAAGCACAGTTTACAGGATTTCAGACAAAGGGAGTTTGAGTTCTGGTTGCTGTAAATTACAAGATTTCCAGTAATTGCAAATGTATCCCCACGACCCATGAGAACACAGTTTATCTCTTCACTTTACCAAAACAAATAGGGAATTGGCTTTGAAATTTGAAAGGAAACTGGCACTTAATAATTAAAGCAGTTAGATTGTTTGATATCAACACAGGATTGGTCTTTTTTTTGTTGTTTTTTTTTTTTTTNTTTGATATCAACACAGGATTGGTCTTTTTTTTTGTTGGTTTTTTTGGTTTGTTTTTTTTCTTTCCTAGTTACAACTGGATGTTTTTCTTCTTATACCTGGATTCCTTGATTTCCCAGTTTAACATTAAAAAAGGTAAATAAATCTGGTAAAAAGACTGGAAGATGTTCCAGTGCTCCCTCTGCAATAACCAGATGTCTATTTGAAYTTAAAATGGAACACACTGCCTCAACTAATGGCCATTGATCAGTTTATGAATGTGGAAAAACCTTGCCAGAGATGAATGCATCAATGCATCAGCCAGAGAAAATATTATTTTGTTTGGAGGTTTTTTTGGTCATTTATGCCTGCCTTTTCCAATTGATGGATTTCTGACTCTTTGCCAGCTCCTGTAGTAAACAGCCAAACACCACAACAAAAGACCTGYCTCATGTTGGAGGTTTAGAAAAGACAAACGTGTAGAGTTTACCTAAACAGGGAATAAGAGATGGAAGTTAGTATCTACTCAGTCTGAAGTTACATTTAAAATATGAACCTTCAAAATGCCACAGGAGGAAGTAGGATGKAGAGGGGAAAGTATCTGAGGCTGATAATTAGGGAGGACRTGCCCATTGGGACTACCAGWCATTCTCAGTGAAAATACTGAGCTGTTTATTTGTGTCCAAATGTAGTATAACTCTAGTTACAGAAAACCTGTACAAGTTTGATTTATCCAGGGTGGAAATGGGACAAGGAATAATAGGAGTGGAGGGCAAAAGACTGAGGGAAAAGTGGACTAAGAATATGGATACATGAAAGACTGGTGAAATAATAGAGAAAAATAATACAATTTGAACCTTCTGGAACTGTTGAACTTGGGTTTAGAAATGCCTGCTAAGTGTAGATGGAGTGGTGAATCTTAACTGGAAGTGATGGAAGAAAGTGTTGGTCATTCCYTGCAAAGTAGCACCCTCAGCTTGGGTACTGCATTGTGTGAATGCTCCTCATTGTCTTAGCGTGAGGTTAACTAATTCAGTCAATATCATACTGTGGCCTTCAGCTAAGACACCCATGTGGTATTTATAATATTGTAAAGGTTGGTGCTTGCTGGGGCCCCTTTAAGTGCATCAGGTACAGAGACTTTAGAGCAGCAGTGTCTTCCATTCATTTATTTTAGCACTGAAAGGTTGCTAGCACAATTTTAATGTTGCTGAAGAGTGCACAGGGTCTCATCGGGTTCACAGGATTTTCAGTGCAGTGTGTTGTTTCTCATTTAAGTAAAACTGTCAGGGATGAGAACAAATGAAAGCAAAGTACAAGTTATAAACTGTCTTGTAACTGAACTGCACATGCTTTCAGTGATCTTGAAAGGAAATTTGACATATGAATTCTGTTAAATTATTTAATCTGCACAAGTATTTTTATTTGTTAAAGTTTTACTATTTACCTGTTTTTCAGCTTGAGGGATTTTTAGCCATGTGTATTTGAAACTATGTTCTCAGAACCTAACTATAGATATTTGCCCATTTTATTTGGTTTAATTTTTTAAACTAATTCCAGAATGTCTTTTCAAACCTGTTGACTCTGTCCCAACTCCAGSAAAATGAATGCTTTCTTTGTAATCCCACTATTGTGCCAATTGGAGAAGTAATTGAAACCTCTCATGAGCAATAGGCCTGCAATTTTACATACCTCTCTTATCTGTGTAAACATTTCCTGATCTGCTTTCTTCTCCATCCCTTGGGGTCAATAACACTTTCTTATGATCTCTTTATTTTAAAATAGTCAGATCCCTCCCTCCCTTCCAAAACTGTGAGCAGAATTAATGAATATTTTCTTTACTGTTCATTTTTCATTCCCTTCCTGTTCCTTTTCTTGTACCCTGCTCTCCCACTCATAGGAACACTTGTGGGTTTGGGTTTTTGTTTTCWTTTTCTGTTGGAACTGGACAGCCCCTAACTTTAATTTTTGTAACCTGCAAATATTTCTTTTGTTTTCATAATGATTTTTTTCATTGCTGTTTTTGTCTTTTTTTCCACTCTTGAATGTTTCAGAGAATTAATGTAAAAAAAAAAAAATGAAGACATTGACATAAGCCATCAAATTACTCTCTTCTCAACAGGCATTGGAGACTAATGTTCCTTCTTCCATGCTAAGAATGGGCAGGTKGCATGTGACATTGACTCCTGATTAATAAATCTGGGCACACAGTTGATTATCAGCAAGGTTATAGGTGACAGTAGTTTGATAGTGTTGATGAGTAAAATAGTTATCATACCAAACTATGTGCAGAAGTTTCTCAACTGACAGTGATAAAAATTTTGACAAAGATAAATTTATGAGTTATTGGCTCAGCCTTTGCTTTGTTTGGGGTTTGTTGTTYTTGAAGGTATCATCAGTTTAAGTTCTGATCTTTTGCATGGCTCTAGGCAGAGGGCTTCTCTGCCTGTGCTCAGCTCCACACCTCCAGCTCCTGGTGGTGAAACTCATGGGGTTTTCAATGAGCTTTGCTGATTTGCCACTTCTCCTCCTCCTCATTGTTTGCTTTCCATGTATGGGTATGATTTAGGATGGTGAGGAGTTAAGGAAAGCATGAAATCTCATGGTCTACTTTATCTAGTCTTGGTGACAGCAGGAGCACACCAGTGGCTCCAGCCATGTGGAGGAAGCTGCAGGAAGAGCATCAAAGAACAATATCTCCAGGGAACCTGACAGTCTTTCTGCYTCTCCTATTGCCAGTGCCATGCTTCTGAGTATGGTTCAGACTATTAATGCACTAGATTAAAATAGATCAGAGTTTGCCCGTTTTATTGGGGCTTGTAAATCATGTTAATGGTTATAATGATAAAATAGCTCTCCTCCTTCAGAATCTTCTGTTGGAAACTACACTGAGGCTGCTGTGCTACTAATACTTTCCTGGACCTCAGATGCTTTCACCAAGGATAAAATGGTCAAGTCATTTACATATATCGATCCGGTCACATTTTATATAATACACCATAACATTTATGATCCTCATTTAGTTAATTATAGATTTTATTAAAACAGTTAGAAAGATATTAAAGTATATTCTGAACTTCTTACAGACATTGAATTTTAAGGCAATAGAGTTGATGGCTTTTATAGCTTTCCAGTCTTAARGCAGCATGTTGAACTGAGAGATGAGCTGGATGAGCCAGTGCCTTGAGCTGGATTCTGTTGACAGTGAGCTGTGCTAGGTGGGTGCAAATGCTGCCACATCTGAGCTTTGCACCTGCCCCACGTAGGTTTAAATAATTGCAAAAGCTGTGATGGGATGCAATTCAGGTTTTAAGAGCTTCAGCCTGCAGACCTTTGTAAGAATTGCATTAACCACCTCAGGAAGTTTTTCTTCAAATTCTCTCATTTTAACCACATACATCATTACTTCTAGTTCTTGTGTGTATATAGAGTTTTTTTCTTTTTTTTGGATACAATTTCTAATTGCCAGTTCAGCTGACTGCAGGACTACTGAATCATAAATATCAGGCTTTTTTTTTTTCAGCAATTTTTATTCGGGCTGGAAATAATACTAGATTTTGATGAGCACTAGAAAAGTTGTGATGAACACTGGAAAAGTTTCTCCCACCAGCCATGAACTTTAAATTTGCGTTTATATCTCTGTGTGGTGCTAGTGTGTTTTCATAGGGTGCTTTTTATGCCCCATTCCTAAAAAAAACCTATGAAGGCTATTGCTGGTGGGAAAGATGTTGTATTAAGGTTTGCTTCAAATTCATAGTGAGCAGGAAAAGGCTTTGCACTTCTGCTAGAGAAAGATTGTGGGAAACTGTCTGGGTTACAAAGACCAAAGATAAACCTAATGGCTCAGCCATGCAGTGCTTCAGGGCAGAATGGGAAGGGAAAAAGGAGGAATGTGCATTCAGGCCCCAGATGATACTTAACAGCTTTCATGCCAAAAGCTGTAAGATTCATTCTTTAATTCTTTATTTTTGTTTCCTAATTCTTTATCCTTATTTCACTGCAATAAAGTTGAGAGTTTCTTCATCATAAAATAAGTTTCAGGGTGTCTAAATTTCTTTCATTACTCACGCTAACTTTTTCAGCGGATTCTAATATATTAAACAAAATTTGCACTTACAGAAAGTTATGCTGGYTTGTGCCTCAGGTACTTTATAATGACATCTGTAATGACTTTCTCAACAATTTCTGTAAGTACTTAAGTGAGGATCATGAGTTTATAATTCCCTGGATCATCCTTATCATCTTTACCATCTCTACAAGAACACTTATTATCTTCACATTCTTCTTAATATAGATGTAATGATAAAGTAAAACACACTTATTTGGGGGCTGTTTTTTCCTGATAAGAATAGAATATTTTAATTGGAAAGGACTTAGTATGGTCATCTCGTCCAAGTGACCAATACAAATCTGCAGGCTGCATTCTCTTGTAGAACCAGTTATTTCTTCATCTGCTGTTCAGTTTTGCATCAAATGTAGAATAACTAGGASAAATGCTCTGACTATAAAGCTAAAATTCTGATTTATTCAGTCATTAACAGAAAAACCTCCTTGCCATTTCAATGATAATAGAATAAAAATCCAACTGGTGTTTTCTTTCTCAAACTTGTTTTCCATAGAGATTGCTGCTCTTAGGCAAACACCTATTTAAACCTTTGAAATGTATAATACTAACTTCATACAGCTCTAGGAGCCTAAATTTGTTAATGTTTCATCCCTACTTGCAACAGTATTACAATTTAAGTTTCAGTAATATAAAAAGCATTTGTGGAGCAAATACTAGGAAAATATGTTTCTGGGAATGATGTTACAGGTATGAAATAAGGTTTAGGGTTTTTTTATTGTTATCATCAAAGCTTTTCTTTGTTGCTGCTTTTCAGCCTGTTAATAAAAGAACTTGATATAAATCTTATGAGATATAGCAGTAGGTGGTCAAAAATCATTCCAATGTGTTTCTTCTACATGCAATTAAGAAAAAAGGAAATCAAACATTCCAGCTGCAGTCATAGATGAGTTAACCTCGAGAAAGAGCTCTGATTATTGAAAGCAAAACCAATCAACATTGCAAACTTAGTGTGATAATGAATGCTGATATACTTRTGTAACATTAATAGTCCAGAACCATTAAATAGCATGACTGCTTGAGGATTGTCTGGCTAGGATTGACCTTGGGACAGCATGGCATACGAAGGCTCATTTTCACTTTTTCCCATTTTACATCAGTCAAACTTGCAATACGTGTCTCATTTGTGCTTCCCCTTAGATTTCTCTCAGGCCTGGTGGTTTTACTGAAGCTTTTATTCATTTAATTAGGGTGCTATTTCCCAACWGTGGCTCATAAAAAGTATCAGAAGAGATGGAGAAAACATCCCCCATGGATTGTAGAGCAAATGTGTAAGAACTTTTCTAGGGCAATAGTTGTGAGCTGGTGTCACTTGCAAGGTGGAGGATGGAGTGGCCTCTTCACAAATGACTCCTTGTTTATGTGAGTCTGGGCAGCACCTGCTGCTTTCTCTGCTGCCAGGTGCAACTTTTGCCAAAAAGCTATGTCTGGCATGAGGTGCTGCTGAGCAGGAGAGAGCCACCACGCTGTGCAGGACCTGGCRAGGGCTAACAAACCTCTCTAGCTGGCAAAGTCCCCCTCACTGCATCCTCCTGAACTGTGACCCATGGGCATACAACTTGTAAGCCCATCAAAAGCCTATCTTGAAAGAAAAAAGAGGAGACAGAGGATCACTTGTTTGTGAACACAGGCAAATAGGAAGGCAGTTAGCATCGTGAGCCACACATGAAATTTTAGGTGACAATGCATCATCTTCTTTARGATGAAATGAATTTAACTACCTACTAAAATAAAAAATACCCAACTAAACAAAAACCATACCAAAAAATCTATCCCCTGACCCTTAGCTTATGGCTTAGCTGGAGGTGGGTTTATTTTATTCACTTGGGGTTTTTTTATTACTGTATTTGTGCTATGATTCTTTTATGCTAGCAGCATCATATTATATGAAAGTCCTATATTTTGAATAAGTGCTAGCCTAAAATAATACTGAAGTTTTGATTTATTTCTTTGTGATTCTTTTTCAAGTGCTGTATATCACATTTTGGTGTTCATTTACCTTTGCATTCTTTTTTGAGCCACTGGCGCTGAAGCTGATGGATGAGAATCAAATGAAGTGTGCTAAGTGTTGTTGCTGCAGGCTTTCATCTCCCTACATTTTGTGGTATGATTTATCCTGGTAATGCATCATGTGCCTCATTTTCTTTTATTTATTTTATTTAGTGTTGTCACAAATAATATAGTTTGCCCATCTACCATTAGTACAAAGCAGTTGTGAGTTAATTAAATAAACTGAATCTGTAACTCAGCTGTCCCAAATTTGATAAGAGATGCCATTCTTGTACCAAGCTACTTACTACAGATGAACCTCATTTATTAAGAGCTTTGAAAGATTTTTGCTAACTATGGTAAATTGTTGTGTGTAGTATTTGCAATTATTTTAATGAAATGGTTAAAAATGACTTTTTTATGTCTCAATCATGGCTGGTGTTTCATGTTTCTAAAACTGATAGTTTTAGAAACTTTGTTTTGTTCTGAGTCACTGGCATGCATCCACACAAATGCTTGTCCTCTCTCTCCCTTAACTGGGATGTCTTGTGAATAAGGAGGTATTGAAAGACAATCTTAAACTGCCTTAAAAACTAGGATTTAGTGATCCCTCTCATTATGATTTTGGATAATAATTTAGGGTGTTTTTTACTACTAACTGTTGTGTGTGACGTGTTTAACTATTTTTCCCCCTCTTGGTGTGGCACCTGCATTGCAGTATAATTTGATAATATAATATTGAAGTGCATGCTTGAGCCAAACCCAAGATGCAGTCACACTGGCAGAGTGAGGGAAATTCTTATGTGTAAGTGAGAGTTAGTAAGAAGACAGCCAAAACTGCTATTCATTTGGAATGTAGTTTAAAATGATGGTRCAGGATCAGATAAAGGAAGTTAATGGGACAGTATGGTGTTTTAATGGCACCTAAAATATCTGATACATATTGAGACTTATGTCCTGGCAATAAAAGCTGAATGAAGGTTAAAAATGACACAGGGGAATTCTGAAATGCATATGCYGGGAAGTGGCTGAGCTAGACATAAAACACTCAAATGTTCTGGATTAGCAATCATGTTCAAAAGAGTAGTTGAAAGAACACACTGGACACACAGGACAAAGCAGGGAAACATTGGGGAAACAATGGTGACAGAGAGCTGGGAAATAACATCGGCGAAGGAGAAGATCAGGAATGTAGAGGTAATGTTCCTTGGAAATAAGAATCATGGGTACAAGAAGAATTAAGAACGTCTGAACCAAGGTCTTTTTGTGCTATGGATGGCCAAGGGTGGTAATGACTATCTAGAGTTCCCTAGGAATGATTCCTAATCTCACTTCATTATGTCAGATTGGTAGGGTAATGCATGTTGGGAGTCATTGTACCAAAGACAAAATGAAAATGCAATACTTCAGCTGAACAAATCTATCATCAACGTCTAAGATGACCCCCTTGTTTTTTTCCACCCCTGATTTTTTTCTTTCTATTAGATTTAAACCATTTGGGGCTAGATTTCAACACTTGTGGAGGTAGTGGTTAACCCACTCGTTCTGGGTATTTGAACATGTGCTCCAAATACACCACCTTGCCATAGTTGTGATGTTTTTTTCCTCCTAGCTAAATGTGTGTCAAAAGAACCCAGAGGACATTGGTACATGCAGGTCCTAAATAGCACATGCAAATAAAAACTGCATTCAGCACTGTTGCATAATGGAATATAAAAGAATTAWAAGTACTAATCACTCTAATAATGTTCTATCATTTTTTTTTTTTTAACTGTAACATTTCTGAACAGCAAAACTTTCTGATTTTGGCTTCCAAAAGAAATTAGGAGCATTCTTTATTTCTTCTCTTGAACTTGCTTAGCAGAATTATGAAATTATTAAAGTTAGAAAAGACCTGCAAGATCAAGTCCAGCCTTTGATCATAGCTGGGTAAACCAAGATTAATTTAAGGTAAATTTAAACTGATTTTGTTTTTTAACATTTTTTCAAAAGAGGTTTGAGAATCAAAAGTAACTACAGAATTTATGAACACCAGAGCAAGCAGAGGTGCTTGTTCCTTGACAGAGCACTAACAGCTCTGCTGYATGGATGGTGTATATGTGAAGTTTTGGGCTTTCAATAGTGTATTAACAGCTGAAGATGAAGAACACAACTATATTCAGGAAAAGTGTCTTGGCAAATTTGAAGTCCAATTGTTAATGGTTTATAATCAATCCTGTCTCTGAACTGCTGTTTGATGTGATTCCAAGTACTTGTGTGTACTTGGCTGGATACCTGTGTACATGTGTATCTATGTCTGTATATCCATATAGCTGTAGGCACACAGACCCCAGGAAAGGGGATTGTATGTGTTTACACAGACAGCTCTAGAAAACATCCACATTAAGTAATGTAATGACAAACTGAAGGTAAATTCCTAGAAGGAAAAGGGCTGCCTTTATTCCCCTGTGTATGACTGAAGAGTTCTGGTGAGGTAATGCTGGATGATGAGTTCTTTCCCTCAAGACTAGTTTAAGCTCTCAAAAAGGGTTTCTTTTTTATAAAGAGTAACTCCAGTCCCACGATCCATTATGTTAAATTGAAGTCTTTGCTGTATAACAGTCTGGAGAAACATTGTAAGACTGATCTTGAGTAAAACAGAAATGGTTTTAACAGATTTTCCTGATTCTGTAGAGTCTGTATGTTCATAACAGGCARTATTTTCCCTATGATATATGTTTCCCAGCACACATATAATGAATTGTATTAATGTTTACACAATTTCGTAAAAAAAAAAAGAAGAGAGAGAAGAATTTACTTTCTTGAGTATAAGATTTAGCTTTTTGGTCCACCCCTTGGCATATTTCTGTGCAAAAAGCACAAGAAAAAATATTAAATTTAACATRTATGCCTTGCTAATGAACCCTACATGAAAAATTTAATGCCACCTTGTACCAAATGTATTGCATCTGAAAACACTGAATACCATAAAATATCTTGCTGAAAATAGTTAGAGAATTATAATGCATGCTCAGCAGGCTAACACTAAAGCACAATTTTCTTTACTATATRAGCACTGAAGTCTTATGCATAACACCCCCAAGACAACTCTAATACAGTCTCTGCCACCTGTGGTTCACATCAAGATGGGGGTCAAGGTGTAGAACCATTTAACTTAAATCCTTACTCCAAGTTATTAACTAGAAAAAGAAAAGGAGGAAACGTGCAATGGAGATGTGTTCTACATGGCCAGCATAAAATAAATTTTTACCTTTAAGTGGTGATAGGTAAAACAGAAAAGGAAAACATCTTACAAGCCATTGGATTGTTTTAGCAGAGCTTCAGTTCCTTGTAGCCTGCATGAAATCATATAATTTAAGAAGGAAAGAAAAGAGAGAGCAATTGCAAAGGGGAGTGTGTGTTTAAAGACAATCTAGTAGTAACTACAGATGAAGGCCTGCTAAGATTTTTGCATTATGTTTTTGCTTTCACTCGTTTCTTTGTGTGACTATTAAATTCACATCACACTCATCAAGCAGTTTGGTATAGTGTAATAGTGCAATACCTGTCCTCTAAATTGCTTGCATTTTAACTACCTTACTTTCTATTTTTGTTGTTGTATGTAACTTTATTTCTCCCCATAAATAGAAAATTAAAAGAGTAGTGAGTATAATGGAGGATGGAGTAGTGAATGGAAACAGGAGTAATTATCCTTTTCTTGTGAACATACATATCTTACAACTGCTCTATTTGTATTTCAGACCAAAAATATAAGCAATTTATTTACAGGCAAAGCATCAAAATTTCATCACTGTCCCTGCCTCTGCTCTCCCCCTTCCCCCCATATAATGTTACCCAGCAAATTCTCATTGGTGAAAGCAGAACTTTTAAAGGGAATTCTATATGTGACTGCAGTGATATTGTTGTCTGCCATGAAAGCTGGAATAATAATTCCAATTTAGCWTTAGAGTGCTGTATGCCAGTAATACACTGGATATGGTAAGGGGCCTGGCTGCAATGTAGAGTACCCTTGCTAGGCAATTCYCATTTTCAAAACTGGCATTTTTCTGAAAAGCTCAGTGCCTCTACACAATAATTTGAAAAGATCTTGTATTTATCATTCTGATTCTATGCTCCCCATTATTGAAATACTTGGTTAGGAGTGTATTCACTTATATGTGGCAATGAATTTTGAGTTCTTACGGTGTCAGGCTCCAGAGCTTCCAGTGTAGCTCCTGGACACTCCATACTAAGAGCCATCTGTGCCTGAAGGAAGAAATCAGCTGTTGCTCTGGGGACAGTTTCATGTTTCCTTAGGAGAAAGTTTTCCCATGTTTTTTTGCCATTCACTCTCCAGCATATAGTAATGGTATGGAGGAATCCAGGCCACTGGGCACTTCAGACCTATAAAGAAAGCTCTTAAAACCTAGGTATGGAATTCCACATCCTCAGAGAATGATGGAGTAACTTGCCTTCATGGGAAGGTTAGGGTAGGTGTGGGGTGCTTGTGCACACGTGCAGCATGTGTGTAAGGAAAGGCCTAAGGAGAAGCTCAGCAGTGAGAATCAACATGATTGGCAGRCAGATCTGTTTTTATTTGAAATGTGAGCACTTTTTTGAGTTTATGAAAATATCATAAGCTACAGAGTCATAAGGAACACACTGAAGTTTCTTACTTCTCTCAGTAAATGTTTTGATGCAGAATATTCTCCCTTTTTTCATCACACATGGGAACCTCCCAGGTACTTGCAACTGCACCATTTTCCTAGAGAAAAAGGAAGAACAAGATGTTTGGGGTGGAAAGCCCATTTGGAATAAAGGAGGAAATCTGAAGAGATAGGTTTGCAATATTCCCCAATGGGAAAGGGTCATGTCCTGATTACTTCCAGCTCCTGATTGTTACTGCTTCTCCTGCAACAGGGTTCTGGCACAGACAAAATAGAACTATTGCCAGTTTTCTTTCCTGATAACATCCTAACCTAAAAATCTGCTACTTTGCACCATTAGTGGAACACTGTCATTCATCAAAGTGGGTTAGGAGAGATGAGTCTTATATGACTTYGCATACTTGTCCCTTTATGCTGTCACTCCCCTGTTCCTTCTGCCAGTCAGTACAGGTCTGACAGATCAGTTTTTCTGTGCCCATCACTCCATATTCTGCAGTGTGAGCTCCTGSTAACAGCTGATCATATCAAACCTCAGTGCCCAGTAAGTGCAGTGCACKAGGCCTTTCTCTGGCCATCTCTGCCAAAGTGAATATTACTCCATTGATCTGTCATTTGAGTGGTAYGAAAACTGTCATTCTGGGCTGGAATTATTGCTGGGCTGAGAACAGTCAGGGGTTCATTGCATTAGTCTCAACCAGGAGTGACAAAAATTTTTCATTTTTACTGAACTGRTAAAACTTGATCAAAATTGCCAAGTGTGCACAGTTTAATGACTGAAATATAATTCCAGCCTGCACCCCRGTCCAGCAAGGGCTTCTGAATGTATTTGTGTGCACAGGGAGCAGTGTTTTCCTGGAGATGATTGGGCTTCCTTACAGCACAGAAAGCAAAGCTCAACTCTAAGGTTTGCAGAACCTGAGCTTCAGTGCTTTTTCACTCCTGAGACGTAATTACAGCCTTGCACTGCAGTCACTGTTGAAAGCTCAGTTAGTGAAATCAAACTGAATGAAGACATGCTGCTAGAGCCTAAAGGAACCCAGTTGTCTGGTCRGAGAAGTTTTTGTCTGTCCTTAGGCAGTGAGAACTGTAGGTATGAAYTGTGCACACCACTGACTTCCTGACTTTTTAATTTTGTAAGCAGATGTGCTAAGAGATGGATTGTTTGCWGTCTTATGTTTGACACTATAAAGGTCATTGAAGTCAAGTTATATATATATTTATGTATATATGAGGCATTTTGAACAAATTGAATGCAAAAATTGACTAAAATAATATTCAGCAGAATATTATTTTGCYAGGAATTATTTTAATAGCTGTGATTTACTGACTGTGATAGGTTTCCTTAAAAATATTTTGAATGATACACCAGGTCAGTTGCCCTGATCATATCATGACTCATGTTTGATTTCTGCTATGATCTGTTAGTGTTATAAATTATATCACTGTTTCACTTATTAAATTTTAATTTCTTTCTACTTTTTGTCTTGCTTAAAAATAATAATGTAGAGAAACATCAAGGATTTTTTTTTTTTACATCTTTCTCTTGATTCTGCCTTCAGTCTCTGAYAGAACAGTGCCCACAATAGTAGTGTGCTAAGCACAGTGTCTCAAAATATGAGAATGTTTGCTTAAAATTGGAGAAAGTTGCTCTCCAAGACATGGTACTACTTTTGTATATATAGAGTTTTCCAGTGAAAAAAAAAGGGAATTACTCCCTCCACACAGTCAACAGACAACTACAAACTTAGAAAACATTAGAAATGTACAGGAGAGACAAAAATTAACGAGCTGAATCTCATCTGTTTGTCCTTTTGCTRCACGTGGTAATGGGCACTTATCTGACTACCTGTGGATATGAGCAGGTCTTTGAAAGGATGAAGAACTCTCCATTCCATGGTAATGACAACAACCCATGACATTTCTAACCTTACCAGCAGGTTAGAACCTATTTGTGTTCTCTTCCATTAAGAACTTTACCCCTTCTGACACATCTGTTTAGTTCTGTTTGAAAGAGAACAYCACATTAGTATGACCTGAAACCCACAAGTAAAGACTACCTTCTCCCAAATAATTTGCATATGTTTAAGTATTTATGAGCCACCTGCTGGGGATATGAGTTGGTTATCAATCCAATMACACCCAGTGTTCCTTGGACTCTTTGTAAGCACCAGGGCACAAATGCATTAACACTAAATGAAACCAAGGAGCTGATAGTAAAATATCAAATACGTGATGTTTGTCTCTTTCTCTACTTTCCTTCTTTTTTCTAGAGTTCTCAGAACTGTCTGAGCAAGGTAAAGAATAAACAGTCTTTATGGATCTCCAGCCTGGAACAAGTGTGTAATATATTTCACTCAGCATGCTTTAAGGTTTTGCATCAGAAATATCATTCTTCCTTTATAAGCAGGGCTACAATCTAGCTGTATTTTGAGGCTTATAGTGGTTTTCATTTAAGCATTTCAGTAGACTTACAAGCATTTAYTCATATTCTCTGGATTTTAAGAATTAATTTTGGTTGTTTTGTCCTTTCTTTACTTTTATTTTTGTGCTGTTGTTTTCAGTTTCAAAGAGTAAGAGGTATTGCTTGATGACAAAGGCTGAAGTTAATATTGTTGTWTTTAATATCCCTTCAGCGCCTACAACGTAAAGACTGCAATCTAGATGAAATTACTGTTGCAGCTAGTGAATAAGTTATTCATAGTTTTGCAGAAGGAGTTGTGCTTCCAGCTTGAATGCCTCACGAGYTGTTTATTTTACATATTTGGATGTAAATTATCAGCTATTTTAATCTGGGAATGCATCAGGAACAAAGCTGTAAGGCAGTSTGCTTTACTGCAGCTTTTTCAAACTTATCAGTGTTCAGCTTATTTTCTCAAATTACATGGGTCAAATAGCAAGAAGATTGTTTAGGATACAGAAAAAATGTATTTAGAGATCTAATTTAGTTTCTGACCACTAATGACAAGTGGGGTCTGTAGTTCACCAAAATACTTTTACTGTTATCCTTAGCAATCAGCCTTTACTTTATGTAGGAAAAGTATTATGGATTTAAGGCTCTATTTCAGTGCCCTGTAAATTCTTTTATATCCAGAAAGATGCCAAATGTGGTAAAAATAAGATCTTTTTCAGTGTATCATTAAAGTTGAATTTATGATATGGTGCATCAGATTTTTATGTTCCATATTTAGTAATAAATAACCTGGGACTGAAATAGGAGGAGAAAGGGAAAAATATACATTTCAAACTATTTTGTTCAAGTTCCTATTGTTGGATGTTTTTCCCCATACTCTTTATTTCTGTAGTACTGACATGAATTTTCCCAAGTAAGTTATTTTGTAMTCTATCCATGGACTAGATTCTAATTTTCCCTGCTCCTGGTCTTGAATGCAAATAAATGCAGATGGCAAATAAGTGAGAAGTATTTATTGGAGTAACTGCTTMGTTTTTGCTACTTGACCCATTGTACTCCAACAGATAAAAATGTCCTGGGAAAAAAACGTAAGGATGATGACAGATTTTATCTGATCCYTATGGAACAGATTTACATTGTAGTGTTACATCACAGCTTCTCAAATCTTACTAACAGAATGCTGTTATCTAATTTCTGAAAGCAATATTTTTCTTAAAAACTGCAGAAGCATGGCTTGAATATAACGCAATTTTTAATTTCTTTTATATTTAGCATAGGCCTGGCAAAAGTCAACCAGGAATATTCATAGAAATATGGAGAGCTGATAGAAATTTTTCACAATTTAAAACTGGTAGTAACATGGCAGAACTTGCCATCTGACACAGAAGCACAAMGAAATTCTCTGAGTGGTTTGAGATCCAAAATTGCTCTAAAGCCTAAATTGTATTTACAGTCCTTATTAAAATATACAAGAAGTATTATTAATTAAAAATTTAGTAGTGTTCCTTTTTTAGTGCTTTTTCTATATCCTTAAAAACTGCATTAAAAGAAAAATAGTYGAGCAAGTGGGAGAACAAATACTGCATGTTTTATGGCAATGTTGGTTCTTAAATATCAATATTCATTCATTTATTTATATAATTTTGTTCACATATAGATGGGAAAAAGTAAAAATATGTATCATCCACTGGAGTAGGATGTCCCAAAGATTTATTTTGGTCTTTCAGAAAATGAGTATGCTTTTGGAATAGAAATAGAAATTTGGGAGTTCAGAATTCATTATGTTAGTTATGCCTTAGTTCAGCAAAGAATTTGTATGAGTACTATACTTCACTAATTACAGCAAAACCAAATTTAAGTAGTTAAGTGCTTCACAGAGTCAAACCACTGTTTCTTTAAATGGACAAATGTAACCAAAAATGCTATCAGGGAAAGGAAGCTACCAGTAACAACAGTGAACTGCAGATAAATCAGTGTTTTTCTTCATGAAAAGTATCATGGAGTATTGCATGGGAAAAGAGAATAACAATTACTGTAGTACAATAAGGATGCAAAGAAGGTTAAGGGGCTATTTAGATATTTAAATTATGCTCAAGACTGTAGGTCATATAAAATGACAGTGTCTTCAGGTCTTGTAGCAGCTCCCTATTAAAAGAACCAGCCTCAACTGTAAATCACCACCCTGTGTTACAAGTTAATAAGTTGCTCTTAATAAGTGAGAGGCTTTGTGGTGCCTTGAGCTGCTCAGGCTTCAGAGTCCAGGATACAAATGCATTGCTGGGTTACCTTGGGGTAACTTGGTGAGCAATTAGCAGCCTGCCAGCTGCTCTGACCTCCGTGGATAARCTGTGCATAATTTTGCCCACTGTGTTCACAGGGTAACACACTTCCTTTTCATCAGCTGGTAAACAGGCTCACATCARATTTACTGGGGAGTAATATCAGCTCCATGGGCAAATCAGCTCTGTGAGCTGCTCCTTCAGACTGTAATTTGTCTCATGTTGACATTTTTGTGTATTCATCGTCAGGAATCGCTCACTGTTTTGTTTTCCTTTATGACAAGTTGATTTTTTTTTTCCTATTTAATTTAAAATATCTCATAATAAATGTATGTTTTAGGTGTTTGGAGATATTTTTAGAAATTAGAAAATGTATATAACCAGTGGAAACTTTTACTGCTTTCCTCCTACAGTTAGTAGAGCATAAGGCTGGCAATAAAGACATAAATAAAATGAATATTCGTAAGTAATAAATATTAATTACGCAAGGCTTGTGTTCCAATGTGCTGYTGCTTGTAACAGGTCCCACCTGCATGGCAGAGTGCACTTGTTAAATGAGAATTGCTATTGGAAAAACACCTAGTGGGATTTCACTAGAAAAAACTCTTTCATCTGCAGTAGATGTTTACTTTTTTTTGGCTCCAGCTTGAACCAAACAGAATTTTTAAGTCTGAGTTTCTTCCTCAAAGCCTGGCATGATTTAACTGATGTCTTCGATTCTAGGTATTCAGCATGCAAGTGCATGAACAAATTACCTGCTGGTTAGTATTTAAATCACACTCATAAAATAAAGTTAATATGAGAAAAGGTCATCCACGGGTACTTCTTCTAATGTATGCACATATCTATGCCAGATCTTCCTTTTTGCTTCTGTGGCTCTAACAGCAGCTGTTCCGTGGGATGTCTGGGGCTGTGTGTGGGGTTTGGTTTTAYGGGGAGCAGTGAGAAGCCCACAGGGGCTGTAATGCCCCATTAGGACATCCCTGGTTGTCATGGTTAGACCTAGGCTGCATGTAAGCGTGCCTCATCTTTTATCTGTTTGTCTCACAGGTTCTGTTGTTTTACATAAGAGTAGTCCTTTTGCCATTAGGGATAAAAAGAGGAAAGGTAATTGTTCCAGGTAATTCCTTGACAGTTCCAGAGCTGTAGTGTACTAAGGGATTCCAACTCTATTGCATTCTTTTGGCTTATYTGCTAGCTCACAACTCCATCTGGGTGGGGAACAAGTCACAGCTTGTTTCTGGCCCTACACTGGGCACATGAGTGCASGTTTACTGAGGGTCCCATCTCCAACCTGCAGTGTGAAGAATGGGACTGCTCAGAGAGCAACGAGTGTTGATTTTGGCCTTTGGCCAAGACAAATTGCAGAAGCATGAAGTTGTGATGACACAAAGCCAGCAAGACCACAAGAGCAGGCAMAGAGGTTTCAAAAAACCCCAAAATCCAAACCCCCAAACCAAACCAAGACATTAAAAAGCCCACCCAAAACCAATAAGAAGCCCAAAGAAAACCATATGTAATTTAAAAGGTTTGGTGAATTCACCAAAATTAAAACAAAATAAATTAAAATTTAAAAATTAGATTCAGGAAAACAGTCATGCACACACCAGGTACATACACCTGGCGCAGAACAAAGGGAAGAATATTCTGAAAGTTTTTAGGAAATCTGAAAAATTCTTTGTTCAACCCTGCTTGGTAGCTAGCAAGTTTTCTTACTCTTGTGATGTTTATTTTCATTTTTGAGAGAGATATGACAGCATATCTGGCAAGCTGTTTCCTTCTCAAAGCTCTCTCAGCTCTACCTTTTTCAAACATTTGTACTTTGATTAATGCTTGCTTATTTCTGGKAAAGCACTATGGATCATAATTCAATAAAGATGGCATTTACTGCCATCTGTCTTAACAGTCTTTGAATAGAAAATGTGAAAGGTGAAAGGTTTACTGGTGGGCCTTATTACCTCAAGCATACATCAAATAAGAAGCATTAGATATGGTGCAYAGTAATCCTTGCAAAAAATTATCTTTTATTCCCCATCTTCTCCATCACAGCTGTGCCTTCTTTGAGCCATTCTTTTACCAAAACAGCTTTTTAAAAATATAAAAACCCAGCAACATTGGGCTGTAGTCACTGCCTTTCAATGAACTGCTGCAATCAGGACTTGGAGGGTGGCCACCATGATTCCAGATTGTTCAACCACTGTTACACATCCCTTAATGCTTATTCTGAAAGGTGAATGTTTTGGGTTGAACACCTACCTGTAATACATATTTGTGTCTGTCCAGCAATTCACTGCAAGAATTAAAAACAAAAAAAAACAAACCCAAACTAAAAATAGCTTTTTATTCAAAGTGTACTTAACACATTAGCTTCTTTCATTATTGGTACAATTCATTGAGATGGAATCAGAATGTTTAGTTTAACTGAGTAGGATCATAAATCTATGACAGATTATCCTAATATTCTTATTCCTGTAGTGTACATGGAAATAGCCTACAGTTTAAAAGAGACATGGGAGATTTCTCGTAGCTTTAAACTAAAAAATTAATATACAACTGAGGTTCAATTTTTGCCCACTCATTTTTTTTTTCTACCACCTATTTTAAGTATCAGTCTGGTATGAGGCAAGTYTGATTTGAAATTGCCTGGAGTGCATGAAACATGAAACACTGTTTTCAAAAGATGATGTATAAAAGCCTATGACATTACTTTGCTAAAAATAAAGAAATCAGAAAGACAAAATTGTTCTCACTCTTARAAGCCAAAATACAAAACACTGCAACATTTTTAACACACTGTAGAGAAATGATAGCAAGTTTCTTGTTTTTAATTGTTTCTGGACATGATTAATAGAAGCCAGAAAATAGCACAACTTCCTTTTTTTTGTGTCTTTCTGTTTCTCACAATGGGGAAAGTACTGATACCCTCCCCTTCCATGTTTTTCATACAGTTCAAGCCAGCATGAGTGTGATCATCTCATCATAATCCCTAATGGTGCTGTCAGTGATATCAGCTTGATTYTAGGCCACTTACTTTCCAGAGTACTCTCTAGTAACATATCAAAATCAGATCTAAGGTCAGGCAGTGAATCTTGAGTTAATGTTTCTTTTCTRACTGTCATGAAACACACCAAATATCCCGTGTTTTATTGTCAATTTTAAGTAATTGTTGACCCAAAATATCTGAGTGGCCTTTTACTTGATACTCTCCTTAGACTCAACACTATGGGAGTGCTCAGAAAACCTTATTCTGRAACCAGATCCCCTTTCAGGGCATCCTTATCTATATGTTCCCATTGGCCCTAAGGAGGATGTACTCTTGCACACTGTTCAGCCTGTGCAAAGTGGAATTAAGAKCACAGATGATAGCATGTTGCTGGTATTCTGGAATTACCTTCCTCTTCTTCCATCACTTTGAAGGCAGTTTAAATTCTTTCAGGTTATTGCATGATAAATGCTTTTTATAAATTTGTTTCAAGGCACATCTTAGCTTTACAGCCTGCAGCTAATTAAGGGGGGATAACACAAAGGACAGGGATATGTATGAGTTGCAGAGGMTGCATGAAAGATGCAAAACTAACCCTTCATCAGCTCTCCTTCACACTTAACTGCTTTACTGCTCTGTGCTCTTTAAAGGTTAACTTTTTAAAGGATCAAACCAAGCTTCTTTAGGACAGGAAAAAGCTTAGATAGATGAAGCAGAGAGAGATCCTTTCTTTGAATTAGTTTTCTCTGGATCCCAAGTTTTGTATCAGATCTAGACAATTATTATGCAATTAAAAAGGCTTCACTGATAAGGACAGACAATGTATGGACCATATGCAGCAGTGTTTAGACCACGTTGAGGCCTGATGTAAGTGTGTGTAGCTCTGCTGATGTCAGTGGAGTTACATCTGCTTGCATCTTCAGCCTGCAGGAAGTGTTCTGGATGTACTGAGTGCTGCATGGCAGCAATAAATAAAGGAATTTACTCATACARAGTGTCTTCCATCTGAGAATCCTCAAGCACTTGGCAAGCATTATTTTCTTTCATGGGAGAGGAAGGAATCTAAAGGGCTACCCAGATATGTTTTCTTTATCCATYTGAGAACAGCAAAGATTATGCATTGCGGGAGGGGGGCATTTTCTTTTAAAATGTAATGATATATTTAGACATTAATGGTATAATTTTATATCATCAAGAGCTGAAATTTTTCTGTCCTGCCCAAATGTATTTTGGAAAGATGATCTGTGGTATACATGAGTTTGCAAACAGCATGAATATGTTAGCCTTTGCTGCTTTATCCTCTGCCAAAAATGTAGAGACGATAGCATCTGTTTCTACTACCCACGCTATCCAAATCATTAAAAACTCACAAGAGCTGGAAAAGAAGTTCTGAAAGCTTTCACATGTCTGTCTTTGCTAGGAAAATCATTCTCTTGTAACAACCATGTGTTCAGACAGTCTTTTTTTGCTTGTGGTTCCTGAATTTCAGGTGATAATGAGTGATGCCTGGAAAGGTGGCATTAGAATTTAGGTAATGAAAGATCTCAAACACAAATGAATCCTGAGTGCATGCTTCAGTAAGTGCTGCTTCAGCAAGCTTTGAAATCATAACTACACTTTTCTCTCAATACAATGAGATGTRGAAAAGAAACCTTCAGACATATAGGTTGCTGAGAATGGGCAACAGAGTTCACAATTAGATCTTACTAGTATGGATCTTGCATGTCTGAAGGACTTGTTCTCTCCAGTGCTGGGGAAAAAAAAATTTGCTTTAGAACATATGAAGGTTTAGAATGGGTTCACTTTTTTCCCTGATAATTTGCTAGCAGCTATTAAGAGCCTTCTAAAATAATCATAGTACATTTCCTTTTCTGATCTCTTTCCCACATTCCCTTTATTTCTCCTGTACACCACTGGTAAGTTATAGGTAGAAAGAACTCTATGTACTAAATCAACCAAAATACAGGAAATAGTGGTCTCTTGTCTTTTCTTRTTACTTTTAAACCATATTGCTCTTGCACAATGCAGAACAATTTGAAAATGTAAAGAAACCAAATCCAAAGTGACATGCAGTTGTTTCACTTTCTTCCAAATCTGCTGCAAATCTGTGTTTTGCTGTTGCAGAGCCTGGTCCCTTACTGTTAGTATCAATAACAGTGCAGATAATGCTGTCTGAGCRAGCAGAAGTGGCTTGGATTTGTTGGGGTTTTTTTGTGGTCTAAAGTATAGAATTTAAGGCTATTAAATAGCAAAAACCCACATAATTGATGCTTGTGCTATTAGATGTGCAATAACCATTTAAAGTYCTCTCAGTGATTCAGTAGAATGGGAAGTAAGAGGTTTGAGAAGGGACTCGAGTGTGAGGATATTTAAGGATTTGAGGAATACAAAGTAAAATCACAACTAACAAAATTAAACCCAAGTTTGTAACATTTAGCCAAACTTAGGGACCTTAGTAAGTTATAAAAACTTAAAAAAATTTAAATTCTACTAATGTAATACCTATGTATCTAGTATCTACATACTAGATACATTTTWAAATGTTAAAAAATCTGTGTTTATTCTTCCTGACTTCTGTGCCCACAGGAAGGCTTGAACTACTGTATAATCTTTGATACTATTTTATCCTGTTCTTTTCAAAACTGGAAAAATTTGCAGTGTCTGATAAAATTTTCATGCCTTTTGTACATGTCTGAAACGTAGTAATAGAAATAGGTTTTATGGACACGTTAACTTTGCTATATTAACCTCTAATTTCATGCTCTCTGTCTTTTGACTGAATAAGAGACCATAACAGGCATCCTGATACAAGTAACAAGAGGCTCCTCACAATCCAGACACAAAAAAAATATCAACAACATCCCACTCCCACCTCACCCCCAGCATTTTTGCACAGCAGTGTTGCCTGGAATGGGCAGATATGGTAACTCCTGTCACTAGAACCTRTTCTTAATATTATAAACAATTGTGTTTTGTTGGGTCTGAAATAACTTCTGGTGTGAGGGTTTAAAGCTCACGGTACCTGTCTTGGGACTGAGCTGATTTCCGTACAGTGGGAGGAATTAATTGTTTTTTCCAATTCCAATTTCATGAGTAAGAGGAAAGTACTGCAAGGCTTCTCCTGATTCTTAGTGGGAAAGCAGAAACAGTCTGTTGTGCAACGTGTATTTGTGGCCTCRGGGCTTCCATACTTCCTAGTCAATTAAAAAGTTTTAAGTTGAACAAGTTTTGTCCCTATCAGTGACAATGCAGGATGTCCTGAAATAGTCAAAGAAAAATATCTCTGCAGATGAGTCACATTTTTAATGTATGTTAGGTATGTTTTCTATAATGATGTTTTCCCCTGGTCTTAAWAGTTGAGAGCCAGACAGGGTTAAGGGATAAGGGATTTTACCTTGGTATTTCATAGGGATCCTTATTGGTGCCCCACTTGGCCAAGGTGGGATGTGCCTCAATGCACACACACAATAGATCATGGATACAATTTACAGGCCTTACAAATGAGCATGTGCAGCAATGGGAGGCCTGGGTGAATGGTGTGATATTCCCCCATCTGAGGAGTTCCCCCCTGGATGGGCCAAATCTCTACAGGAGATGTTCTAGGCAGGACCTTCATTTCCCAAGGCAGTGTAAGGGCTTTCCAGCCTCCTGCTATGAGGCCTTTGGGATGTTTGGTCTCCTGGCCTAACAGAATACCAGGGCTGTGCTAAGTTATCAAACCTAAGGAATTGCAAGGATGCATGCYAAGAATATCAAGGATAATAAAAGTTATAGAAAAGGTACATAAAAGAAAAGGCAAAAGATCATCTTGRCATCAATAACTTAGGGAAAACTAGGGTGGTTATAAGCCACATATTCAAAATCTGTTTTTCTTGCTGAGTCCATGTTATGAGGCAGAGCCCTAGGAAGGACCTGGTGCTGACCTAGCAGCAGTTCTCCAATGGTGAGATTTCCCCTCAGCCCTCTGAATAATCATCTTGTAGTCATTTCCTATACTGCAGAGTAAACTTGCCTGACTTTCACCTGTCCTCWAATTAGGAATGTTTTCGGTCTTTCAGTATTGAGGCATGGTAAGAAGTTGGCTTGAATTTTGGTGTCTCTYTCTTGTAAGAGATGATTTTGCCATGAGAAATGGTCGTATCTATCCCATATTGCAGAAAAAGGGCCTTAAGTCTGGCAATGAGGATTCCTACTCTTTCTCAGTCTCAAGAWGTCTTCAAGCAAAAGTTCACTGTGTATCTACTATGTTTAGCAGTATTGTAATGGTAGAAGTTTAACAGCTTGGTGTTTCTGCTAATTGTATCCTGAAGGTAGCCAGCAATGCTGATAATGTATTTCCTGCAGGTAGGCTCCATGGTTGATTATCTTTTGGCTTAAAAAAAAAAGTTATTGTGTGATAATGCATTCAAAATGAATAAACCTTCCTGTTTAAAGTGTCTGGAGACGTTACACTCACCAAATTAGAATCAGCAGACTGTTTACCTGTGTTTCCTTCAGCTGTACTGCTGAATACATGTTGTTTCACAGTATTCAGAGCTGTTGTAYGCAGTGTGAAGATAACTCTTTCATCATTTATTCTGAAATTCTACCCATGGAAACTMTGTACAGACATCCAATATTTCCTTAGGCAAATGCCTAAGGAAATTCCTTGCTCATGACAAAACATTTTTTATTGTGTCCATTCCCAAAGGAAGACTTCAGTCCACTTTTTGTCTAGTTTTAAATCTTTAAGGTAGTTATGGTTAAAAGAATAAAGCATTGGGTAGAAATGTGGTAGCRATTGGGCAACAGAAGCTTCTTGTGCAATGCCTGAGGTAACATGTACAAAATCTTACAYATATAAATGATGGAGTGGAGGATGAAGATAGACCTCTACCTGCACTGAGAGTCTTTGCAGGGGATTTCTGTGGCAAATGTGCATAACTCTCTGCAAAGTATCCTGAAAAATCAGTGTTGAAGAAATGCTGAAAGGAATTAAATAGGCACTTTTACAATGGGATTAAACAATTCAACAGGTTCTTCCTCAACTTGTTAATAGCTTGTGGATGCATGGAGAGGTAAGATAATAGTTGAAAATAAAAGGGTTTTTTCTCCTATTTTGAGTTGCCATTATGAGCACATGTTACTCTCCACCAATACAATAACAGAAGTAACAAGAACACAATTTTCATTTTCCATGTTGAGAAATTCACATCAGTACTGTGTGTGCAAGATAATGGGTTAAAGTAGAGRAAATATGTGCACGTTGTTCTTTCATAAAATACCAGACATGCCCATGACTTATTGGTGTGAAACGCTGTGCGTGTCCTGTATGATGATCTAGGAGTCTCAGAGACAGCATGCAATGTGGCAGTTACTATGGTAACAAGATGTTTTTCATTAAAAGGCCATTAAAATGGTGGCATATAAATAACATATGTACAGTACATTGTCTTTGAGAGAACTGTTCTTGTTCAGGAATTGTAAGCACATGCTTTCATTCCTCTTCCCTCTTTTTTTTTTATTTTTTTCCCCACCTCCTTCTCTGAATTGTATATTTTTGATCTCATATGATCAGCCTGTCCCATTTTTAGCACTTTGCCTCTTTGAAGCTATAGTGCTTGCAGACCTGATACGATATAATAGGAGGTGACTGAATAAGATGCTTCTTGCTAAGGACTACAGACAAATGGAAGTAAAATGGGTGAGACTCTCCTTCCTCAACTCTGAAGTGTGAGACTCAGTTAAGATATGTTCAGTTACGAGTACAAGCTTCAAAAGTGCAGAGCAGTTTGTGCATGCTTAAATACCTTATTGCATTTTAGGCACTGAASTAATTCAGTGAGTGGACTTCAGCTGGGTAATTTGTTGCATTAAAGATAAACATGTTTTCCCGAGTTGGGACTTGGAGTTTCAGATCAGTATGAGGTCAAGTTACTGAGTGGACAGAAAACTTTGCAGAGACTCTGTTCCCATGTCCCCAACTGTTTGCAGAAGTCAGCAGGGCTAGGACAGCAGAGGGTGGGTGATTCCACTGCAGTGCAATCAGTAGTGAAGGCTGATATCTCTTTCCAACTGTCCTGCTATCCAGAGTAATGAAGTGAGCACTGGAGAGGTGGTTTGTGTATTGAAATTTGAAGATTTGTAATTGATATGACAAAATTGTCAAACTGTTTTTAATATTCAAGAAAAATTTAAGTTTCTGTGACATGCATTGGGTAAAGTGACTGTTGTTCACTTGGGTGAGGTAGTTGGCAYTGTGAAAGGGGGATTTTAGACCTTTTAGTATTGCTTACTACCCTGAAAAAGGAATTAAATATACTGAGAGTGGAGATGCATTTCAGCATTAATACACAATTGCAAAGAAAATTACAAACAACCCCTCCAATTGATGAAAGTGAACTGTGGTAACAAGAATGATACCTAACTTTTCATCAAGTCAATGATGTATAAAAGGAAGAATAGTGAAATTGAAGGCACATTTGCCGAGMCTGGCATCCCATACTTTAAAATACAGGATTTTTGGCAGGATTTTTGCCATACTGTGAGGTATATTCAGGCAAGTGCCTTRCACCATGGAGAATTCATTGATGTAGATGTAGATCCAAGTGGGTAAAGCCMTATACTATACAGCTCCTCCACCATTCATCCCTTCTAGTGGCTAATTTTACCCATTCTTTCCAAAACCAAAATAGGTGGAAAATTCCTGGGAAAGTTCAGCACAAACTGAAATCTAATGTAAAGTAACAGCACAGTCTTTGGAAGAGGAGTGCAAGTAGCCAAATATCAACCCACTGTTTCCTCTGATTCTCTTACTGTCACAAGAATACTTGTGTTTACTGCTTATTGTTGGGTTTTTCCTTTGTTTTGAATTCTTTCCAAACCCTTTTTCACAGAGCATCTCAGTAGCATTTCTGAAGAATTAATGCTTGCATAGGCAGTCACCAACGTGCAACAGGAACATTCGTTAAATGCAAACAATTCAGTCCCAAAGTTCATGTTAGCAGAGTTCCACTGCCAATTATCCCAAATCACTCTGGTGCAGCAGATAACATAAATGAAAGAAATGGAAGAGTTGCAGCAGACTCTTGTATGAGTGAGCTGTGGCACTCAGTAAGATGGTGTCTGGGTGATGCTCAACACTTTTTTTCTATTASACACTATGGAATAAGTGGTTGTCTTGCAGCTTCAAAGAGTTTAGGATTTAGCCACTGCTAGTGAGAAATGCATAATTCCCAAAGGACTGCCCTCAGTGGAGATGGGAACCTGCTTTTGCGTTTTCCTGTTCTGCATTAGAAATTAAAGCTGAGTTGAATAATAATTGGATATGGATCTGACTTGAAGCAACTGCTCAGTTTCATTGATTCAATGGCAGAAATGACAGTATTTACTCCAAGGAATTACCAGTATTAGGATTCWGGTAGGAAGTAGTTCCTATGGAAAATTATATTCTTAGCAATAGGTTTATTTCCAATTCTAAAAACAGAAGACGAGAAACTTCTGTGACAGTGTGTGATAAATATAGGCAAACACTGAATTTCTGTAACGGTTCCTGGTATATGCAGTCAAAACAAAGATATACATTGAAAATCTCAAGCATTATCAAGGTTGTAAATTCAATAATTTAAGAGTTGGAATTCAAGGTTTGGAGAGCAATCTGAACTTGATATCAGCCTTGCATCACAATCCATGTAATCTGATAACATTTTTAATAATCTGATTACTATTTTCCAAAGGTTCCTCCTTTGAATATTTATATATCTCTCTMTATATAAACATATCTATAGCTATATAGATTTATCTCCATAACTTCAGCCCTAAWAATGTTGCATTCTTGGACTAATGAMGAAGCTAAAGCTGAAAAATCCTTTACTCATCTTTCAACAGGGAGGTGGAGAGTTTTCACTGACATCCATCTCAGAAAAATGTAAATGCCTGCTATAAGRTAGATCTCCATCCTCCCAGATGAACAAGTTTATGTCAACATTTGTGACAGAAGAGTGACTCAGTAGARTTCAAGTGAACTGGGTTAACTCTTCAACCTGCCTCAGCATCACTCTGCAGCCATGGGTYACACAGCTCCTGTCTGTTTCTCAGTAGGGTAGGGAATAAGAAATATTGGGAAAACAGTCTCCCTATGCTAAAGATGCTTCAGGATGATTACAGCAGAAATCATTTAAAGGCAAAGCTACACTGGGCCAATGTTGCTGCTTTTTTATAATGACATAATAAAAAAAAATATAAAATTAAAACATTAGACCAGTTAGAGGCACATCTTCATAGTCCCCTATTAAATCTAATAGAGATTAAAAAATAATAAATCCTACTTTTTATTGTTAAAAAAGGAATATTTTTCTTATCACAATGCTTCATAAATGTGTCAGATTCTAATAGAGGATCCCACTCATGATCTTGCACAGCTGCTGCCAGCTCTCACCCCTGTGCTCAGCCAGWCCTCTCTGCTGGCCTGCCCAGGGCTCTGTTGTGGGACCAGCAGGGAATTAAAGGGTCCCCACAGTGACAGCTGAAGGCAATGCCCAGGAGCTCACAAAGAGGTTGTGCTTTGCCAGGGGGGTACTTCCCATCCATTGCTCCTTGGCTCTTTACAGCCTGTTTCTTGCATCAGCACACACTCTTTTCACTTCTGCTGTGTTTCTGGGTTGATGTTGCTCCATCCAGGCACAGYTTTAAATGAATGGGGGCACCAGTCRCCCATGGGAGTTGGCTGGTGTGTGGGGATGTCCTGTGTTACGTGCTGGGATGTGGCTGAGCTGCTCACTCTTTCTAAGAGCAATCTCTGCACTGGGTTCTCCCTTTGCTGTCTGTGGAAGCCTCTCTGATGTCAACAGCAGCAATGTGTGTAGGGACATTCCAGCTTGGAGCTTTGACATCGCTCTTTTTTTGGTCATTGTTGCCCATTCCTGCTGCTGCTGTAGTGGCAAAGGTATCTCAGGATTCTGCTGCTGATTTTGGTTCTCAGGCTTTCTCTTTCTAAAGTTGCATTTGTATTGATCCTTCCAACTTATTTATAAGAATACTGCATAAATAATTTCTCTTCCTTCTGCAAGCTTTTTCTTATAACCAGCTTCAAGACAAAGACTAAAAAAGAGATGTATTGTGTTTCCCAGATGAGGAAGGAAACCTGTCATTTATTTTTAAAGTGCATGTCATATTTTCCATACTTYTCCAATAACTAGCATTAAAAATTTCATCTTGGAAGAGACTCTTCTGGCTCATGAGAAAATGCATAGATTGGTAGAAAGTGCTTTTCTTTAGAACTGACACAGTTCATGTGCAGAGAGCTTTCATTTGCCTATCATCTAAATATATTATGTCCATTTAAAGTTGCACAAAGCAATGAAGAATGAACCAATGTTTTTCATTTCTAACAAACTGGATTCAATTTTAGCACACAGCTTTTTTTTTTTTGTGTAGCAAATGCAAGGCAAGCTTGTTAAGCTGTACATTCCAACAGACCTATGTTTTACATGCCCATGGTGGCTGAAGAAATGAGAAAGCTACCTTGGGGGAAGGATAAATAATTACAAATACACAAACTTTAAAAACACACTAAGTACTCTGGCATCCTATGAATACAAGATCACAAGTAAGATGTTTAAATGGAGTACAATCCTTGAACCTGATATACACAGAAAAAACAACTTTGTTACCTCTGTGGAGCAAGGCAGAAAATATATTTGTCTGTGACATGGCTCTACTTAATGGAGTAATTTAAATTTAACTTTAGCTTCATATATTCCAGTTATTTCAGAGATGGATGAGAGAAATTCATCTCTTTATATGTTTGCTGCTGCTGCTTATGAAAAAAAATGATATGCTGCTTATATAAATAGATAGTATTTAACTTTATTTTCTTAGGTCCTTTTACTTCTTTGTTGCCAACAGAAATATATGGTGTACTAGTTTTTTTTTTCTGGTCTAAATTGGACTTTTTTCTTGAGCTGCATGCTCCTTGTAATGCAAAACAGTAGGCAGTGATCCATGCAGGCTTCCATTTATAATATTAATACAAGCCATGTTCCATGCTAATACATCACATTAATATTAAAGCAAGAAGTGTAAGACTAGTGAGTGCTTAATCATTTGCAATTAGTACCTAACAGCTAATTCAGTAGAGGGCTTTTAGAAAGAAGAAAGTGTGTATATGGAGGGGGAGAGAGGGGGAGCAATAGTTTGCTAAATGCTGGTTGATTTAACTTTAAGTATTTAAYACTGTGAAAACTTAGTAATTAGAAGAGTTCTTGTCACCAGTCAACTTTTCCTTAATTGATAATTTAAAAATAAAATAAGATAAAACCTTATTCTCCTTAGAAAAGACAGCAATGACAGCATAAATCATAAAGTTCCTTTACTAATGTAGTTGAAGATTGTTCTAACTGTTCTTGAATCRTTTAGGATTATATGCTCAAGGCTGTAATCTTGGATTTACTGAAATGCAGAGCACCTTATTCCATTTCTCAGGTTGTTTGTAGATCTAGAAAATTAATCTAATCAGCCTATAGCTGAAGTCTAGATTGTCAAAAAACTGATTTCCAGAATCTAGTGAGAGGCMGTGGTTGTTAGATATCCAGTGAAGCAACTTCCTGGTATTCTTCCRTGAGTCTATGTAGTGTTTTGTTGCTTGTCTGTTAAATTTCCCAGGTGGAGAAAGGTATAGTTAAGRTTCAAAGTGCCTATAAGCTTACTATTGAGAAAAATTATATCCAGAAATTACGTCAACAGATTATCTCTTTGTCTTGTTTCTCATCCTAGGTACATTTGAAGACCTACCTAATGTCCAAYTGTCTTAACATTTGCTATAATTTTTGGTTTTCCTTTGAAATGTCTTTATGAAAAAGGGTGAAGGCTGCTCACTGCCAGACTCTGAATGCACGACTCTCATGTCTGTTCCTAGTTTTGCTCTTGATTTTCTGCGCTCTTTTGTCTAGGACCTAACACTTTCAGTTGAAAGAACCTATATATCTGTAACAAGAAAAAAAAATTGTCTAAGGATTTGAGAGTGTGTTTTTAGGAGGGCCTAATGTTTTTTTGGACAATGTTGCTGTATACGGTACATCTCATACCAAGTTTTTACGGCCCATGGATAAAAAATTATTGCTACATGTTGTCTGTAAAGAGTAAATGACATTGCTGAGGTAGAAGTAGCTTCACTGTTGACAGCTTTGAGGATAACTATACATAATTTCATGTATTACGAGTAATCTGAGGAAATTTACTGAGTAGATAGGAGCTAAAATGTTGTTCCTCCCACCTCTCCCCTCTTTTTCTCTTCATCCCTGGTGATTGTCTGGTCTGAACTCATTTCATGTTTTCATCCTTTTCCTTTTGTCATGGCAGTTTGCATTTCATTCCTTTKTCCAATTGCTTATGCCTTGTCTGTATGATAACCTCAGCACTCCCTGCCATTTTTCCTTCATGCCCTGCTCGCCCCATGCACAATCTGACCTGAGAAGAARCAACCAGTCACAGCTCATTGATTCTGGCAGTATGAAGCAGGGGCAGTGTGGGAACAAAGCTTACTGTACAGAATGGAGCCCATTCCTCTCTGACCCCACTAATGCTGGCTCTTTCCAAACAGCTCTTATGTATTGGCTAATGTTCACCCATAATGGAACAGCTGAAGGAAACCAATGACTCTCAGAGGTTCCATGTGCTGCTACTCAGGGAACATAAATGCTTTCAGGAGGGTTTATTTCCTTTTCTCTCACAGGTATTCCAATGCAGATATGCTGAATAGTATTTTTCAAATACAGTGTCCTAAACTTTGACAGTTAAATAACGCTTAAAAAACTGAAAGGGATGGGGAGAGAGAGAAGCTAMCAAATAACACTGTGCAGAATATATTTCCAGTTTCTTCCTATAAAAAGACTGAAGAGCCATATAATGATAGAGAACAGCAAAAGGCTGTATGTGGCTCATTTGGAGGCTTAAAGGAGAAGTCTCTTATTATGCAAGAACCAAATAGATAATAGATATGAAAATCAGCAAATGGCTCCAGCAAGGATCATGAGAGCTTTAGAAGAGTGCATGCATGATCTTTTCCYCTCTATCTGCCCTTTATCATTAGAAGTTGTTTATCCTTGCTTGTAGAAAAGCAAGAGGGAGCAGAATGATCAAAAAAAGARCAACACTGAGGAGGTGCTAGATTAAATTCACAAGATTCTCTTATTTGCTTGTTCTGCTGTGTTTTAGAGAAAGATTGGAAAAGCTGTTTGGGGTGGGAAGAGGAAAAAAAAGGAAGAAGAATGTAAGTTTAGTCAGTAGCACAGAAAAAGAGCAACTGTGTAGAGGGGAAAAAGAGCAACAAAAGATGAAACAAATAATAGGAGACCTGACTAGAGAAAAGATGAAACAGAAGAAAGCAAAGGAGAATCAAAGCAAAAGGAAGTCGAGAAGAAGGAYGTGCTGTTAGGAATACCTTGCCAACACAAGGGAGAAGTGACAGGGGCTTTTACTGGAGGAGAAAGGAAGAACAGAGTATGAGTATGGTAAGAGGTGACCAGTATTAAAATTCATTCATGCATGTAATCTGTTTGCACCTCTGCAAACCTTTGCCTAGGCACTCTCCTGCTCCATCCCCTTGCTGTCAGCTGAGAAGGCAGTAATGACACTCAGTGCCTGGGCCAGGCTGATAGGCAAGGTGAAAAAAAATCTCTTTGGAAAGGAAAGGACAAACCTCTCAAAAAGAAGTCATTCACTTGTCAAATTAGTGGCTTTAATGAAAGTGGATAGAGACTAATGAAAGGTTAAACCTGTAAATTGCAATCTAACAAATGGGTTCACAGAAGACGGATCTCTTTTCATAGTAAGAAAAGAAATAATACTGACAAAATATTATTACCTTGGAGAGAGCGTGACCAAGCTGCAATTCCCTCAGATGGCAGCGTGCTCTCCTGCTGTTCTGCTGAGCTGGGCACTCCTGCTTCTCTTGAAGGATTGACAGACAAACAGCTCTTCATTGAKCACTGCACTTTCAGAGTGCTTTGATCATTAGACTGAGTCTTCAGGAATATATACTATAATGCTATCTCTGCCAGAAACCAGGCAGTTCAAAATAGAATCATTAAGTTCAGTCAAAAGTCTTATGTTTACATTTTGTGCAGGGTTTAGGAATTATATAGGAGGCAAACTTATACAGCTGAGTATATTTGACAAAATTGCAGTAAAATCATAAATAAAAATAAGATTGGGATTTGGGTTCTTTCATCTTTTCTATGCTGCTTTTATCTTTCTGGGATTTTTTTAAATGTCTTTGGTGATTGTTAGGGAAGGGCAGTAGAGGACTACTCAGTCTTGACCCTGAGACCTGTGAGAGTAAAAACAGATAGCATTGGAGAGTTAACAGGGCATGTACCATGTTTCTATTTGGCTGAGCTTTTTCTTTGTATCTTAACCTTCATCTCTTTGAGAGGCTTCTTTCTCTTTTGTTTTTCCTTTTTTCTTCCAGGTCTCTTTCAAAAAAAAAAAAAATTCATATCTCTTGTGCTGCTTATTGCAAGGACTAGTTCCAACACTGGCCTTGTCACAAGTAGGATGCAATAGGATTTTCAATGTCAAGTTTTTTGGGGCAGTGAATTTTTGTTCTCACTCCTTCTTGGCAAAGGGCACTCTAAGTAATTAGGAATAATAAAAATTTACTTGTTCAGTTGGAAAACCTGACTTYAGGAGGTTACATTCTGCTATGTAATTGTTTAATTTCACCATACACCATCAACTACTTGCAAATGATGTGCCTTCCTTAAGGTTTGCWTATGTTGCTGTTCAAAAGTTTCAGTCAAATCAAGAAACTTCCTTTCCAATTTGTACAAGTGAGATCATGAATATTATTTTTTTCCAAATAGGATGCATTTTTAAGTAGCACATGAGTATAATAAATATGTGGTGCAAGGGTTATACTTCTAATTTTTCAGCAGTTTGGGTATTTAGTCATTTGGTGTCACATCAGGAAGTTTTAATTTGAGTGTTTTATTGTGCCATACATTTAGCAGCCGTCTGATACTGGGGAGAGGAAATTGCTGCAGTCCCTATTTTTCATGGTTTGTTTGAATGAATAATTAACAATCACACATGATTAATTTAAAATATTTAATAATAAAGCATTTCAGTACACCTCATGTAACATCCTGCATCCCTTTCCCAGTGTGCTGCATATGAGAAATGTGTCAGTAAAAAGTGGCTGCAGAGGAGCAGGACTGTGGAGCACAGCAGCTGAGGCACGGAGGGCAGCACAATGCCCTTCTTGTACCCAGCTGGGGCACAGCTGGATCCAACGTGGGGTGGAGGAGGGCTGCAGGGAGAACAGCTTTCAAGGGTTCTGAAAAAACCTTTTAACAGGAAGATGTACAGCAGTTTTAGAGAGGACTAAAAAGAATGAGTTGGTTAGTCAGATTTTGTAAAGGAAGCAAAGTTTGATCTTGCTGCTTTAGGAATATTAGAAGATGAAGCTGATGGTCAGCTGTGTGACCAGTGTGCAGACTGGGTGTACACTCAAAGCTGTGTTGTGTATTTATGCCCTAGGTTTTCTGTGTGTAGAAGAAATATTGATATCTCTAAGTATTTTGAGATCATGGAAGAAAGCTCTARGAATTCAGGGTATTGAGTAGCATTACCAGTTTGTATCTGAGGGATTGAAGCTTGCAGAMTTCTGTGCATTTATAAAGAAATTGAGTTTGAAGCTGGTGCCAAACACAGAACAATAATATTAAGTGTGGTTTAGGAGACATGGATAGTCTGGTGCTCTCTACTTGTGATGTAATACTCACAAAGAGAGCATCACTTCTTAAAACAAAATCCTCTTACACGGTACCTTGAAAACAAAAAGGAGAAAGTAATTGAGAATAAGAATGAGAAAGAGAAGTGGGAAGGAGTAGAAGAGAGAAAAAAATCTGCCTCTGCAGAAACTGCCTGGAAAGCTCTGTTTAATGGCATTTTCTGTGCAGTCCCTGGGAGGAGCCCAGGAGGAGCTCTTGGGCAGCCCATCAGGCACTGAWGTCCCAAGAGCTCTCAGCTGTGTCCCACCTCCTTGTTCAGATGTGCAGTTGTAGCAGCCAGGAGAAGTATAATCTCAAAACTTTTCGAAAAAGCTTATATTATACCACATCCTTCCACTAATGATGAGGGCTTCTTGAAAACTTACTGAAGAGCAAATTCATCACAGGATTTCTGGGCAAGAAAACAGACTTTTTAAACATAACCCACATTAATATCCAAAAATTTGATGCTGTAGCAGTCTGAGTTACTAAAACTCCCACTGATTTCTGCATAGAGCTGAGTGTTTCTCAAGAGGTGCACAGCAGCTTGCAGCAGTGAACCAAAGCTGGGCTCTATTTCAGTCTTGYTCCCTGTGTGGAATATGTCGCCATTTCCTGCTGGTTAGTTGGTGACTTTTAAGCAGGTACTGAAAAAAAACGCAGTTGCAGTTTTCTTTTCTCATAATAGTTTTCTCATTAAAGTTTGTCCTTTTTGAACAACTGAAAATTCATTTTAATTGGTCATCCTAAATCAGGCATTTAAATCCAGTTTTCTTTTCACAAGAGGATTCTGTGTTCAAGCCAGTGTGATTTGTTCCAAACTCTTTCTTGCTCCTGGCTTGTAAACAGCAAGACCGTGTGTCCAAAAAATCAAACTCCATAGATTTGATTGCATTTTTTGAACAATGGTGTGGGGGTTTTTTTTATATCTTTGACACACCTGATTAGGCCAATAAGAAGCATAAAGAAAGTTAGCCAAGGTRGAGGCACTTATGCAGTTACATGAAGTTTGTCTTTTCTTTCCCACTGAAATAAATTTGGAGTCTCCCTTCCCACTCAGTGCAGACAGAATGCAGTTGAGCGTTGGGATTTGCCTGTAAATGRTCTTTGGTTCATAAGAATATTGTGCAAAATGTGAACCTGATCCAAAGCTTGTGAGTTATTGGGAAAKCTTTTCATTTACTTCAGTCAGCTGTGATGCAGGCCCTTTGTGGAGGAGTGAGAAGATACCTGAGCTGTTGCTGGTGAAAAGTTCCTTAAGGACATGTAGTCCATAAAAACTGACTCTTGCTATCAGGCAGGCAGAGTGGGGCCAGAACTGCTGGGAAATCTGCTGAAGGAATTCTCAGCAACTCTGTTAATGGATTTTCTTTAGGTTTCTCCTCATATTTAAAAGGTATCCTGGGTGTCTTGTAAACAAAAACTATCAGCTTTTAACTCCCTGGCAAAATAATGTGTTCAACTGTAACTTTGTCACAGAGAAACCTAGACTGAAATAACTGCAGTAAAATTTTTTGAGTGTYAGATATGATAATGATAGCAGGGCAGAAAGAAGAGGTTTTGCCATTGATATGAGTAAGTGCAAAGATGGATCCCAAATGYAAGATCAYTTTTTAWTGAAAATTCCRTATTGGGTGAAGCTAATATRGATTACATTGCAATTAAAGTGTATTTTTCTCCTTTTCTGGCAAGTTTTCTGGGTTTTGGTGCATATTAAGTACACCATATGTTGTGATTATGAAGTTCTAATAACATGTAAAGAGGGACTGCAGTGCTCCTTGTGGTGTGGAGTACAGTACAGAACCTAGAATTCCTCCTAATATATGAGGAAGTCTTCACAAGTCTCAAGGAAAAAAAGTCTTTAAAAGTCAAAGTACAGTGCCTGTAATGGAACTTGTTGTTTTCTCACATTATCTGTTTATGCATTATGGAATTTGAAAAAATAAATTATATAAATATTTATGCAAATGATGGTTTATTATTCAGTAATCAATCTTTGTTGGATACATTATAGCATAATCAGTTGTATGTTAAAAAGCATTTAATTTCATGCTTAATTAACATATTATAAATTGAGGAGAGAAAATTAAATTATTATGGACAGTTTGCAAATGTAATACATACAATGTTCTTCAATAATTGCATGAATATTGGATGTAATGTGATGTGTTRCTGCCACTCTCTTTTGTGCTCACTCTTTAGTGATAGAGTGGAAGGAATGGGCTCCCAGGGATGTGTTCTGCACTGCCCTGGAGCAGCATCAGATTCCCATTAACATCAAAGGGAGCTGTGTGCAGAGGCAGGGAACAGTATATGGCCCAGTCTGTGTAAATTAGATCAGCTTCAAGTAGGCGTCTGGAATTYTAAAACACATCTACCTTTTGGGGAGCAATTTCCTGTAACTTGATTATTTTGGCAAATAGCTGCATAGTTTGGGCCCAATCCTCTTTGTTTGGTCAGTGGCAAAATTCCCACTGAATTCAATGAGAACRGGACAAGATTCCAAAAGACATGTGTGCACTTGTAGAGTTTGCTTATGCCGGATTCCACAGAGCTGTGACTTTTGCAAAAGTTCCTGCTGCAGAATRTTTTTGCCTTGTTTTGTGCTAGCTGTGCACTTTGCATAATAAATTCCTGCTTTCTGTAAGGGGAATAACAATTTCTTGAGCAACAACAGAGACAAGATGTAGTGGTTCATAATATTTTCTTTGGGATCCTTGACTCCCTGGGAATCTGAAGCCAGCTGTTTGCACTGTGTTTACAGTGATCAGGACCTAAGATTTCTGTATAGGTTAGAAACTTGACTTTTTTCTAATTAAAAGTATTTCATAATGAAAAATGGGATACAATATTTAGAGCTGGGGTTAGAAAAATGAAGGTAGAATGGGACTGCTTATTTTTCTTCAGCTGAACCACACAAATTGGCTTCCAATTGAACTGTTGCTGTTAGCTCAATAACTGAGTAATCTTTGCTGCTTAGAGAYAAATAGTAATACAAGTTACTGAATTCCACTGACAAATAAATAATGTAATGATTGAGATTATATAAACTTGCATATTGAAAAAAAGCCTTGAGAAGTAAAGCTCCCTTCAGTCGATAACAGGACAGTTTTGTAAACCACTTAAAGCTGTGATAAAATCCTACTTGACTGGTCCACGAGCAGATGTGACAAGTTGAATTTATTTCCTCTCTTACCAGGAAGCTTTGCAGGAAACTCTTAACATATGGTGCTTTTCACTTCCATCTAGAGCTATAAATGTTATTGGAAAAGGATGTTCCCAGGAGCAGCAAGTTTCTGACGTTTCTGCCAAATGGACTCCAAATGATCCTTCTGTGGTTCAGAATTCCCCAAGTTCTTAGGAGCTGGCAGCCAAGAATCTCTGATCTAAACACAACTCACTAATTTAATTATTTTATTATAGATCTGTGGAAAGCTCTTGCAGACCAGTGACTTTGCATCTGTATTGGATCTAGCTAGAAAGGAAGTGCAAGTTAGACGAGTATAAATATTTTGTTTCTTAACTGCTTTTTGCTTGAAAACTTGGAAACCATTTCACACACAAATCAGTCACGCAAGTGTGAATGCAGAGGAATGGGAAATAAGCATAAAAGTAACATCAGCTTGTATTTGGTTTGTATTTTGAACATTTGTATTTCCTAGGAAGACCAAGTAATGTGTGTCCAGTAGAACTAGTACTGAAAATCACAACATATTATTGTACAGCTGCRCTTGAGCTGTCCCCTTGCCCCTGCTCCAAAAAGTTAAATTAAGTATTTGTATAGAGAATAAGTAATTTAATCCCTTTTTTTGAGGTGATAATACACAAGAAGTTCAGAAGAAGTAGAAAAACACAGGTTTCGTTTAATGGAGTTGTAGAATAATTCACTTTAAGAAAATAAAGGCTAAATTTTGCTACTTTCTTTAGGACTCATTAGCCACTGGCTACAAAGTAATGCTTATTCTGAGAGCATGAAYTTACACTGCATAACAGTTTCACTTGTTGGTTCAGTCGGAAGATTAAAAAAGAAGGAAGAGTGTTGTGTTTCAGGCAGGATCTGCCTTGGAATGGCATTAAAAAGAGTAGGGATATGAACTAGAACTGGTAACTCAAGAAACCCCAAACAACCCCTCTCCCCTCCAGCTACCAGAGCCTGGGCATGACTGGTGGCAGCATTTGGTGTGACCTGGAGTGAGTCCTCCAGTCCTGGAGGGCACCAGGGGTTTCTTCTTTCAGTCAGCTCAGCTGTGAATAAAAATTTAGGCAGAGGCTGATGCTGACAGGAAGGTTTTGGGCTCCTTAGACAYGGGCATTTTGCCATGAAAGCAAAAGGCTAAAGGAATGTCTGTCTCACACATACAGCATTTAATGAAAGGAGGGACACTGACTTAAAATGCAGCTTTATGTATGACAGTAAGATTTAGCTTTTCCTCTCCCCCCAGTAATTAGGGTTTTACTGGATGGGAGGGAAGATGGCATCCAGGGAACTACTCTGGCTCTGAAATCCATGAGCTTTATGTGAGTGTGTAGGAGCAAAAAAGAATTAGTGGGTCTGACTGCCAAAGACCTTATTCTGATAAATGCATTTTTTACACAAATAAGAAATATAAGTCCATGCACCAAAGAAAATTGTGATTTATTTGATGTCGCAAGACTTGGGATAGGTCCAAGCATTATATATCTGGCTTATGGAGGATGGAAAGCAAAAATGGTGATGAGCAGTGTTGCTGAAATTTGTGCTGGTGCTCTCTAGACCAGGAAGAATTGGAACTGCTGAAAGGCAGCATATAAAGCAGGGAAGAAGAAGAGTGATAAAACATTGAAATCAAAAATTGAAAGCTGAATGTGAGTAGGTAGGATAGCTTTAAAAAAAATGTCTAAGGAATCTTCATGAGAATGGGGAATTCTACCTATGCCCTCTGGAAAAATGAGTACATTATGCTGCTGAAGAAAAGAGCTRTCTTAAGGGGGAATAACTGGGTGAGAATCTAAGACCATATAAAAATGATAAAAATCCTGGTTATGCTCTCAGTGTGTGGCCAGTTAAGTCTGTAAAAAGCTTGGKTTTTTTCCTCCTTGAAAAGTGCCAACCTCTTAAACAGTGGTGAAAAAATACAGAGAAAACATCTATCTATGCAGGATTAGATCCTGACAGGGCACTACTAATGGAACTCTAGTGGCTTATCTCACCCTTCTAACTGGAGGAGATCTCCATTGATTATGTTAATTGGTAATGAATATTCTGCAAATAAATTAYGGCATCCCCTTTGAACTGCCTCAGCTGCAGAGGGAAAATCCAGGCTATACTCATGCACATCCYGAGCCCAGCTTTCAGCATCAAATGAAAAAAAATTTCATCACAACACCTGCTTAGTGCTTGTGTGCCTGGACCATGGAACAGCAGGAATCCTTACTTCTCCAGGCTTTGCTGATGGGTGACTGAGTCCAATTCAGTTCTCTAGATATGMCTTCCCAGGTCACACTCCCACACTGTTGCTGACTAAAGTGCTATAATAGCATGGATTATACTTTATACATCTGGTGCCAGACTTGTGTACTGATGTGTCAACAGTCTCTGATATCTTTCTGAACTAAAGATTATTTTGGCAATTAATAAATGATACCAAACACTTACAGCTCCAAAACATGTGATATAATAATATTGCTTAACAATTTAACTATCATAAATAGTGTAGTTAACCACTTGGTTTAGACTCAGTGACTTACAATATGTTAAAGAAACACTAACTCCAGAGAAAAAAAAAWTTGTTTTCATTTGCATCAGTGCAACCTCACTGAATTCACTGCAGTACATCTAAACTACAATTTGGATGGTAATTTAGCAAATTTTCTTATGTAGTAGAGCTGTTAAACCTCAACAAAATATTTTAATAATAAATTGCCATTTAATTAATATGCATTTGCCATTTTAGACCATTCAAAGTGTGAATTGACATTCTCTATTGATAAGTAGTATTATAAWAGGCTTTCAGTCTYGAGTTGAAGAAATAAAATCAATTGYAACATTAAGTTTGATTCAGTATAAAATTCATCACACATTTCCAGCACAGTGTAAATTGCTTCTTGCATCTTCTCYTGGTAYGTATGTCTGTTCTTGGCCAGAACATCTTTGTGAGGGGACAGATTGCATTTCCCCTTGCTAGCTCTCACAAGARGGACTGCAATACCTCCTCATTCCCTTCACAATGCAAGCATGCTGTAGAAAAGGAGAAGTAATAGAGTGGACAAATTCTTATGGCAGGGTGTGAACTTTGGGCAGCTGTTCTAGGAGAACTCTCCCACCTTGCYCCTCTGCTGTGCAGGGAGCAGAGGAGAGCTGATGGGGATGGGTGAAGGAAGAAAGAGGCCAAGATATGAGAGAAAAGGAAGGCAAACCTAAAAGAAAGATCAGTGAAAGGTGCAGCAAAAATTAAGGACAGGGAGGTGTTAGAGGATTTTTTTAGAATGAAGGGCGAGGATAAATTTGCACAAAGGGAAAGAAAAATTGGTGCATGCAGTGGGAAGGTAGAAACATCACATGCTTTACCTCCCTGATGGCGCTCATTGTATGAGCTATTGTCATTGACCCCAAGGAGGGCATTGACCACTTGTTCTGCATCCTACCCACCCCCATGGATTTCAGCCCAAGTCTGAGTCGTCATAGGAGTCACATAYTTCAGCTGTAGCCAATACTTTCTGCTAAATCTGTCTGTCATAACGATGTCTCAGCAGGACTGGGCCTCATTCTTCTGTCAGCGATCGGAGCAAATCCAATCGAAGCAAATTGGAGCCAATTGGTGTTTCCGTTATGCGGTGGCAGGGGAATTGAACTCATTGTCACTAAAGATATATCAGGACTTCCTATTAATGTCAGTTTTCAGTTTTATAACATTTTGTTAAAAGTTCCCTCGGGCTGTATTTGCTATACAGATTTTCAGAGAAGGAAGACATATTTTATATTGAGAGCTCGTTTGGTTTATTGTTAGAGGATGCTTGTGTTCAGAACTTACAGGGATATTGAATTCAACAAGTAAAGACACTGTCTCCTTTATTGTAGCTRCTGGTCTGCAAAGGGACAATTGACCCAAATTTTCATTAAATATTTGTGTTAGGTTTTGGACCAATTTAGCTAGAATTAATATTTCTTTGCTAAGCTCAATACTTGGCAGTATAGTCATGACTTAGATTTTATAATARATGACTTTTTAAATATTATATGCTCTGTATTAATAGCAAATGTCCATGTTTTGCTARAAAAGGACTATATTTTGCCATTGGGCATGAACATGCAACTTTTTCTAATTTAAATAAAGGTTAAAAGGACAATTTCAAGTATTATAATAGATTTTCATTTGCCATTTTTCTCTTTATTATTCTAAATGGATCTTAAAATGTCCTAGCTAGTTTTATAAGTTTGAAGGTASATTTTTTTGTGACAGTTCTACTCTGGTTTTTGTTTTTTAGATCAATTTTCATTGCTGTCATTGTTGTTATTTCTTGCACTGTTTATTTGTGATGTCATTTTACCTTAAGGCTAATTGCRGTGTAATTGTTCTGCCTTAAGCATCATTTTCCCCGTGGCATGAGGATGAGCATAGTGAGCAGTGCAAACTACAGATTGTTGTTGCTGACATTCTGTTTAGTAACAACAGAAATAAGCCTATGGCCCCTCTCATGGTGAACTCTTCCATGTGTTCTTCTCCTCTCAGGCTTGCTGATGTAAATCAGAAGTAATATTACTTATTCCAGCTAAAAATGGTGTTTCTTAGTGAGGAGACATTTGTGGGGTTTGTGTCATATCACTAGTCATACAGAAATGTAATTCTTGGAAGTGCTTTGCCCATGATTTTGTCACAGTTTGAGTGTACTTGGTGTGGCACAGAATCCTGCTGTTCCCATGGAAGCAGGAACCCCAGCCAAGAGTGTAGAACACAGGGAAACAACACTTGTTTATCATCTTTGCAACTTCTCTTGCCTGTCTTTAAAGACTCTATAAGCTGTAATATCTCTTTTTTTAATAAAAAAGGAGTGGAATTTGGGTGCAATTCATGTGTTTACCCATGGAAAGCCATCAGCCTAGCCCTGTAGTTAAACCCCAAAGTTCTCCCTGTTTCCTCYTTGCAGCAAAAGTCCTTCAGCTTTCAGAGGCTGATTCTCCATTTTCTGTAGTTTCACCATAGTTTGATAACATTCTTTTGGAAATCTGTTGCAGAGAATCCAAAATTCTGTTGCGGGCAATGTGAAAGCRAGAGGAGCAGCTGATACAGCACAAGGTTGTGCTGTCGTTTAGAGGGACCTTGACAGCCTGGTAAAGGGACAAACAGAAACTGCACAAAACTTTTAGAAAGCTAAATGAACGGCCCTGAAAGTAGAAGGGAATTGATAATTAGCCCGTGACTCAGTGCAGGCTGGGTCTGAGCTGCTGGCAAGGAGCTTTGTAACAAAGGCTCGAGGGGCATGGCAGACACCAAGCTGACCATTGGCCACCAACGTGCTCTGGTGGCCAAAAAGGGGAACAACCTCATGGCTGCATTAGGCAGCACCTGGCCAGCCTTGCAAGGGAGGTGATCYTTCCCCTCTGCTCAGTCTTTTCTCAGTGGTTTCTAGTGGAAAACAAGAAGCAGTGGCACCAACTGAAATAGAGGCAATTCCATGCAACTGTAAGAAAAGCCTTTCTTACTGTGAGGTTGAGCAAACTGTGGAGCAGGTTGCCCAGAGAGAGAATAGGAGTCTCCATCCTTGAAAGTGCTAAAAACTTGAATGGGGATGGCTCTGAGCTGCCTGCTCTGAGCAGCAGGGTTGTCAAGATGATGTTCAAAGTTCTCTGTCCCCCTCAGTGATTCTGTGAYTCTCTTATCAATAACCCTGCTTGCCAAATCCCAACATACATTCAAATCTTGCTTTCAGAGACTATCCAACCACGAGAATAAATTGCCTACATGCAGTGCAATCTTCAGTCCTCAGCCCTATTCAGTCAAAAAATACCTGAATATGATGGAGATGCTTAGAAATTGTAAAGGTATATGCTAATTGTGATGTAGTCCTTCTTCTGAGTAGTTCTGCTGAATGTTTTGTAGCTTTACAGCTTGTAGCTTGTTTGGGGTTTTATTGGTTTGTTTRGGGTTTTTARAYCAGCCTYTTAYKGAAAGATTGCCCAATGCYTATACWTTTTACTGSCATACACCTTCACACTAGATACTTTCMCTGGAGGTACTTTTGCAGGACATCCGTGTTTATTCATGGAGTCTTTTCTGGRGAATGTGCACCCAGTAAGAGCTTCTGCTAGATTTTGTTTTGTTCTGCCAGTTCTGCAGAGAATTAAATTCTCTATTCCTACTTCTAACAGGTGTCAGTTTATCCCAAATGTTAGGTTAATAAGACATTATGTGTTTTCTATTTAACCTGTGGCATGATTTTTTTGCTATATTTTTGTAACTAACTGTGAATCTCTAGCTTTCTTCCATGCTTCTTTTGYTAGCATCTGATTCACAATATAGAAGAAGTTTATTAGTTTTGACCAAGCACAGASACAAGACATATATTTTAATATAGTTAATTGAATAAGCAGAATCCTGAAAAATAGATTTTTTTCTGGTGCTAATATTTGTCTTCATAAATTCAGAATTTGCTTTCCATGAGAATTTGCAGATACAACTTTTAAATTCACAAACATCCATCCTCCTAGACTTGTTTGTTAAAATATTAAGAAGGTGATAAACAGAAAGAAGTTTAAGCATGCTAATATAAAGATATGAAATCACTTTGCAGAGACATTTCTTCATTATTTGCTCAGTTATAATTTGGACTCTTTGCCACCAAGATGAGAGCCAGACCCCTAACTCATTTTAAATAAATYACTGAACAAATGATAATGACTTTTGGTCATTACCAGCAGGGGCTTAAATTCATGCTGGTTTTCATCAGATGAAAGACTGTGTCACACTATGATTCCCTTGAGCCATCCAGTCCCTTAGCTATCAGCARCACTTTAATTTTCTCTTAGAGACAGTATTATGTGAGCACTCAGCCTGGTTCTCTCAGAAAATGTGTAATTTTTCACTTTCAAACACAGATGTTCTACCAAGTTTCATCCAGAGAGGCTAAATCTACATTTTAAAGCAAGGACACCCTAGATGTTACTTTTGAAATAAAATACAACATMGTACAAAGAAATAAATGAATATAATTGTATAACAAAAGTTATAAATCAGGCCCAGGAGACAAGAATGAAAAAATAAAAGTGAAAAATTCACCTTTAATTRCAGTGGTGAAGCCTCTGAGCCTGTGAAGACATTCATATGTAGAATTCTGATGCACACAGTCCTTAAAGAAGAATTTGCCAAACATCTCTCTTGAATATAATCTTGCAGATGAGAAAAAGTTTCTGGTTTTCTTCATTCTCAAATTATATAATATCATTCTAAGAAAACTCTGGCATTGAACAGATTTTATCTGCAGAAATCACAACTAGGCCTTTAAAGAAAAGTATTTTCCATGAAATACTTTCTTTTCAAGCTCAGTCTTAAATCTCACTATTCAGCTTTTATTTCACTATCAGAACCTAATCTTTTTCCTCTTCTAGATTTAGCCCATTATTATTATTATCATCGCACCAAAAACCTTCAGAATTTGTGTTCCTAGTCTCCAGGACATCAGAAAAATTTGAAAACTTCTTAAAGATTTGTGAACAGTTAATATTTTTTTTGCATCTGGAGTCTGGCAGATAGAGAAATCCCAAGCAGTTTGTATGAGTTACCAACAAAGCCAAGCCAGGGGCACATTCCCAGGGCCCATTTCTCATTGCCCTGCAACTTGCAGGGACAAACAGCAGCTGCAGCAGCCACAGACTGAGTAACAGAATTTTTTCCCTGAAAAATCAGAGAAATTAAGTGAAATCATACAGGAGATACCTGAACTAAGAAAATTTGGGACTCCTACTGCAGACTCACAGGGCCGGGCCTGCAGATAATGAAGGTGCCTGCCTGCTCAAGGCATTGTGTTTATACATCACACTCTCTGCTGATTGATGTAGACAGGGACTCAATGGGGAAGTTTGGCTCTTTTGGTTTGTGTTTAGTCTCCTCACTATTCTACATAATGTCACTGTTAAACTTGTCACAAKTCTTTGTAGATACATTTCTGAAATGTTGCCAGCATTTACAAAGAGATTAATTTCTCCTTCCTCGCTGCGTGAGTTTTCTTGAGGAAAACAGTTAACGTATTTGCTCTTCCTTCAAGCAGATTTTATCTTGCCCTATATAGAAATATCATGAGACATCAACAAAGGATATCTTTATGCTATATAACAAACACATATCAGTTTAATATTGTGCTTGTGAACATCTGACACTTTAGAAGYAGCAGAACTGTGATGCAGTTTCTCAAAAGAAAATGATACAAGGTAGCAGGCCCTAATATATTCTTCTGTGAAGAAATACCTGCAGGCAAGGATAAGGCACGTATTTGCACGTAAGTCCTGACATCTTTGCTCAGTGAGTTTGGTTTGCATGCTCTCYTTAGRAGCTGGAGRGTGCAGAGAAAGCTAAAGTTTGCTGCAACCCAGMAAATCCAGTGGGCTTCTTGCTGCAACCTTTGATTTCTCCTACACATCTYCGTGGCCCTCTGAACACCACCTTCTTCAGAAACAGGGAGTGTTCCTCTGGCCAAGCTGGYTGCCAGAACATCCTCAGGTGTCTGATCCAAATCAGAGATTGTCCTGCAGACACTGTCTTACAGCACACACACGGTGCTTAAAGCCTTATCAGGCCTGTTCTGACTATTTCTCTTTAACTGCAGCATTTGTAGAAAATGCCTGGTAGGGTATGTGAGAAGCAGCTGATGCCATAAGATATTAAGAGTGTTTTAAAGCCAGAATCACAAGTTCCTGAGCTGCTTTTGTCCTGCAACACCCCTAAGGCATCCTATGTGGGTTTTTGGGGGGTACAATGGGATGGAAGAACCTTAACATTGAGAAAAATTTAGAGGTTAAAATTACTTAAGATTGGTGTCATGCATATAAACATATAAAAAAAGGCATCTGTTACTCTTTTCTTGCTTTGTACATAAATWTAGTTTTTATACTGATCTTGAATGAAGTGTGTCATTATGGACAAAACTATGTCTKAATGCTTTTGAACAATGAGGATGACGATGGAATGTAAAGCTTTCTTTTGTTTATGGCAATAATTGTTGCTAGTGATTTTTCAGAATTCTTTTAGAATTTGTGGGCTGAGGGTAGAGGTAATAACCAAGGGAAAAAATTATCAGCACATTGAGACAAAGTTTAACAATTTTTCTCACTGAACTTAAACTGGGAAATGAARGAGATCAAACATCTCTGGTAAGGTTTTTACTGCACTAAAGCCACTGCTGTAACTTCTTTTGCCTCATCATGATAGTATCAGGTATCTACTGTATTTATCTATTTACCTGTGAAGTCAATCAGACAGAAAGGATAGGCTGCTAATTAAAAAAAATTATAGGTTTTAAATCTAATTAAGGAAATGGAAATTAGAAATACGTTATAGATTAATCTCAGTTTGTAGAAACAGTATAATTTTGTTTTAACTCCAGATTTTTCAGTTGCTTTCAAAAATGTTAAAAAAAATAGGTTTGTAATTATTTTTGTGTTTCTTTCATAGTTAAAACTATTGAGTTAAGTGAAAATGCGTGTTGGATATAGTAAGAGAAATTATGTTTTCTTTAGTATCTATTTGTTTTATCATTACTATTCTTTCCTTGTCTGAAGAGCAGAAAATACTAGGATTTTTTTGGTTTTTTTAGGTAAACGCCATTATTTAAATGCATAAATTTGCTTAAGCCTCAGTGGGTTACTCTGACTTTTAAGGCTATTACTTTTCCAGTTGCAAGCAATAATGATACTGCAAAGATATTTCAGTGGAGAAAATATTTAAATAAACTCTCTTCATCCAAAAATGAGATGCAGCATATTTACATTTTTATTTGATGAAGCCTGTTCCTGCTATCTTTGTTCTTAATTTGGTCTCAAAAGAATTAGTAGTAAGAGGGAAAATAGTCTGTAAATATGTATGAAATCAAATTTAGAGGGTAGGCTAAAAGGTATTGACTGCCAGCAGTGCTAAACAGCAGGAGGCAAAATTTCCTCCATAGTTTTCTTCTTGGCTGGAAACACATTGCCTTCCATCTAGATTATTTAATCCTCAAAATGCACATCAAAGCTTCTCATCGGGTGGTGTATGTCTTTACAGGCAGTTGAATGTCAAAGATCTAGCTTAAAGATTTTTGAAAAATGTAAAACATAATAGATCCCAGATAATAACACAGCAGTGAAGCTCCTCTACTATTCCTTCCAGCAAAGGCCTGGTATTGCAGGTTGTAGCTAATCCTTGTGGCAAAAGAGCAAATTTCCTACATGAGATTTGTGACATCCCTCCAACAGATAGAAATGAAATGATCGAGTCATGTCACTGGACTAATATCAGCTTGCTAAGAATTCCCTTCTCTCTTTACACTCGTGGCTTGCCAGAACAATAAGCTATGAGTTATCTCACTCCTCCAGCCCAATTAGACAGTGGAAAAAAWGAATGCAAAATATGTATGAAATATTTTCTGCTTGTATATGCTTAACAGGATGCAGGCTTCAACACTGTCCCTCTAAATTAATTCAGTCTCTGGCAAGAGCTGTTCCTTGAAAGGATTGCATCAATTCTCATGAATGATTATCCCCTTCTTAGGGAGTATCCTAAAAACCTTTTTGACARTTTTGGTTTGTATTTTGCTCTGACGTGAGCACATAAAATAGCCAGGCATTTGTAAGGAGGCCCACAAGGAGACTACAGGGATGTGGTAGCTGAAGAGTGTTTTGCATTTTGGTAATATCCCTCCTACAGGAGCCAGGCTTACCCCATAACAGCTGCCAAAATCAAAGGGGAAAATATTAAAAAATAACTGAGAAATAATAATTTTAAAAAGCCTCTTAATTCTGCAGTGAAGACTGCTGTTCTTCCCTTCCTTAATATTTGTTTAAATACCAGTGATACAATATTTCCTATAGGTGGCTCAGCTGTGACACAGAAATAAGGCTGATTACCCAGGGGTTTCATKTTGTATCTGTTTAAGACAGACTTATTTTTTTAAATCCTGGTTTGTCTTTTCCCATCTCTATCCATGACCTACCCTTTCTTTTTTTGAGTTATCCTCTCCTTGCAGTAGGGTTTCCTTTCAAGCAGTCTTATCTCYAGTGGTCAATGCTGTCTCTGTGTCTGCTCCCCGTGTGTGACTGAAGTGGGGGTGTTGCAGAGGCAGCCTGGCCGTGCTGGGGCTCCGTGCTGGAGGCAGCCTTGGCACTCTGGGCCCAACAGGTGCAATACTGCCAAGCTGTGCCTCTGCTTCTGCCTTTTCTTCTCACTTGGTAGGCAAATGAATCAGCGATTGCTCTACTTTCAGAGCTCAGAGCAGTCAAACATCACCCTCAATACWCAACATTTGACTTGAGTGTGAGGGRTGCTCATTAAAGTCAAAGAATGATTCAGTACAATACTTTGTGGCCTTTCACTTCTAGCTGRAAGCTGATCTGATGAGATGCAGAGCCACAAGTTCTCTTTAACTGACTGCCTGATTTAGAGTCTCATTGTGTCTTGAGAGGTGCCTAGTGGTACTTGGGCTGAGACTATAGTGGGGATTTACTTTATTGGTAAGTAAGTGTACAAAATCAACAGCAGTGCCCACTGAACTCAACAGTCATCAAATAATAATCCATCTTTAAAGTAATCCTGTGCTAATTATTTACAGTAAAAATAAGCTTTAACATCTAATAAATGCATCACACTATATAATTAATTATAGATACATTGCACCCAAGCAATGAGAAACGTGCATTTATCACCTTTAACTTTTAAAACACAACTTTAACTTTTTTAAAAAAGTGATCATTTAAATATTTCAAATCTTTTTTAAAATACTTTTAGTGGTTATAGCTTTTTGTTATTATATTTATTATTTATATTTATTATKAATATTTATTGCTCATTGGATTCAAGTGTAACTGACTGTAAATGTAAGGCTTATGTTCATAATCTGTTTCTTTAGATGTGTGATTGCTTAGTTATAAAAGTGATTTGTTTAGAAAAGCCCTTTTTTATCCTGTCCATTAAGTGCTATCAMTAAATGCAGAAGAAATATAGAGCTYKTAGAAGTTTATTGAARAATTTTTCTTGTGAAAAAATAATTACAAAATTAAAATTTAAAAGCCTTAAAACAGAAAGGAAGCAGATTTTCCACTAAATGACAAATTGATGTTGAACTTGGTGGGAAAGTACAATTCCTGAATTATTTTTGTGGCATCCTCTGTGAACAAATTTTRTAACAATTCTCTGTATTCTGAAGACAGAAACTTGATGTCAGGGCCTTGTCATCTCTGGTCAACAAAGTGGTTTGTCTGGAGAGTTTTCAACTATAGAAGCATCAGTAACTCAGAATATTTGTGGGGCTTTTCTGAAAAAGGAGAAATTGTCTGTCAAGAAAAATCTGTAGTTTTTCTTGACTTTTCCCGGGAATGTGCACCCCAGTTCCCCAAGGACAATTCCCAAAACCTTCTGAGGAAGCACTGTTCCTCTAGACTCTGGCTATCTGTAGCACAGAGCAGCACGACTTTGCCTGGTTCTTCCCATGTGTGAAACCAAATGAGTGACATCCATTAATGCAGCACACACTGAGTCTCAGACAGACACCTCACCGAGGGAGGCAAAAAGAATCTCTGAAATGAAAGTTCCCAAATGGTGTTCCTGATTTGAGCTCTAGCTTTTTAAGTCATTGAATGTCAATAGGTTTATAACCCATTCAGAGGGGTGAAAAATAACACCTAGATGCTGGGTAGATCATAACTGTGCATATAAACAAACAATCCAATTGCTTAAGGGTTATAGACATTTAAATGCAAATAGCACTTGGTAATAATACCCTAGAGACTAACGTTGTAGTCCGTTTCTGGAGGATGCAACACTGTAAACTTAGTTTTTGCTGCTGGTTTCCTTAGAAACTGGAGCAAGATACTGTTCAGGACACAAAATAATATCCTGTTTCAGTGACTGAGGATCTTGGACTGAAAAGTAATTGATTTTGCTTTAGATACTGGATTGTCATGTGCTCTTCTAGGAAATATTATGGCAAAACATGTCTATATGTTTGAATGGTTTCAAATCTTCTACTTTAGTGATCTCACTGGGTAAGTACTGAAAGTATTGAAAAATTAGGCTTTCAATCATTCAAGGGGTTAGTTCACTCACTGCACCTGTGAGCWTTAAATACTAATAATCTAAGCACTCCCCAAGCTTTACCACTATTCCACCTCTTATCAAGAAATAAATCTTCACGGGTACCTTGGCCATGAAATGTTCCATTTAATGTGTTTAGCAAGTAAATGTGTATAAAGTACATCATAGATTAATGAATAAGCCTTTTTGGRATGTGGGCTAAACACAGATTAAGAGCTACAGAAAACTGCAAATAGTTCTGCCTACAGGGAGACTGAGCTCTCAAGCTTTTGTTCGTGAAGTTGCAGTGTACCTGAATGAATCTTTCTTAAGACTATTTCAAGTGGACACTGTTGCTTTCATTTATGCTTGTGTTTGACCAGATAAATGTGTATATAAGGATGCTTAGAACGTGTCCAAATTTGAATACACAAACCAAATGGGCATTGGTTTGTATTTACATGGCCTAAATGTGAAGATTTATAATAAGGCAATGTAAGCAATGATTCCATTTGATACTTTAGAAACTTCTCTGGTGGTTGAACAATAGAGAAAGAGAAAAAAAATTAGAGGAGAAAAGGAAATAAATTCATGTGACTATCATTTTTGTATCTCACTTTTTTTTTTTTTTTCCAGTTTTACTTAGGAAAAGACTAGTATCTTCAACTGAGATGCTCTAGATTTTGACTTCTAAGTGAAACTAGATCTTTAAAGGTGTAAATGTTTCACTTCCTGAAAATTCAGACCATGCTAGCATAGACTGAGCACCCAGAAAATAAGTTGAGGGATTTTGGAAATATTGTTCTGGTTTATAGATTTTTTTTAATGGAATAACACTTTCTCTTTCTCCCAGCTCAGGTTTTAAAATATGTTTTATTAATACTCTATACGTTCATCCTAAGATTTTACAAATCTTATCAGAGGAACTGCCAGTGAGCATACACTGCTTCCTTGTCCAATTTATAAAGAGCCTTTTGTTAAGAGTGTTTTTAGTTTTTCACATTCTCAAAATATGTGATACGTTTTTGTTTTGTCTATTCTCTTTAAAACACATACAAGACAGTTATTGTTGGTAAAATGARAGTGCATGCTCCATATAAACCTTTTTATCACTGTGGTTTTGTGGAAATCATTATTTCATGAGTGTTAAACACAGATGAAAGATTATTCACAATTCTGAAAAAAAAAAGGATTTTATTAAAGGCACTTCCCCAAATTTTCTTTTAATATATAAAAATTTACCCTTTGTCTATGTGAACACTTTCTCAAGTCAGCTTAGGATGTRTACAGTTCTCTCCCTCCATGCATATGTCACTTTTATCCAAAAAATACTCCTTTTYTAATCCCAAATGCTCTCTACAAGCAGAAGTTCATTGTTTAACAGTTTTCTTACAGGGACATTGCAGAGGAATCAATAAGCAGCAAATATACTATTGTACATTCAGATGCTGTTCAGGTATTAATGTCATGGCAAAGAAAAGTTGGAGCATTCATGAATTTAAATATTTTTCATATAAACCATGTAAATATAATGATTAACAATCAGCTACATTCACTATTCAAGACATGCAATGTAGCATTTTCCTAATTACACTTACYGGTGTGGGAGGATATGACTGCAGAGGAAGATTAAACTATTTGTATTTATTCAGTGTTACTTTATAGCATTAACCAGGAAACTCACTTTTGCAGTATTGAATGTAAGAATCCAGAATAACCTGAAGAGTTTGATKAGGGAGGGTGGTAGCAGCCTATGCCAGGCTTGGGTAGGGATGGCAAGCCCAGCTCATTCTGCATCAGCAGTCATTTTAGCTACCTGYCTCATCTGTTATTTCACTGCTGATAGTGTTATTTAAAGTGTTGTTTAAGACAAAATTGCTGCTTAATATTATGGCTTTATCTATAAGCTCTTCAAGTAAACCAACCAACCAAACAAAAAAAAAMCCCACCTGGTAGGCAGGCTTTTGTTTTCAGTTGTTCATGTTTTATTAAAATAAACACGTAGTTGGCAAGCAGTGAAACTAATGAAACCTGGTGTGCTGTAGCTCTGTGCTAGTGATGGGATTCTGTGAAGCCTTGCAGGGCACAACTCAAACTGAAGATTTCCCTGAAATTAGGGCATGTGTAATGTCCCTTCTGTCCCACRTAATCTCTGGTGCCTATGGAAAGATGAGATCATATTTCAGTCTTTCCCAGAGCAGATGTCCTAATTGTTTGGGGTTTTTTTACMATTTYTTTTAACATCARCYTRTTCATACAATATTTAAAGAACCTTAGTATCTGTATAGCCACATCAGATATGCATCAGGTATGTGAAAATAGAAAAAAAAAAAAATCTGATGACTTCCTGAGGACAGGAAAATCATGTAAACAGAGGAGCACCCCTTTGCTCTGCCTGTGTATTCTGGTCCTYATCAAAAGCAGCATTGCCAGCAGGTACAGCTCCCAGGTCTGGCTTCCTCAGGAGAGGAAGCRCAGGGACCTGTTAGATGAGGTCCTGAGGAGAGCCACAGAGATGATTAGAGGGATGCAGCACCTCTCCTATGAGGCTGAGAGATGGGTTTATTCAGCCTGGAAAAGGCTCCAGGGAGACCTGACTCTGGCCTTTCAATACTTGGAGGGGGACTGTGAGAAAGATGGGAGTGCTTGTGGTGATAGGACAGGAGTAATGGGTTAAACTAACAGAGAGTTGATTTAGATTAGATGTAAGGATGAAGTTTTTTACGATGAGGGCCATAAAACATCGGAATTGTTTGCCAGGAGAGGCAGCAGATACCACATCTCTAGAAACATTCACAGTCAGGTTGGATGGGGCTCTGGGGACAACTGATCTAGTTGAAGATATCCCTGTCTAGGCCAGGGGGTTGGACTGGATTACCTTTGAGTATCCCTTCCAGCCCAAACTATGCTATAGACCTAACCCTGTTACACTCCAGTACCTCTTTGTGGGGCCCCTCCCCAGCAATGCCAGAGTCGGAATTGTTGGAATTGTCCCTCTGACTTGGTATTAGTGGCCACCAAGCTACTGGAGTTAAGTGGAAAACTTATGATGTCTAATGGAGCTTTTKTTCCTGCCAGCTCATTCTGAGGGTTGCTCCACCTCGTCATCCCTGTCGTTCTGTGCTTTGCTGTCAAAGGATCAGTCTGGGCCTCTTTGTCTCCCATGCTGTTCACAGTAAAGCTTTGAGAAATCTGGTGCTTATGATTCATTATTGTCTTCAGAAACTCAGTAAAACCATTTCATTCGTGTCTGTCACACAATTAGATGTTTCAGTTTTTMAAAAAACAGGTGTTGGAATTTGGGTGTAATTGAGTGATGGCTTACCTTCATRGGGAAAACAACGTGTGGTTTGTGCTTATGGTGTAAAAAAGGGCAGCAGATCCTRCAGAAGATTACTTTATTAATTTGTAGTATATTTGCACAAATTAGCAAGGATGTTTTAGTTCAAATACCCTGATGAACTGCTGTGTAGTCAGACTGTGYTAAAATAATTCCAAAATTAACGTTTGACGATGTTGACACTTTGGTGATGCTGTGATGTTTACATCACAGCAAACATGCCTTTAATCAACTGAGTGCAGTGCTTTCAGAATATTACATTGAGTAGGTGGTTTTAGAGGCTGGGAGTGAGCCCTGGGAGTGATCCCCAAAACTGGCTGCTTTCCTGTTTGCTGTTGTTTGCTTCAATCAGTGCAAAACCAGCACAGGTGGCCACACTGAGGTTGTGAGTGTCAGGACATGATTTTAGTAGGATTTCATAGGAGCACCTGTTTGATTTAATGGTGAAGACTAACAATTTTTTTTTCTAGTAGTTTGTTCTGTTTCTTGATGTTTACTATTTATAGAAGCATATTTTATGTAAAAGCTGAAAAGAGCTAGTAGGTATGTTTCTAGAAGGGCAGCTAATAGCAGTGTTTGACTACCTGGGTCTTACTCAGCAGTCAAGCATAGATTCAAATGGGAGAATATCAATGTGATTGAAACAGAAGATGGGGGAAAATTGAGTGTGTTAAGTATTTGGACCCACCTATCTGCTGAAGTTCTATTCTTGCTGTTTAAGATGAAGTAGTTGGTTGGTTCCTTCTTTTTTAAATTTTCAGAGCTTTTTAAAATTCTGCTTAAAAAAGCTGCCAATGCCACATTCTGCTTTGTTTGGAGCTTAAAGAAGCCTCAGTGCTTTTAGCACCAAAAATTCAACAAATAGATTCACAGAGATGTTACTACAAAAATAAAGAAAGGAAAACAGAGCCAGAGCAAGAATGTTACTTGGAAATTATATAAAAACAATGTAGGAAGATTATCAAAGTGTTTAAGAGTCTACAGAAATAAAGAAGGCAAAGTATTATGTTTGCATAGTTTGGCATATTGTTCTCTAGAAAAAGGACTGAATTTGCAATCATTGCATGCTGAACAGATTCCTGCAAATTTGAACATTACTGTCCCCTTGTGATTTACAGTGTTATTCTTTTACATCTTTTCTTGCATTTAGAGAACTGTGGACTTTCTAAATTTAAAATATCAGAGTCCTTTTAAACAACTTTATACCGTAAGATTTTCATGCAATTCCTTAATGCTGAATRGAAGTGTTTTTTTATCTGATCCAACCTGGTGTCTTGCTCTCTAAATGAGGCCCCATCAGAGGGTCACAACACCTGACAAAAATGTTTCTACATCACTGTGGTGAGATCAGCTCCTGCCCAGTGTTCAGGTGTCTGATGTGATGTGTGGCCCTGGATATCTTCTGGTCATGTATCTTGTACTCTCACAATTCAGAAAGTCACGTTCCATACTGTTACRGTTTTGCTTATAATTTATAGGTAGGTAAAATCTCAAACCTAAGGAGGRGTCTGAAAACTTAATGGAGTGTCTAAATGGACACAAATTTAATGACTCTCTACATGAAAATTTTTAGCAGTGTACATGCTTGCAAAGAATAACGTCCTKAGAGCTTCAGATGATACAAAACATAGGTTGCTTGTAACAGCCCTTCTTGTATTTCCCCTGTTTCTCCATTCCCTGCACTAACGAGTGTTGCAGATCTCAGCAGGTGCTGGCATGGAAATTTTTAATTATAAGATTGGTTCTATATTGCAAGATGATGTGGAAAAGGGARAGTTAGATGTGAAACCATATTGCATTGAAAATCAAGGGGGTTAGGAACAGCTGCTGAAAGAAGAGTCCTGGTACTGAGAAAAGAATTAATTGTAATAGTAGTACAGGATAATGTAATTTTCTGGGAAGGTAGAATTCATTGTKGTGATTCACAAGTTTCTGCTCATGATAAATGAGGGCTGGGAACCCTCAAAAGGCTTGTGCATGYATTTCCTGGAGTAGATGTTTTTAGAAATGAATTATACTGCATCACCTGGATTTGGCCAATAATGGTATTTTTGAAAGTGAATCACAGTAGACCCTGTGCTTCCATATAAAATAATATATAAAAAATTGYATGAGGTRCAGAGTTSTTTTTAATTAAGCTTTGTTTGTTTGKTTGGTTTTCTAAAACTAAGGCAYAAAGGTCAATTCACCTTGAGTTTGGTTTTATTTATGACTCCAAACCTTCTTGCAGGGCATGTACTAGAGAGCTCATGTATCAAAACCATAACTATGGCTTTAAGGACATTTTTTGTCCCTTAATTTTTATAAATCTTAAATTAGACTGGGGAGAAGAGGGATGGGAAAATGATCTTTTTTTTCTCCTTGAATATTCTGCTTTACCTTGAATCATGTTATGCAAGGAGAAAGAACCTAACCAAACAAAACCTGCCTTGTGACCAGGTCTCACAGCTGCTTCTGTGGATTATCAAACACTGTTCAGGGTGTCACCACTCGGATCTGGACAAAGGTATCATAAGTGGCATTAATGTCTTCTGCCCTAAATGAGTTTTAACTCCGTGTCTATGCCAARACACAGTGAGAGAAGCCTGTCTAGGTCCAGGGCATCAACTCTTTACTTTCAAGAGCATCATTGTGTGGAATTCTGACAGTCTGTTAAGGAAAAGCCTGAGTTTTATCTGAAGTTTCAAAGCCAAAGGACTGCTAAGGACTGAACCATACTGTCAGAGACATTTTTTTTTCCTCTGTCTTTCCAATCTGGTAAGCTACCTTTTTTTCTTTTTTCTTTTTTTCCCATGAGACTGGGATCATGAATTGCAGGAGGTTCACTTGATGAAAAGTTACTGCAAGAAAAAAACTTTTAAGTGAGTTTTTTGCCCCAGAAATAGAGATACCTGTGAAAAAGGGTTTGTGGGGGAAATCAATAAGAAAACTAACAGCTCCTACTGCACTTCTACATTCCCTATATGGCCCAATGGCTTCTTGCATGGATACATATCCAGCTTGGATCTGGCCCCATTGTCAACCATTAATGGGCTATTGGAATATTACATGGTAGTTTCTTAGATAGAAAGATTATATTCCCACATATGTACTTGGAGAGTGCATTTAAAAATACTTCATGCAGTAGCCTCTAAAGCAGTCTTTGAGAAATACGAATCCCAGATTTCCTGCCAAGTCAGAGCACTGCATTAAGGGGTTCACTGAGCTATGGATAAACAATGCCAAGAGAGCTGCTGAGTGTTTGACTGAGGCTGCAGAAAAGCATCTGCTTTCTTTGTTGTGTCCTGGAGAGATAAAAACCTTCAACTGTACCTCTGACCTACTCCATCCAGCACACTCCRTCTCCTGAAGCAGTCATGGTATGTTGATTTCCTCTTTGGACTCAGTTGTGCAGCTCTTCTCAACTCTGCCTTTCTCAGCCTTTCGTGTGGAGCTTTGCAGGACYCCTGTGTCCCAGGCCTTGCTAAGCAGTGTGCACCTGCCTCTGCTGAAATTTCGTGCTCAGTTTGTTCACACATTTGTCACTGCAGGTATTTAGTCCTCCCCAATCTTTCCAAGTCATTTCCCTCTGTAACTCTGGCTGTCTGACCATGCAAATACACCCATCTGCCCCTGAAAGTCTTCCTGAGCTTTCTGAGAGCCACCCATTTCAAAAGACTCTTCTTCCCATCTTCATTGCATTTTCTCTGTTTCAGTTCTTACTCTTAGTGCTGCATCCTCTCCCCTCCATCCTTTTTTTCCATAATATCTACTGATCCCATTTCCTGGAAAAAGTATCCATCACTCCCATTTGACAAATGTTTCTGCTTCTTAAAAAAAGTACAGTAATTTTTACCCACTTTCCAATCAGATAAGTTGTCTTTATCAATAACAGACAGCAAGCTTCACATCCCCTTTTCCTTGTTCAAGACCMCTGTTGGAGCAAATCATTCTGCAGCAAATTAAATTATCCTCCACAGTCTGTTTAGACAGAGTTAATGTGCATCACTTGAGTTTTCTTAGACAGCAGGGGGTTCTCAGGCCACAAAGTAAAATCCTCCGTTGAGTCTGTAATAAATCAAGTTAATTTAACACCTCAGACCTACAAAACTCGAATTTCCTGCTCCACTTCTAGGAGGAAAGCTCACATGAGAGMAGATTAAGTAGCCTCTTCCTTGCAAGAAAAGCACCACGAAAACCCCAAAGAGATGRGGCCGTTCAACAGAGGAACAGCCAAGTTCCCTGTCTCAACCCTGCTACATGACTTAARCAGCAGTATTTTATATGTAAGCTGCAGGTTTTGTATTATTTGAAAATTGTGGACATCATCTTCTTTTTCTCAAAACAATCTCCAGAATCTGAGGTAGTTTTGAAAATGAGTTTTTTGTTTACTCATTTTTAATGATGAGGTAGGGCAAAGCACTTGGTTTTTATGGCTGCAGTGGCCATGTGTAGCTGTTTTAAATGCAGCTGATTCGTTGGGGTGTGTCACTGTGACAGCCAAGATTAAATTCCTTGGGGAGTTCTAGTGTTTTCAGACATGTACAACACCTTTTATTTAGAATTTCCAAAAAGGATGATCATCTTAGTTGTTCCTTTTAATTCTGGGCAGCTAAAATTTACATGGCAACCTTCTGAGAATGCTGATATAAAAGGGAAAAGTCTCTATAAGATGATCAAGAAGTTACACGAATAACTCCTATCATTAATAATAGGAGTTGTGTTCCTTCTCCCTTTGTACTCTGTTGAAAATTGTATCCCTAAAGAAGTTGACAACAAATATGCTTTCCCTGTTTAAGTTGCAAAGCACAGTAACATCAAGGTCACTTGCTCCATTTGACGGAAGAAAAAAAGCACTGTATAAAATATGGATAGAATGTCAATCAAACCCGGGTTTGTAGTATACACTATGGTAATGTGAGTCATATTGCTTTTTTATTTTTAAACACAACTAGATATGGTAGTTTGGCAGCAGTGTTTTCACAAAGACAGCGCCTTCAAACTCTTTCATAGCAAGACTGGAAATCCTGCCAGGTAAAAAAAAAAAAGAAAGTTATTGAAAATCTTTCTTCCCTTATAGGCCCATTTTGACAGGAAATCTTTGAGAGACAGCAGCAATGAAGTGCCCAGAGATTTCATCTGTCTTCTTTTGCTTCAGGAAATGCTGAGCACAGGCTCCCCTATTAGGCAAAATACACGAAATACCAAATCCCCTTAACAATGATCTTCAGACTACTCTTAGGTTGACAGCTTTCTGTGTCCTAGTCTGTCAAACAGGGCCTGTTACTGAGRCTCATATTACTGGGACCAATGTGAAACTTTTCGACATTACTTTGAGGGGAAAAAACATATTGTCAGTGCTTTCAAGCCATCTCATCCAATCAGTTTTGTAGGGACCTAATCAGAATAAAATATATCTTACTAGAAATACCTCACTTCACAGAAGATTTTTCTTCTGCTCCACAGTGCTGACATAAAGATCCAGTTTGAAAGCATTGTCTGTCATTCCGTGTGATTCAGTAAAATTCGGCAAATTTTAACTGCTGTATTATAATTTCCAATAATATTTTTTGTTTGTTTTTGACAGATGCCAAATTTAAAATTTAAATAATGTTTCAAGAATGAAAATGACAGCTTGCAGTAATTCTGCAAGTGTCCAAGCAGATGTACTTCCAAATATAATTAGACAAAATATGTAGAGATTGCAGGAAATATGAAAAAATTGACATAAAATTTTCATGAGTAAACTCTGTATCTTTAGGCATTTAAGCTAGTTTAAAACTATTAGTTATWAAGAAACTTTCATACACTTATAGAACAATGAATGCACATGAAATGTAAAAAGTTCAAGACAAAAACCCCAAGCTTGTATTTGAACATAGAGTAAGGAAGAAAGAAAGAAGTTGAAGTGTCTTACATTGGTATGGTTTTAAGAAGTTTCCTTGAGGAATTTTGTCAACCAGGCAAGTAATAGAGAGGACAATGTAAGAAACATTCCAAAACATGGATTCTGCCCTCAAACTATTATTGAACAAAGTGATTTTGCTAGTTGTATTCATAATTTATRCTAGAGGCAGAGAAAACAGAAAGGGAAATTGAATATGTGTATTTATTTCCAATAAGGTATATGAATTTCACTGAGTGCAGCAGTAAAGATAGGAATGAAAGCTTATTTTTCAAGTTTTCCTTGCTTGAATGTGTCTTCACTGCCTACCATCAAAATACTTTCCTGGAGTAGCCTTAGGTATTAAACATTCTGCCCTTTTTTAACATCTAATGCCTCACCTCAGAACCATTACAACAAAAGCTGAATACCACAGCTGCTGGAAAACTGGCAGATGATTTAGTAAAGATAGAAAAAAACCATGCTAAAAATAGTACAAAAKAAGACAGTTATCTCTAAATATTCTTTTATTATCTCAGTGGTTAAATGTTTGTTGAATCAAATAAACAAACCATCCTAAATATAAGGATTGGAAATTAGGATTCTCATTTATCCCTTGAATATAGCCACTTGTCTTAACCTGCTTRAATTTAAAATCTTCCTCTTTCTACTCATAATCTGCAACCCAAATAATCTCAGTTTCTTCTCCCAGTACAATGATGCAGCTTTATCAAAAGGTGTTTCTGACACCTTGTCATCTAGCAGCCTATGGCATAACGTATGTCACTTGAGAAAAGAAGATGTGATCCTGAATGTGCTAAAGCAGAAGAAAGAATTGAATCTGGATTTCCAATTTGCTGAGGAAGAACTTTAATCACCAAGGTAGCATGCAAAGTAGTAGGCAGACTTGCTCCCTATAGCAGTTATCTCAAAAGAAAGTTGYGCTCATGACACCTCTCTCCTTATGGAGAACATAAAGAATTTTAAAACCTAATCAAGGAACACAAGGTTATGTAATTAACTCAATCCATACCATGTATTCCTCTCCCACGCCAGCAGCTGTTTAAAAGCAAAAGTGTTCTGAAGAGCCTGCTGCATTTGAAGTGAACAAAGACAAGCCTAATCAATGTATAGGGGATGAGATTTGTTTTTTCCCTTGGGCCTGATTTCCACTCAGCTGAAAGAAAWGAGGGGTTTGTTATTGTCCATGGAGGTCACTGGAGCACACACATGGTGCAATAACAGGGTGGGAGGAGGAAAGATGTGGTGGCTGCAGCCTTGCAGATACTGCTGCCCATTCAAGCCAGAGAGGGAAGGGAGAGCACTGTTTACTCTTCTTTATCTTTCTTTTCCTTCCTTACTTGGATCAGTAGTAGTAAAGATTTGTTGGTCACTTTGGCTGTCCTCCAGCCTATTTCCTACAGCAGTTCACTGGGAGGTTTTTTCAAGTTTCTGTTATCTTAAGCTATGGGACATCTGACATACTGCTTTGGCAAAGGATTCCTTGGTTTAATCAGCACCAGCTTCAGCACTGTGTTTTGACAYTGAGTTAGGGAGAGGGTTTTTTTGAATTTTGCTTAAATTTAAGTCTCAAAACCAGGAACAATTTATCTTCCTACATTTGCTGCTAATAGTATCTGAAATCCTGGTTAATCTTCAAGGGATCTTTTTATAAGTTCTTTCACAAATGCACCTCTGATTTGTTGGACTTCAATCTGGTAACAAAATCATGTGTAAAACTGTCACTATGGCAGTGTTTATAGCCTTACTTCTTTCTACCTCTTAGTGGAAAAAACTGCCAGGCAGACTRTTCTGTGGAGGAAGCTTCCTGTTTCCTCATTGTTTAAATATACRAAGTAAAATAGTTTAGAAAACTCTAAATGTAGAACTTCACATTCTCTTCCACCACAGTATATTTGTTTGTGTACTCTTGGCTTGAGTATTTTAGTTTTTGGTTTCTGCTCTTTTTATCTTTTTCCATACGCATCATGATTCTTTTCTCCTATTCCTTTTCAAGTAAACTTTTTAATGTGACATGTTTATATGTGTTTCCATTGTATCTTCTGTTTATTTACACATTATAGATCAAATGTTTTAATTAACTTAAAAATAACTATAATGTAACTATACGAATGCAGACTGCACATYGCAAAACCATTATGTGTTCTTCCTTTTTCATGGAGTCCTGTGACGGGATGGATAATCTTTTACCACCATAAAAAAATATGGGAAAGATTTCAAACAGTGGAAAAGCTAAACAAAGATTTGGGGGCAGTTGGAYGTGTTCCTCCTCCCTCTTCACTTCCTGGAGATAATTCTGTGACGCTTTTGAAGCTGTAAAGATGTGAAACAAATCTTATGGCAGATGCTATCATTCCAAGTTCAGCAGAGTCTTTTTCAGCCCACTAACTTAAATGGTTTTTGGATTAGGCCCTAAAGAAAAGGATGTCATCTCTGAGATGTGAAATGGTTTTTCAGAGCATCCAAGGATAAGTATTGCAAACAGATTTGATTTCATACMGAATCTTTCTTTTCTCATTACAATGGATTTATCTAAACTGTCAGAAAATGTCAGATCTTCTATTTGTGCCCCACAGGACTCTTTTTCCAGCATYTTATTCCTTTTCCTACACTTTTTCCTTGCTGCAACTCCTAGTGTTTCTGCTAAAATTTTAGATATTTTCACTACTATCTTTGACCTCTTGCAAACACAGGCTGTCTTCTCGTTATTTTCAAATAATACACTACTTATAGAAAACTCTTTTCTGTGTACTGAAACAGACTTTCAAGTGCACGTTAAAGGGGCAGTTTCACTGGAATCCTCAACAATTCTAGCTGATTAAATATTCCATCAGTTTGACCAGGTAAACAAAGTTTRCAGATGCCAATGATGCCTTGTTCATGTTGAAAGGGATGTGGTGCCACAAGAGGCGGCCGAGCACTGGCATTATTCATTCMGCTGCAGACTTCTCTGCAAACAATGCCAGGAACCTTTGTCACTGCTCCCTCCACACTASTCAGCTATTTATTTTTTTTCCTATCCAACTCCTCTTTTGCCAAAGTATACAGGGTGCCCTTGTTGCAGAAGCCTAAAYAATGAAATGTTTTTTGATATTTGTACTAAAATACTGCTGATGGTGCAGCATCACCTCGGAAGTGGGTGAGCATGGCTTGAAAAAGCAAAAGATTTCAGTCATTGATGTGCATATATCAGTGTTTTCTGTGCAGAAGCAGCTGACAGCAGGATAATCCAGGAGGATAATGCAGGTGCAAAAATAGGAGAAAGAATCAGTCCAGGGAGAATTTCTCTCTACTTCTCAATTTTATAAAAAACTTACTTAAGTTCTCTGGGGTTTTGAAGATCAAAATGCTGCCTTGTTTGCTAGGGAGAGATGAGACTTTCCTGCTGCTGATTAAAAGTTGGAGCAAAAGAATATTAAATGAATGGATACATGCAGAATGAATCAATAAGATTTTCAGTTCTCTATTGATGGTTGGGAAAGAAGGAGTGAAACTACACCGTGAAATAATAATGCTTTAATCCAAATAGTAACCTGCATTTTTCTGGAAATTACAAAGTCTGCCTTGAAATTGTGAAACTTTCTTTTGACATTCAAAGAAAAAAAAGTAATCATTTGCATAAAATCTGTGGACTTTTCAATGTTATTTTTGCAATAATTTGGTGTTAAAAATAGTACATAACAAACAATAGCATTCCTATCTCTGGTCAGATTTTCCTATCCTGATGCAATTTTTTAATTTAAYTTTTTCTACTTCAGTTTGCTAAGCATAAGATCTGTTTAGCTACTCCCAGGAATTTTGCCCCTGATTTCAGCGAGACATTTCTGGTTTTTTTGTGTTTATGCATCTCCATCCTGTGCCTAATTTCCCTCATTTTGGAGGCAGGCCCACTGTGGTCTAGAATCATTAAAACTTATTTCCTTGTGTTACATTTTGTAGATGGGTGGTTGAGTCTAAAGGTGAGGATTTACTGACATTTGTCATTTGTACTTTACATTACTACTACTGTTCAGTATTTAACCCACTTTCAGGTAACTGACTTGACCTGAAATGTTCAAAGCACCAGWTTCTTCTTAATTAAAATAGGCTTTCAAAGTCATCAGGGAATTTAAGTATCAGGTAAAGCTTTTTTACTATATTGGTAGATTAAGATCATTAACTCAGCTTTCAACAATTTAAAGAAAGAATTACAAGTTTCTCATTCTTATGGGACAGCTGCCAGATGGACAGATACATCATCCAAAAAAAGAGAAAAATATCTAAGTGAAATGAATGATCTTTAGTTGCATGTTTGGCATTTACCTAGGTCAGGGCACCAGTGCAGTGTAGAAAGTCTCTCTTCCCAGCACTGTCTTTAGTACCACTCTCAAGTTTTTCTAACTGGTAATTTTGTGCTTGGTGACAGATGAAAGCTGTAACCTGGACAGAAACAAGCTCTGATCCTGACTTTTGAGTAAAAGCTCTTAGAATGAGGTATTGTCAACTAGGAACTTTCCTGCAGTAACTCTTTATTCTCATTTTTCTACCAAAAATTATTAATTTTTTGTTGGATGTACAATTGAATAAGTCTTTGTGAGATCCTAAAACATAGACAGTATAMAAAAGGTACAAGAGCATAAAGGTGAAGAATTGAGATAAACAGTGCAATGTACATGGACTAAGGGAGCTCAAAGATTGCATGAATTCATCATGTTTGCTTGGACCTGCMAYAGGCTTTGCTCACTCTTCATGCTTTTGAATCAGAGGTAAATGCAGAAATGTAAAMTATTTGTCAGTCAACTGCATGACAAAGCATGACAGTAGCTTTTTTCCTCTTCCGTATTATTCATARTTCTTTAAAAAATTCCCTGAGAAGAAAGCTGAATTAGCTTAAATGTGATTTTTTCTGGTTTTCTATCTTCTGAATATACATTGATGCTAAATGCTACCACTGCAAAGTGGCAAATTCTCTTTTTATGTTCTCTCAAAGGCAAATTTCACTCTTAACAAAAGTGATCACAAGCCTGTTGTAAGGGGCCGTGCATCTAGAATTGAAACCCAAAAACTCTAAGTTGGGCAACTGCAACAGGATATTTTCATTACATATTTAGGGGGAAAAGAAAGTAGAAAAACATATCAAAAGTCCCAACCCCAATATCTTTATCCTGTAAAGATGTAATTTTTCTTTTTTCTGGTAGAGAAGCCACTGGAATGATGCCATTTTAATTAGACTTTATATTAAAAGGGAGAAAAAGAAAGGAAAAATAAAAGGACTGCAATCTGCCATTGAGATAGAGACTTGCCAGTATCATTAAAGAATGTTGTAATAGTCATCTTATAAGCACTATGCAATAACAAAAATACATATAGAGAAGCATGATAGTTTGAGAAAGTAAAGTTAAAGGTTATAGTCTGGATATAGAGATGAAAAACACCACTGGCAGTCAGAATTTTCACTTTTATGTGATTATATAGCTATAGAAAATATTAGAGTCATAACCAATGCAGGTAATCCCCTGGAGAAGTGCAAAAAAAATGAGATCTTCCTTACAAATGGGTGGGTTGATCTCGGCTGGCTGCCAGAGGCCCAGCCAGCCACTCTCACTTCCTCTCCTCAACAGCAGGGAGAYAAAATCAGGTGGAAAAGCTCATGGGCCATGCTGGTGTGACCGGGGCTGCTGATGAGAAGCTGCCCCACCACATGGCCTTCATGGGCTGCAATCCACACTTGAGTGCCTGGGGAGTGCCTCCATCCCTCCCCATCCTTTCTGGGAGCTGGMAGGGCTTTGCCACACTTTGTCCCTTGCTGTCTGTGCAGTGTTTTGCCCTTTCTCAGACACATTTCCCCAGAGGTGCTGCCTCAGCCCTGCTCTGTCCAGCTGCACTGCAGGACCAGCCTCTCCTCGCCGTGCTCCTGAGCTGGCTGTGCACACCTGCACACACACACCTGTACACAAACCATGACAAAAAAACCCCAAACACTTCATGGAAAAAAATACTACTGCTCTCTTTATTTTTAGGGGTTAAATATTCACACATCTCAGTTTTGCTTAAATTGGTTGTGTCATTGCCATTTCCAGCCTAAAGCTGGAACGTAGCGCTTGTTTCTGTTGGTGCCTGTGACTCCGTGTGTCCTGAGGGTGCCAGCTGCCTCTCCACACACTGCACACACTGCACACACTGTACTCAGCACACACTGCACACACTGCACACACTGTACTCAGCACACACTGCACACACTGCACACACTGCACACACTGCACACACTGCACACACTGCACACACTGCACGCAGCACACCACAGGCAATGGAGGAGAAAACCAGAGATAAGCCAATCTTGAAAAAGTTTGTGATGTCAATGTGCAGTTTCCCTGCTAGGCTCTCTAAAAGTAAGCATCTAAAGTGCTCAACCCCCTGACTTACAGCTGACTAATCAGACCTTATTTTTGATGATCTCCAGATAAATATAATACGCCTTTCTTCATCACTGAAAAGAAGATGTTGGGCAGTGAAATTAGTTATTTAATATGTGCATATTTAGTGCCTAAATTGTAAAGGAAATTCCAAAATTAGCTTCTCAAACACTTCCAAAGATGAAGTACCAATTAGAAAGTTCAGCTTCTGTGCCTAAGTGTCATCCGGAACCACAGGTTAAATATTGTCAGTGATTTCAAAATACGGCTTCTCAAGAAGGAGCAGGACAGTTATGATGCCATGGCATTTAACTGCTTSTTTGAAGGCTTGATGAACTGCTTTCCTGCAAGCAGATATTCAGTCTCTCTTCTTGGCATTATAAATAACATCTGTCTAGTGTGTAGATGATGGTATGGAGTATTAAAGGCTAAGGATTAGGCATTCATTAGATGATGAATCATATTCATTATGGCCTCTTTCTGTAGAACAACCCTTTCTGCTACAAACCCAAATAATCTTTATGATGAATAAACAGAAAATGTCTTACTCAACTAATAACTCCAACATATTTCCATAGGAGTTCATTTGCTTTATTGTTCTGTTTTATGTTCTCCTCCCAGTCAGAAGAGTTTTGGCCTGTATTCTTTGGAAACTTAACCAGCAGCATCAAAACATTTTTTATTTTTATGTTTGGCTTTATTCTTGCAAAACCAAAACTATTGGTACCAGCAGAAAAAATCAATTAGAAATATTTAAATCCAGTCCCCAAATGCTGTTTCCTTACCCACTCTTTTTCTACTGTCAGTTTTGTAACAGACACAAGGAATTTTATTTATTAATTAGATKGATTGATTTGATTGACTGACTGAGACATTTGGTATGGTTGAAATGTTTGATGTATCAGCAGTTCTTGCTTTCAAATAATAGTTTCTTYGTTATGAAGCATTTAATAGAAAGTCTAATAAAGCATTATAGATCAAAGGGTTGCATAATTTATCAAATGTTGGCCTCCCTTATATTTTGTTTTTGACCACAGTGAATGACACAATAAATATTCCTATTGAGTGACAGATTTGAGGCTGCAAAATGAACAGAGAGGAGAAACTGAATAAGTCCTCAGCTAGTCTCTGTGTTTAGTAGAAATGGGTCAGGAAAAAAAAACATTAGAAAAGCATATTTTGTAGACAATCAGGGCAAAATGTTCTGTCATTTAGAATAGGTCTCCTCTGCTCCAGATAAAATATCTGAAGGACCATCAGTAAATAATTCCCATAAGWCCCTTATTTTTTGCAGCTAACAGGTCTATCAAATAATTTAGATTTCTTCTAATACAGCAGACATTATACAGGTACAAATATGGTCATTGGAAGTTCTTCCACAGGGAAAAGTTTGCATGTTAAGGATTATTACTTGGCCAGGGCAGAAAAAGGGATTCCGATTTAAAAATTACTATTTCTCTCTTAATCAGATATTTTTTRTTGTTGTTGTTGCTAGTCTCACAGGTGGGATGAAAATATTTGTTCTAAATGTCCTTTACAGARACAGTTTTGTGGAGAATTGCATTTGTTTACTCCCAGTCACTGAACTTACTTTCTGCTGTGAAGATGTGTGTGCTGCGAAAGATGAGATCTTGTTTTCCTTGTGTGCCTCCATTTTTTGTGTTATATGATTTCACATGGGGAAATAAGCTTTTTTCTCAGTAGTGACTGATTAATTAATTTTGCATATTCRTTTTGCATCTTGAAGATGATGGAGACCATATTTGCTTTCCTRTATTCTCTGAAACAGACAGTTTATTTTTGTTATGAAAGATTTCACCTCTCTGCTTGCTTTGGTGAAGCCAGCTGAGGATGCCCCACATCCTTTACCTAACTCAGAGGCAGAACTCACAGTGACTTAAATRGCAAATGCACAGAGCACACATTTACTTTTGCATGATACATCGCTCCAATGAGTTTGCTGAAGATTTGCATCAGATCCCTGCTCTRCCCTGTCTCCTACTGCAATTTTTATTATGATACTGTAAAATATTTAGCTATGCACTGGGGTCTAATGTCAGTGCAAAGACTGCCATTCACTTCAGTGGGATTTGGAAYCAGGTCATAAAGAATAGTTTGTGTTTTTGTTTTGCAGGACTGTGCCACAGACTAAACACATTTTTCATTATAGTGAGTCTTGAGAAAAATATTAAATAAGGGCTGTGCTCTGTCTGAAAGATTGCCTTTGGACCTATAATAGGTCAGTCATTAACCACCTTGTRCATTTAATAGATATCACTCTAACTTGTTTACCTTTTTCAAAAGTCTAATTATAACAAAAATAATTTACTGTATACAGTCATGTTCAAAAGTATGTCTTTGAAACATGCTTTCTGAATCCATARAAGTATTTATCTGCTAAAGCTGCCATATAGAATCCCCTTTTTCATGTTTTTATTGCAAATATCATAAAAAGATCTACTGGCTGTTCATGTTTATATACAAATGTGGCCACTAACCTTGCCCCACTTTCATAGATTTGTTCATCTCATGAGACACTTTGTATGCTGTAAACTGAAAAAAGATACACAATTAAAACTTGTTAAAGATAATTAAACTGAAGTGGAGGGAAAAAAACCTGCCTCATTGCTTTGTTCATAATAATAGTCTCTGAACTATAATTAAATTCTTCCTTCCAATAATTGTATACATATAAAGGAATTTTCCAGATAGCAAAACAATACAATGATTAAAAATGATTAAGAAGCTGATTCCAAAAGCAAAGATGAGCCAGGGAGGGTTGGAAAGATTTTAGGTGCCTCTAAATATACTGTACCAGCTGGGTACCAGATGGTGTTTGGCTACTTGCACCCACTAACTCAAAATATCAGAGGAGCGACTGCACCATTGCCAGAATCAGTTCCCCTCCCTTAAATAAAAGTGGCACTCTTGGGAAAGACTTGGCAGTGCAGAAAAATTTCCTGACAATGAGATCTATTAGATTGTGAAATAGTCTCCCAAAGGCAGAAGTAGATGCCAAATTGCTTGGCATGTAGGAGAGGCTGGACGAAATCTAGAAAAATACTGTAGAGATGTGCTACCCTAGTGAGGTGGTGACTTACACTGTTATAGGCTTGGAGCTGGGGCATTTAGATAAGAGTGTTTCTGCTTTCTCCTGAKTAACTTTGGAATATTTCACTTTGTCTGTCACATTAAGCTTGTTTGAATGGGGCATSAAKGACTGAAGATTTTTTTTTCCTGGCTTGTATCTAACAAAAAAAAAATCAATCAGTCCCTTCGTGGATATAGTTGCCTTCATGATGTTGGTAGTTGTGTGCTTTTAAAAAAAGTTGTCTTGTACTAGTGTTGCATACATACTTTCCTTCCAAAATGTTTTTAAGGCATCTTGCAGAAACAATAAGCATCACCAATATGTTGTACGAGACGTGCAGACATCATCAGCTTTTGAGGATAATGAAAAAACTCTTGTAATTTGTTCCTCTTATCTGTGATCAAAGGATAATTAGAAAGAAAGAAAAGATAATTAAAAAGAAATTAACTTAACTTTAAACTCCCATTTCTGTTGGCTGTTTGAGCTTGAAGTGTCAAGCCAGAAACAGGAAGCACATCACTATATGTAGCAGTTTGCTAGCAAGAAATCATCTCCAAATTGTTGGAAGTGTGATTACATTAATTGTGTCCAAAATGAAAGGTTAAAGACATCAGTAAAAGCATTGTATTATGAAATATAAAAATGGGAATGATCTGATTAACTAATGAAGGTTCAAGCCMCTATAGATGCTGCTGGAACTTGTTTTCTATTTCAGACTAGCTGAATTAGTATGTCCATGGAAAAAGTAGAAGGAAAAGAGTGAAACATTTTTTCTTTTCTGTTTTGTTATTGTTTATTTATTCATTTAAATGAATGAAAACCTTGGGGACCCAAAGCCTCCAGTGTCATTTGAAAGTATCATTTTCGATTTGAGCCCCAGCTGTGGACTCTTTTGTCTTTGAACTAAATGCAGCTGGGGCTGWAAGTGCCCTTGGCAGAGACAAAACAGTTGTTTTCTGAGGCGAGGCTTTGATTCCACATCTTTTCTCACTGCCACTACAGACTAATTTCTGCTTGTAAGTAGAATTCAAGTCTAATGTTTAAAACCACAGATCTGCCTTGTGCTGAGTGGCTTCCATGCAGGCTGCCCAGAAAGGGTATAGCCTTCTCCACAGTCTCTCCTGTCTTTTGAAATCTTTGAAGTGTCCCAACAGGAGCTCTTTTAAGTAGAARAAAATCTGGAGTTTTAAAAATTCAGTCACATTAAATCCAGTGTTAGTTTGTAATGATGGTCAGAAGTAGAAGTACAGTGGAGTCCTTTCCAAGTTTGGGGGTGCTCCTCTCTCAGGGCTCGTTCCTYGGTCTCGTTGAGTTCAGAAGCAGCAAGACAAAATCGTGAGACAGCTAAAGACCATGTTTTGATATTCATTTCTTTCAGACATTTGATTTTGTGGAGAGATTGCTTAAACCCCAGTAGCACACTGCTGCTTTGTTGGTGTTGGGCATTTGCCAATCAGCACTTACTTGAAAAGCACTGCTCAGGACAGCTTGCACATGCTGAAAGGGGCTGCTGTGCTTCAGATGTTGCTGTGCTCRTATTTGAGCTCCATGAGGATGAGGGAATGAATGGCAATTATCAAAAAACTGCTGATCCAGTTTCTTCATCAATTTTTCCCAAAGCCAGATCGCAGAGGGGTATCAGAAACTAATAATAGAGCAGAGTTTATTTTGAACTGGCAATTTAAAAAATAATTTCTGTTCACAGTAGCAACAGGTGTTAACTGGATTCTGCTGGCAGTATCCCACTGCTCTTACCTTACTGAAAATACTATATGAAGTTTTTATATGAGATTGTGAAACCAAAGCAATATAAAAATAAACATTAAGTCATACTCAGGTCCTTATCACTCATTAATCCTATGGAGAAATGCAGAGAGCAAAAACCAAATGCAGACYCTGGCCAGCAGTGTTCCTTTTTTTATCTGAGGAGGATGCAAGTGTCATAAGGAGCTGCCACAAAGCTCAGAATTCCTTCTCTTCAAACCCTGTTTGTWCTGGGGGAAGAGCAGAGTGATAATAATACTGCTCTTATGCTGCAGTCCTGGATTTGAAATGACCCTGATACTCCCAGTAAAACAAAGAACTGAATTTAGCTTACCTTTGAAGATATTCTGGCCAAGAATGCTTTTTGCTTTACAATGATTGAAAAGRTGAGAAAAATTACATCAAAATKTTTTTCTAATTCATAATTTTTCTGGATTTCAATAGATTTCCTATAATACCACAGGAACATCCAAGTATAAAGTATATAAAGACAGACCCTGTAGTGTGAACCCATAGGTGGATACTTCTCTATTGTTTCTSTGAAAAGACTGCGTGCACATTTAGACACACAGCATTTGAAAATGCACCTGCCTTTGTTTTCTTTTCCCCAAAGTGTGGCTGTCCTCTCATGTTACACAGATCAGTAGGAAAAAAGCTGCCTTGCTATAACACTGCTGACTTCTGTACAGACTGAACTCGATACTTGACTTTGGTCAAGTTACCCCAGAGAAGAATGTGTCCTTCACTATTCCACTTTGCAGACTTCAGAAATATATGTTATTTCAAAAAAGTATACTGAGTCTGTATGTCATGGTTTGCTTTCTGAAGAGCWGCAGCTAAACAGAGCTTTTTTGAGTTGTTTTTTTTTTTTTTTAATTTCTAGCTGTTTTGCTACCTGTGATAATTAACTATTTTTTAAGATATAATATCAATCAATATCTTAGAAATCAAGTAACACTGGAATATTTAACAAAACTGAAATAATCCTCCCGTAGATTCCTAAAGAATAGGCTTAAACTTTCTGTTTAGCCTGATGTAGTGATCTGTGAACTGCCAAACACTCAATAATTTCAATTTGGCAGCAACAGAAAATGGTATTTTTTCCACATAGCAAGCACATGCAAGATGCATGAATTAGTGAAGAAGATCTTAGGAGCTTGTGAAAAAGAGCTGACCCATCTAAATGAACAGCTTTTCTTTTYTGTGCTTGTGTGTACTGCACATCCTTTCGGAGCACAGTCCCAAATCGTAGTGGTGTCCCAAACCACAGGATTAATGTGTCTATGGACAGACCTCTTATGCTTCCAGAATGAAGTACTCCTTGCTAATTTCTCTTCAAGACACCAGCTTAATTGCATTTTAAACAAATGGGCTGCTTTGCTGGCCAACTTTTAAATGAGATAACAGCAATGTTCACTCTCCAGCAGTGATGAGTGCCTTGCAGTAGATTCAAAACTCTGTTCAATAACAGGTTTAATCTCACACCAGCAGATTYACTGCAGAATAAACTGCCACTGAGCTCATAATTAGTAAAACAAAAAAACCCCAACCTACTAAATATTATTTTCCAAAGCAGCAGGCTATGTTTTAGTGGAAAATTTCAGTCCTTTTCTTTGTATGTTTTATTGATTTTATGTATGATATTGGGAATTCATGCTATGATTTAAGATAATGGTCTTTATCGATCACTTAAGCAGTTGTTTAGCCACACAGTAGCAAAATGATGCTCCCATTCATGGAATATGTGATACTGACAGCGGGGAGACCACAGTGCTTCCCTTCTTAATGTTTATTTCTTTTTTCCAAAAGCATATTCGCTGCTGGAAAACAGCAACTGCAAACATTTGTGCTTTAGAAACAATCTTCCCATAATTTTCTTTGTTGCAGCTATTAGTAGCCAATTGTGATTCAGTGATACCCAGCTCAACAAACAGATGTTCCAAAGTATATTCTCTGTAGCATGAAAAGAAAATATTAATGAGGTAATTGGAAYTATTGATGAAAACAAAATTGAGAGTTTCTAGTTCCCAATGTTTGAAGTCATGCCCTCAGTGTTTTCTTGTGCTAAGAGACAAAGTGAAGGTTCAGTATCTAACTGCTTAAACACCAGAAGGCAAATTTCCAAAAAGGCCTTTTTCTGGGTTCAGGTTTGTGTGTGCACAGTATGTTTGCATTCAGGAAGAAGAAAGTTGGAGAGCATAACTGAATTTTTTTTTCTCTGATAATTAAAAAAAAAAGAAAATCCTCCAACAACTCCCAAGCACATAAGGCAATTGGGAGGACAGGGAAKGAAGTCTAGGGTACAGTTTGGCCTTTTCAGTGGGTTGTGCATATGGTGACTGGTTCTGCTTATGAAAAGAGCACAGTTTTGTAGTGAATCAGTGAATAATTAGTCCACCATCTAAACTTCRGGCTAACAGTTTCTATTTCACATATATGCTGTRTGTGTACTATTGCTCTAGACACAAGTAATTATTCATTTAATTAATTTCAAAGGTTCCTAAGAATTTACAGAAGACACAACACATCCTGAAACCACCTTTTCAGTAGGTAATTTTTCCCTGGTTAGGATTTCTATACCAGAGTATTAAAAGGCTAAATTTAGTTCATTGCTTTTCCACTAGAGATAATCTATTTCAATAGGATTGTGGTATTGCAATTGTTCTGATGCAATATACATTATGCACAGCATTTGTGTTTAGGAACACAATCCATTTGGCTGTGCTAAAATAAGTATAGAGTGATTTCTCTGGCTGCTYCCACATCTCAAAACAGTGAGCTCTAAAGGAGTCAGCGCTGCTCTGGCACTGTGATTGTCCATTCCAATGAGCCCGTTTCCTTCCCAAGGAAATGCAAGTGTACCAGGGTTTGGGGCACAAGGATGCCTCATTACMCACCCAGCTCCCTGTGCAACTGGTGASCAGCACTAAAGRAACTTCACAGAATTGAGTAGACACMCTTCAGACACAGGCAGTGAGTTTCATCTCACCCCTAAGCCACTCAATGTATCATTCATTTGCTTGCTGTCCAGGTTTTATAAAGGTGTATTTTGCCCTTAATAAGTTAAGAGATATATTGTGTAAAGCTACAAAAAACCTTGCTACCTCATTCTCTAAGAAATACTTTTCATTTTTCTATATGTGCAAGTTTTCTTCATAAAATATGTGGGTACCAGTGGTGCCATAAACAGAGGAAGGACTCTAACAAAATCCTCCTTGTTTGTCAAACCCTGTAAAAACAATGATCAGACGGTTATCAGAAACAATGAGCATCAGTGTCTCTTGTTATAAAAATATAAAATTTCTTTCCCAAAAGAAATCTACACTTAGTGATATGAGATGGTGTGATTGCCTCTCTTTGCCTGTGCAGGCTCTCTGCAGCTGCATATCTGCCATGTGCTGTAAATGCATTCATCAGTTCTTCTTCTCTTCCAGGCTGTTTGAACAGTGGCATTGACTTCCTGACTGACAAAACTGAAAAAAAAATTTAATCTTGTTTTCTTTTGGCCAAATCTGAAAACCTTTCTCTAAAGAAGTATTTGTAGTGCTGAAATGAGAGAGAAAGTGGAGATGAAGTGGAGATGAAGTTAATTTTAGTGAAGGGTTTCACTAGGAAGTCTGGAGAATTTTTAGTGTCCTTCTATTCTGAATAGCACTTCAAATTTTCATACTTTTTTTTTTCAAATCAAAGACTATACAACCTAGTGCTAGAATGCCAATTAGAATACTTGGGTGTAGAAAAARCCAGCTCAGTAGTTCATCAGAAGTCTATAAAAATTGTATAATGTAAAATTTAGCTTTTAATCTCATGAAAAATTWGGATTTTTATGCATGTACCTCAGGAAAAATATCAAATATTTCAAAGATATTCAGTATACTGAAGTGGTGAATTCAGATATTTTTATACTGTTCTTTATTTGATCCTGGCCTTCTGTGCTTCTCTGATGATAGCACTTAATCAGAATGATTCATACTAGTCTTGTAATTTSGACTAGAAGCAAGGACTCAGAAATTTTGGGTTTATTTGTTGGCTCCAGTGTAGGCCTTCTTGATGCCTACAATATTTTCATGCTTCTGTAAAATAGAAGTTTTCCCTGCCAGTGGGTTGTGAGGATAGGCTTCTTACTGATGGGGAGCCAAAAAAATTCTGTAAAAGTCATGATCATGCCATCTAGATAGAACATCTTACTGATAATGTTCAATACACTACTTTTTGTAGTATTTGTTAGTGCTGATCTTTTATACAAGATCTACCGTATTGTACCTAAATAATATTCAGATTCACTCATTCTCCAGCTGAGAAAATSACCTGATCATTGATTGATCATTGCTCTTGTATGGAATGTATTTTCTGACAAACTTTATACTTTCAAGATATGGTCCCAAATATAAAAATGGTTTTGAATATCTACTTCTTTGTGCATTGTGAGCRTTATTGCCATGCCTGGGTGCTCTGCAAACCTTCTGCAAAGAACTTTGCACTCAAGAAAAAACCCACATACCTCAAGAAAAAAAAAGTACAATACAACCTCAAGAGGAAATGAAAGAAATTGATTAGTGATGCTAAAAATCTTTTTATCCACAACTTTTAATGTTAAAAAGGCAAACTTACAGATGCTTTAAGAAAAAATCCTTTGAATATTTGTGTGTGTGTGTGTGTGTATGTGTGTATATACATTTACAAGAGGGGTGGAAAACTAGTGTTAAGAAATTTGGAGGAAGAGAAGGGGAGGTGCCCATGAAACATGAAACAAGATGACTGACTGTAGGAGATTTGGGAAGTATGACTAGGAAAGGTAGAGGAGGTAAATGACCAAGGGTTTTAAATAGCAGGTCAGAACAGATTCCAAAGGCATGAAAAGCATTGCTAGAAGCTAAATTGAGCTGTTTCATAAAACATTGCATGTGGTATAAACATGAACAATCAAATCTGTAGTACGTGGTATCAGTGCTACAAACTTTTGTAAGAAGTTCCTGCATGGGATCTATGTCAGCTTTTTCAAAGGACCACATGTGTCTTTTACCCAGACTATTCTTCATGTATCAGGCATTTAGCTGTGGCATGKTTGCAGTTCTGAAAAATAAAAGTATTTTCATTTGCATCTGAGCAGTGATTTAATTGTTCTGCTCGTTACCAACTTGGCCTGAGGTCCATTTTGGCCTTACAAATGAGAAACCTTTGCAGTTCCTCCACACCATGGAGATGGGGTATCACAGATATTTATAACTTTCACTCCAAAAAAACCTCAGAGAAAACTTATATTATCACTTACATATTTTCTCTGTGTAGGTTATCAAGGGTGCCATTTCATTAGCCATGGTGTTTTAAGCCTCTGCAAAAGCCCATTTAGGAGAAGCTGACTGTTGAGCAAATTAATTGGTGGAAAAGATTAATATTTATTCTGTTTTCCCAGCACAGCAAAAATATTAAACATATTGTGCAAAATCCATTAAGTGGCAACAAAGACTTTAAGCTACAATAAACTTATTCATTTTAAATATTGTCTTTTATATATATTTTAAAAGAAATTCCTTTTTCATGTCTGTGTATTAAAAAATATTTTTACTGCATCCTTAGAGAAAAAAAAACAAACATAATAGTATGAAATAATTTCTTTCTGTGGCACAAAAAAATGGTTTTGCCCAGTAAAAGGTTTTGGTTTTTTGCTGACTTTACAAGTTTCTTTTTATTCTGTCACACAAAAAAAAGATGAGAGAAAACAACTGCAAAGCTTCACACTGTAATCTGAAATCTTTTGATGGTTTTTAGATGAAGGTATTTGCAATGAGCATTCTTCCTCTTCTGTTACATGGTTCTGTGGGTTGAAGCCTTCTCTGAGCTGCATTTTGCTTCAACCAAGAAATACATCTTATAGATGAACTTTTCAGTAGCTGAGCTGGAAATAATGTAAAAAAAGCATCACAGATGGAATGTTGGGAGATGGGACGCAGTAGGAGGAGATATATTAATGGCTGGTGGATAATTAGCAACAACTTCATGTCTCAGTGTCACTTTTGCCATGGGATTGCTGCAGTGAGCCTGTTAGTACTTGTTCACAGTGGGATTTTAGTGGGTATTTTGCTGCAGTTGCCACAGAGGGTGTGTGCAGTACCGTGTAAGCACTGGTTGCTGGATTTGGCTGCAGTGTTTTGGCTCTGTGTAAGTTTTGTGTTTCTCTTATTGTTTGTTACCTCCCATCCTGGCTGGGTTATTTCCACCTTTCCTGCTCTTTCTCAGATTTGCTTGGAACTTGGCTGCTGACATGAAAACTTTCTRATTGTAGAGAAATAGAGCCAGTTTCTCTTTAGGAAGAGCAGTGATTGGAGTGTCACTGACTATGGTATTATGAACCTCTTTCACCAGCATCTCTATTAGAAAGAYATCAGCAGATMAAGTGTGACTAATACAAAAAAGAGGTTTTGATAAGGAGAAACTTGTTGGTACACTAATACTAGAGCATTAGAAAGGATGGGTGAATTCCTTAACCTGTATTTAGTAACATGCCAAATCTCCAGGCCATATGATGTGAATATTGCCTGGTCTTTTTACAGAACTGAGCCAAACTCTGGGGTGTGTTGAATTTCTAATGGAGCAGAATCTGAGCAAAAGTAGTGTCTTTTGCCATTTAGGAACATTTTTTCTTTTTTGAAAAGAAAAAATAGGTTAAAAATAAAAACGGAAATGCTCTTTCTGTGAAGCTAATTTTTTTTTTCCCAAAAATAAAGCAGAAAGGGGCAGAAAACTTCTCTAAAGGAGTAACTGATGTCTCAACAAGGATGCTGAGGATAGACACTGAAATATAAATTTCCCTGAGTGGAACTGTGAGGAGTGTAGTTTTAGTCTGCAAACTGTCAAACATCTTCAGTTTCTCCATCCTGAATCTTTCTGTAATTTTAAATCAATTCTATATTARTAACTATTTTTGTTTGTAAATAATCTAGAGAGGCTGACACAGATTTAATTTAAAATTAGTAAGAAAAGCAAGAAAATATTCCAAATATTTTCTAGAATAATTTCTCATAGAAGTGTCAGATACTCATATTTAATGTTGGTTTCCATCAATAATCAGAGCAGATTCAAYCTGTCTTTAAGAGCTTGTGGTTTTTTAAGCTCAACATTAGGTGAGTATAAATGAAGGAAAATTGTGCAGCATATTCCATTGTACAGTAATATTTAAGTTCTAGTGTTTACATGTAAATCCCTTTTCACAAGGATTTCTGACTGAAATAAAAATCCTTAGGGATTAARTTTCCAGGGATTCAAAATTATAGATTCATTTGCCCCTCTTAATTCCATTTATGAATATGTTACACTGTTCTATAAAGTTACCTAGAAACTTTAGTAGATGGTCTTAGATATTCTATTTTTTGTTCCATTTATTCAAAGCAGACTTGTTTTCTATACCTAAATATCCTAAATCAAGATGAACTGAGTATGCATTTTAGTTTTTTTTTTTTTTTTTTGGGATAGTAAGAAAAAAAAAACATTTAACACTTGTAAGAACATCTCTTTAGCCACAATTTCTTTAGGACTTGTAGTAGGTAAAGCTACAGAGCATGCAGTGCTCTGTGGTTGAAGAGCTCCCCAGGTATRTTGTGATGGGGAGACTGGAGCTGTTTGTGTCAATGGTTTGCAAATAATGGTTCTCTGGGAGAATTTTAAATTGCAGTTTTCACTCCAGACTGGTGCTTTTTAGGATGAGCTGAGTTGCTGTGAGGCTTGGCACTCTTCAGTGCACCTTAGGCAGCAGTTCTTATACTTCCCTTGAGATTGCAACAGCTTTACAATCAATCAAGTGACATTTCARGGGTAATTTTTCTTTAATATTAAGAAAAAAAAAAAAATAAAAGATATGAAATTGCAAGAAGTTGCGCCAGAAAGGGAAAGGAATTTATGAATTTACCTTGGACTATAAAAAACAGGCCCTTGCAAATAAATCACAAATTGATCATGCAGTTATTTTTATTTGGAATACTGTGGCATTTTCTATTAATATGTAGGCACTCTCCATATCTTTTCAGTATTGTTCTGCACAGGTGTTGGTTATATGTGGCACTACTCTTCTGCACATGAGTGCAGAACAGCCAACTGTAGTATGTGTAAATTTGGGGTCTGATCAAAACTTCACTRTGCAAACCATTAAATAGATTTTCCTTGCTTTAAATCAAGCCTTCAAAGCAGAAATGAGAGATGCTAGTGAAGAAATAAGGATTGTAAAGAATAGGTGGGACAGCCTCCAAAGACTGTCAAAAAAGAGCCTTAAGAACATCTAGGACAGTAATGTGAGTTAAAATTTTTGCATATCTTAAATGGAACAGGAAGCAAGAGAGATTTTATTCACTGCYATGTATGACTCAGCTAGCAATACAGTTTGTGCAAGTTGTTTCTGATTCTCCCAGAGTCCACGAGTCTGTTGAGTTTAAATATTATTTTTGCACACTGTTTTTAGTGCTTTCATGTTCTACTTTGACTCAAGCAGCTAATCCTACATGAACATAATCATATGTTCATGATATGATCCTGTGATTATATGYAATTAGGGTTATTAATGAAGCATTCTTACTGTGTATTGGAAACAAAGGAAGGAAATCATGACAATAGAGGTTGTAATCAGGACACTTAATGCAAGGCACATCCTTAGTGGGGACTACCTGGGTAACTATGTATTTAGCTATTGTGCAACTTAATGTCTTCAGGGACATTTTAATGATTAAAGCACTGTGCCTAAAGGATTAGAACAGGGAAAATTATAAAGAAGCTACAGGATGATGCAACAAGAGTGGTATATCARATTTCTTCCCTCTGTTGTTCCTGGAGTAATGCAGTTGACACTCATTTTAGTTAGAATTAAAGAAGCAGTAGGTTCAGAAAGTAATGCTARCCACCTAAACTTCCCACCATTAGTATCTGACACTCTTCAGGGTGAATTCTCCTTTCAGTTTATATGGATGCTTTTYCTCTCATAAGCATAAAGTGAGGGGATTACAGATCCTCCTCTTATGTGAAAGATTAGTGAAGGTGATCTCTTGAAGCACAGTGTAYTAAAGCAGCTGAGGAGGGCTTCAGGAAGGGATCTTCTTCCTCTATCAGACAATTGTGGTTATTGCTTTGGCAACAATTATAGTTTTTCTTCCACTATTAGTGAAATTAATTCCATTTACCTCATATTCTTTTTAGGGGTCATCACTTCTCTCCAGTCCAAGTGACCTCCTCAGAAATCAGGGGACATTGTTAGCTCAGCCGTGATTGAAAGCAGTGAGAAAATGTTTTGGACATTTTGTGACACTTTAGACAAACAAAGAAACCCAGATGGGGGTTGCATACTGGATAAAATGATTTAACTGGGATTTAACTCTCATTTTTAGTGATTTAAAACTGAATGAAATTGAGAAATTTATCATCAGGTGTTTTTAGTACTGATTTTTAATCTGTGATGCTTCATGCAGAACTTCACTTAATTTCTCTCAAGAGATACCCCACCACAAGGGATGAAGTTTTTACCAATRGTTCCAAAGAAATCCCTTCATCATAAATACTTAAGTAAAACAAAAATATTTTTGGCATATAGTAAATTGAAGTATTTTCCCATGGCTTGAGAGTGAGCARTTCTTATAAACTTAATTACCTACCTGTCTATCAAGTAAATGCATCAATGTCACATGTTGTCCTTGACAGCTTCTGTTTTTAAATGCTGTTATAGTCATTAACATGTGTGGTTGCTGGYTCATGGACTTATTTTTCTTATATCATCTTTTGCTCCCCTGATTTTAGAAAAAACTTCCAAGTAATGGGAAAGCTGGAAATGTAATCTCCACCTTCTGCTTTAGTGTAAGTGTGCAGGCCCTCTCTTATAATATGTATTTTTAAATTAATAAAAAGCACAGTAACCTTGTGTACAAACTGTTTCAGCTACCATCTCTGAACTCCTGTGCCAGCCAACTCTGGACTGTTTTCTACTTTTTCATAATATAATCTTTGTTTCTCATTAGCATTACCTCTAAATTAATGGCATTGACTGATCCAGCTGTTGATGAATAAACCAGAACAATATTTATTAGAGATGTTTCCCCTGCCTGAGGCCTTCCCTGCTTAGCTTTCATTTTGTTCTACCTTGCCTCTCATGGAGGCCCACTCTCATCATGATAACATCAGACCTCTTCCTAGCTAAGTTTCATCTTATTCTTGCAACTCCTTTTTGAATAGCATCTCTCAGATGATTGTTTGGATTGATAGGGAAACATTTAAAACTCTTGTTCGTGCTCCCAACATCTCATGCCTCAGCTGTCATAATGGAGTTTTTTCCTGGCCTTGACAAGTTCATCACATCCAAGTGAATGCTGCAACAAAGCCTCTCTCTATTGTATGAGAATGCAATGTAGTCTTCTGCTGCTGCTGCTGAATTGTCAGCTCTGCCTCCCATTATACCTTCACTGCCCACTTGTTAGATTTCAAACAAGCACTTTTATGCTTTCTTCTATCTTGACCCTGCACTTTAAAGTTGCCATAAATGTTTAAAAGATGACCTCATTAAATTCAAGTCCTAAAAACTCTCCCTTGTTATAATGCCTATGAAAGAAATGAGGAGAAGTGTCAGGCTGTGGGTGTTCTGTGGATGCTGGATTTCCTACTTCCCTGGTTTCCTTGTGCACCTGYCTCTGCTCACATCCCACTGGTCTGTTTAGTTTGTTTTGCARTCCCTGGCARGTGACAGTTTTTGTCCTCATGCTAYCCAGCACAGCAYAGTCCCACTCCATGATTTGATGCCTCACATTGAGGTCAAATTAAATGCTGTTTTAATGAGTAGCACTGTTATGATCATTCAACTAGACTGGTTAAAATTTCTAGGAGGTTAAGCTTTTCACTCTTAMATAAAATTGATTTTGTGATGGCATCCGATTTTTTCTTTATCTTTTTAAATTGTTCTCCTTGTGTTGGACATGCAAAATAAGACTTAATAGGTCAGAAACAGGAAGATCTTAAATTATGAGAGGCCTAATCTGAAACCTATAATAGTACTYAGATGTTAGCTGAAGTAAACATTTATGCTGCCCACAGGCTAGATTTTGGATTTAACCTTGAAAKGCCTATACTTCTCTTCCAGTTTGTTTTCCTTGCTTATTTGATTTGTTTGTTTGTTTTATTTTTGGTTTTGTTTTGTTTCTCATAATCTAGGGGAGAAGCTATCTTTAGGAACATAAGGCTTCACAAATAGCTGGCAATAAAGTTTCCATTGCACAACACACAGGGGAGTTTTAAGCAGAAACTCTACTCCTGAATATTCTRTATGCAGAAATTTTTGGGTTTTTTCAGGAGTGTGAAGACTGGGGAGTGGGGTGAGACCTTCAACAAATAAATTATTTGAATAGTATTCTAGCAAAACTGTGGRTGTCTAATGTATGTACAATCCTGATAGTTTTGCCAGCAAAAATTGCAYTGCAGTTAGGCATTAAGCCTTTTTCTCTCCAGCCTGATCTACCAATTACTGGCCTTTTCATTTTGTCAGTAATATGCAAGCTTTCTCTTAACTCTGCTGTAATTTGCAAGGACACAAAGCATGCTTGAAATTACCTACCTGACTGCACTTTGTGTGAAGAACTCCATCCTCTTGGCTGTTTTAGATTAACAGTGAATTACAGTTCACTTCAATGCAATTAGATCTAATGAGGTGCACAYGGAGACCATTGGGTCACCCTGTAACCACATTATATGGACCTGCTAGTTGCCATTTTAATCAATTGGTTTGACCTCTGAATGCAAACTATGACAAAGCACAAAGAATTTGTGGCACAGATGCTGATTTACCTGAATGCAGGGAGAGATGAGGAAAACTGTCCTCTGATCAGGAAAGAACTCTTTCTCTAGGGAATCTTTTGAAAAGAAATTCTGTTTGTAAAAGTATGGTTAATGTGGATGTACACGTCTCAAGACAGCTTGATTTGCAAGCTGCAGTTCAGGGTGCAGGCTGAGCTCTGGGCAGGAGCCCAGGGAGACAAGGGGCCATGACTGCCAAGCCTTGGGATCACAAAGGGCACAAACACCAGGGGCACTGGGCAAGGGAACAGAGACAGCAGGAGCCAAGGACTCTGGAGCAGCAGCAAGATTTGGGCAGGGGTCAGGGGATGGATGAAAGCCCAGGGGCTCCTTTCTTGGGGATCCTCAGAGGCACCAGCTCAGGCTGATTCTGTGTTACTGTGCCATGAATGAATGGGTTTGTGACACTGAACATCTGAGACTCTGCTGAGGGAAACCTGCTCTGTGTCTCTGGATGTGTAGGGAGTSAAGCCACTGCTGTAAAGGAGCTTCAGTCCCAGCAGTGACAGCTTCATGGATGGTCRTCCTGGGAAGTTTCCTTAAGTCTTGAAATCATTTGATATAATAAGTAAAGTTATAACATTACTATAAATACTTCATTTTATGCTSTGACTTTATTTGAAGTTTCATCATTGACTGTTAGGGGCCAAAGGTTAATTTTCATAAGAAAAATACTTAATTTTATCAGATTATTTTCTGGTGATGAAACTAAAAGAAAATCTTATATAATCTTGTTGAAAGTAGGCAAAATTTCCTATAATACAGTTTTGTTTCAATAACTGTTTGTTATTGTGTGGTGGAGAGAATATTTTCACTTAGTCTGGAACACACTCTCCAAGTCCTTATCGAGTGAATCTGCCATTGACACCAAAGAAAGGGCACTGGATTGTAATTTACAGAATTGAACTTTCATTATCAAGTGACTGTTCATGGGGAGAGTTAAATATGGGGTTAAAGCTGTGAGGAATGAGTGTTCTGTTTCCCAGTGAAACTTTGAGTACAGCCAAATGAAAGCAGTAGGACTATTTCTGCTGTTTTTTACACAGATGTGGATCTCTTTCCATCTCATAATTGCTTTTTTTTGTTTCATGTTCTGCTTCTTGTGGTCCCAACAAATACTGATATAACTGGGATAAGAAAGGAAAATTTTTCAGATGACTGTGAAGTGTGGATAGAAAGTCTAATACAGCTTTTTTTTTCATGGACATAACACCCATCCAAGATTTAGCTTGTCTCAGTCTCTGCTCCCCGTTGCATTGCTGGAGACTTTTTTCTTCCAGTGTCTGTTCCATTTGTGTGCTAGAGGGCTATATGCTCTTTAAGGCAGAGAGTCTTTTTCACCCCCAGGAGTTTACAGCACATGTCACAGTGGAATCTTGAGTACTCTGTAGGACTGCAAGCCCATCTCTGCTTCTGAATTTCATTGACAAAAAGTTTTTGTATCAGACAGGTAGCCCATGAAACCAAGGCTACTTGATTTAACTGTTTACTCAATACAGGTGGCAATGRCTGAGATGTGGAAAAGGAAAGAAGGGGTCCCATCCCCAGGCATGGATTTGACTGAAAAGCCAGGAAATCCTGTCCTGGGCATGGGACATGCACATAGAGAAAAGTACGAGAAGAACTGGTAGATGAAGTCTTGAGGAGATGCAAATGAGGCATGTCTATGGAGCTCTCTCTCAATCTGTCAGAAGGATTCACTGACAATCTGTAATAGGCGACCCTCTCTGCAGGAGTTTGGTTTCTGTTCTACCTTCCAGAATAARTTTTGTGTTTGTGCTAATGAAGAATTTAAAAATGAAAGAAAGAAAACCAAACAATTTTTAATAAGTGGAATAAAAAATGTAGTTTGGTCCTTCTTAGAAATTCAGAGTGATTCTTAAGTTGTTTTAAATATGTTAAATACCTATCTATACCTAGAGATAGCAGTAGTGGCTTGTCTATTCTTTATGCAACATAATATTAATAGGCCAAAAATGTTTGGGGAGTGTACCTACCCAGTGTTTGCATTGTTAAAACCTTGGTAATTATGGCCTCATGCCTTGGAGATTGAATATTTGCAAATAATGGCTGCTGAAACAGTTCTCATTAGTCATTTCCAGGAGACTGAAATAGCTCAGYTTTATAAGTCTCCTTGGTATATTTGAGAATTATTGTCTTACAACTTTTGGAGTATCTTCTGCACCATACTTTGTGAGAGGACATGAGTCAGATGTGCAAGCTAACAGGAATCAGCTATGAATTCCTGGTTATGAGTCATGCTGGGGAACAATGTCTTGATCCTTGCTTGACATTGCAAGCATGTAAACTTCCTTCTTCCTATTGTGCTTWGCTTCTAAATGAGAAAATTCCTTTTGTATTTTAATTAAAGGAAACATCCTAAGAAATCATGTTTTATTCTAGTGACATGTATATTGAAGAAGAAAGATATGTTTTGTGGTAACTCAATGAAGTAACAAGTATTTTATAGAAGTCACCAGATTAGACAGAGGGTTTTTTTTTCTCATACATATACAATTTTTTTAAACCGTGTTTCTGTTATGAATACATAGTCGTTTAAATTAATTAAAACCCATCTTCTGTTTCTAATGTAGATTATCAGTTGATAACAGATATAATCTGTTATACAGGTTATCTGTTGATATCAGATATAAGTATCAATGAATTGTAAGACCCACTGGTGATTGATTAATACATAAAGAATGTTGGCTTGCTGGTAGATCTTTTATCCTGGAACCATTACTTTATACAGTCTGCTGTACTGTTGTAGACTTTGTACTGTTTACAGTTACCAGAATGTGAACAAATCTGAGAGTTTAAAAGTTTTCTGTACCTAATGAAGCCCATCTAATACCAAAACTGATAATCAAAACATCCTGAACTGTATTAACTGGGTGAAAATACTGGTAGCCTATGGAATAAGCATCCTCAAGATCCACACTCGCCACTATGCAAGGCATTGAAAAGTGTTCCTGTAAGAGATAACCTAGATTACAAATGTTTCCAGTTACATCTTCCATGGATTCTTTAACTGTACTGTGAAYTAGCTGGTATGGATGGCTGCACTAAAATTGGTCCCCTATAATGCAGATTTACTGTACTGTTCAAGTACAGTATTGATATTATAGCTATGGTATAAAAGGTACTTAACCTTTTTCTGTTGTTTTCTTATGGAGAATTGAAATGCAAGTGAGTTTAGGGTAGGAATTCCTCTTGTATAGACTGGGCTGAGATATGGACTGGCATAGGATTTATGAGTAAATAGGCAACCTGAAATACACATTGACTTGGCTTGYGTTTGAACTCCCTTCCCTTTTCTTYCCAAAGGTTGGTTAGTGTCAAAGGCCATCTGTTTCCTGCAGTGCAGAAACACGCAGACATTGAGAGAACAGAATTTTAATCTGTTCAGTAAACTGCAATTTAAATGTTTGTTTCAGAAATCTGAATAGTTAGTGCACTGGCATTCTGAGTGCAGTGATTTTCTGCTGGTTTGTGTATTTCAGSTCTGAGTGTTATGCCACATCTCAAYGTAATGAAGCATGGCATAATCTCACTGTGCCASTGCTGGCACCTTCCCAGACTTGTTKTGGATACCCAAAYCACAGGTAAATWACTTCTSAATGGAGGAACTGGATCTGATGTRAAACACCCCCCAGGAGGAGGGCTTCCTTAGCAGGAGGTAAGGAGTGTTCAACTGGAGCTCCTCATTCTGTTTTATTTCCAGGTGTACACACAGTCCTGGTGCCACACTGGCTCTCAGTCTAGGAGGTTGGACCAGGATAGCCCAGGATATTAATTTATGATTAAAGAAATAGTGCRTTTAAGCATCTCATATTTAGATGCTTTCATTGATAGCATTAAATAAGAATATTTTAGTATTGCTGAAGTGTATAGTAGTAGTTCCAATTTGCTGATGATCAAATATCCCTTATTGGAAGATACTCTTTACTTTTTCGTGTTCCTTATCTAATTCTTGAGGTGAAGCTAAAATTTAAAAACTAAAATATTTTCCTCTGACACTCAAAGTAATTTTATTTAGTTTGTATAAAAAGTAATCTGTCACTGAGCTGCAACATAAATATTAAAAATTTTTACTCCTATGTGACATAAAACTGTGACATAATAAAATAAATAAAATAGTAAATGGAAAAATTGCCAGAATTGCTATTGTTCTGGTGCTTTTTTTTTTTTTTTTTTTTTTTTTTTTTTTTTTTTTTTTTGGTTTTCTATGTGGCAATAATAATAACAGGAGCATTTGCAAAACAACAGCATTTTGCCTTCGAACCCAATTAGAACAAAAAAACACAATAACACATTATAATATAAATCTGACATGTAGTTTTCCTTTAGGAGATATTCAGTTTTTAGCTTTAAACAAGTCCCTTAGAAGCTTTAGGGTTCTTAGGATGCCTAGAGTCAATTTTGAACAATTTTGCAACTTACTACAGGGAAGCTTAATTCAAATTCAACAAAAAACTGAARGAGGTAGTGCTTTGGGCACTTAACTTCCTCAAAGGACCATCAGTAKGAAACCTTAGATGGGGAGAAACAAGATGTAAATAAAATATGTCAACCTAAAGCCATGGTAAATAGCAAAATTAGCTCTCTCTTCTTAAGAAAGAAAAATTGTGTTTCACACTATCAGGACATACAAATATCACTGTGRTAGCAAAATTATGACAATGCGTTGTTTCACTGTCAGAGAGTGGGATAAAGTTCTTCTGTAGTGGAAGAGGTTCAATTATTAGTTCCAAATACAAGATCTAACTCCCTGATTCTTATTTGAAGAAGATTCTGCTAGCAACTGCCTTCAAATTTGCATTCCTAAAGGAAGTGCTTCCTGGTGTACTCCCACAGAGAACATCTAATGATACGGGTGAGGAATTTTCATTTTGTGGGCTTTTAACACTGGATGCTATTGATGATATGTGACTCATTGCCTAAGGTACAGTGGTGTGTTTTCTGATCTGTGACAAACTATGACAGCTTTATTGCTGGAAAACAACAAATAATGTATTGAGTGTTCTCATTCTTAATTTAGGCAGAAAAAAACCTGGAAACTGAAAATTGATAAATAATTCTCCTACAAAAGAGTTTGAACGTGAAGAATAAGTTTTTTGTCACAGCTGCAATTTAATACTGGAATTTCTTACAATGTTAATCCTTGCCAGTTTGCAAGCTCTCATCTTCTCTTGCCTGCTTTCTCAGGAATGATCTTGTCTTTCTTTCTGTGTAGGGATAATGACATCTCTGTCACTTTCCTTTTATTGGGCCACAGGTCAGCATTTGGGAGGTTTTTCTACTTCCTGTCTTTTGATATTGTGTAATCTCAGTTATCAAATTGCTTTTCATTCCAACTGTGACACCACTGTAACTGCTCTAGAAATACACTGATATCTCCTTATCTTGATTAATAATGTGCAGCAACATCTCTTGTTGCTCTTAGAGAAAAATATTGCTCTAATATAGAAAAAAAATTCACCCACACAATACATGACTACTATAAAACAGGTCAAATACAGCCTCAATGTATTACTTAAGAAATAGAAAAATTTAAAAAAATATCAATGTGTAGGATTAACTTTGCATACACAAGTCTGGCTCATGCTCACCAAGGCACTAAGCTCCAGTTTTTAGTTTGAATTTGAACCTTATTCACTGTAAGTTAAATGTAAAGTTGCTCTAAACCAATATAACACAAAATCTAATTTAAGAGTAAGAATCCTAAAAAGATTAAAAACAAAAAAAAAAATTTCTGAAACAAAACTCAGAAGCCTCTTCAGAAACTTGCTGGATAGCACATGTGGTTTGTAAAGGATGACATCATAGAGATTTCTTTGTGCTGTGGTATAGGAAAAGCAAGTGCTGGAAASAATGGTGTAGATGAGCTGAAGTCAATTGTAAGGTACTCAATCCCTTCCAGAAGGTGTTAACTAGCTACTTGTAGCACCTTTCCCCCCACTTTTTCTCCTCCTACCATTTTGCATATCCCAACCATTCATTATGCTAGATAATGGAGTTGTTGGGATTTACTTCAGAGAGTAATTTTATAGAACAATTTTATAGAAACAAGTACCAACATACATCATTCAAAGCCAAAGAGAAAACAGCTTTCCTGAAAAGAGTCAACACTGCACCCCACTGTCAAAAGTGGGGCAGGGTGTGGCAAGGGAGCTTTTTTTTTTCTTTTTCTTAGAAAGGGAAGCCATACCATTTATAATTATTTTAATAATAAAGTCTAAATCAGGACACCAAAYACTTAAACCTCCCTTGTTTTAGTAGTTTTCTATTATTCTCATGATAAACAATGATGACTTAGCTTAAGGGAAAAGTTCAGGTTTTCTTAATCCTTTTTTATTTTTTAAATTAAGAATGTTTGTRAGGATGTTTATATCCCAGCTACAGTTTTCACCCTGGTGGACTTCTTCTTTTAAGAAGACAATGTACCTTAATCAAATAGAGAATAGGATAAGAAAATGATTAAAGTTRCAATGTTGGACTCATACAAGTGTATATCCACATTTAATCTTTAGGGAYCAGCCTGAATGGGTAGTATAGAAAAAAATTTTGTTTGTTTGGTTGTGGTTTTTTTTTTCTGTGAAAATCAATGGTTCTGTACAGACAAATGGTTACCTTAAAAGAAAAATAACAGCATTAACTCTGCAATTGCATTTGGTCTGAAAGTAACCTAGAATGTGGAACACTTAATTTGTCAAGTCATTCTGACAGGTCTCATCAAAAGTCCAGTATAAGCTTTACTAGTTTGGCTCATTAAATTGAAAATGGGCCTGGAAAAGGTCATGGGGAATTAGAGGTTACAGAACAAATAATCAAACCAATTAGCTATAACTTGAATCTTGTGAACTGCCTAAAAGAGAAAGCAGACCTGACCTTGTCARAGAGAGAAGGATATTAAAGTTGCATACCAAGAAGTAATCCAGAAAGCTTAATAAAAATATCTACAGTATTGATGAAGTTTGAGTTTTGTTGTTACCATTTTGGTTTGGTTTTTTTTAGAGAAAAAAAGTACTAAACTTCTGCCACCCAACACARCAATATTCCTGTACTGAGCTCCCTATCAGACACCACTATTAGAGGTGTCTGATTCACAGTGAAGGTTGGTTGTTTATATGGTGATGTTAGGTGCATTAAAGTCTCATGATCTGATCCTTCTCACAAGCTATATTGTAAATTAGAAATAACTCTACTGACCTTAATTATGTCACTGTAAAAGTGATATAAGAGGGGAAAACAGGACATTAATAACCATGTAATTTTGATTAAAATAATCCATTCCATATTGAAATCTGAAAATGTATACCAAGTTTTCAGATGCCTTTTCTGTTCATGTATGTTGACATAAAATTCTTTTAAGTTCTTGCATTAGTTAGCCACTTTGCTGAATTTTATAACATGCTAAATRTGACAATACAAAACTGTCTTGAAGAAAACTGAAGCTATCCAGTTCTTTTGTTTTCTTTAGCACTGAGCTAAAAAGGGTCTCTATTATTTCAAAAAAWAATYATTATTTTTTAAATTTCATTTTGTTAATTTACAGGCACTTATATCAGWGAAATGGCTGGTCAAAATCTGAAGGAATGTCAGACTAACATAAAAAATATGCGTTGTATTTCTTTTTTAACTGATTAAAGGGTTGTCAGAGGGACACTTGGTCCAGATAAGTCCCCTGAAGATTATCACTGGAGCTCATGAGTTTGACCACTTGGTGGTCCTTGACTTCTCTGCTTTTCACATTGGCCAATATTTTCAGAACTGTTCTACACCTTCTCCACTAACTTAAAAAAAATATTTATCAGGGCCTACAATTAACATTTTTGCATGAGGGGAGCATGCTTTGAATAATGACTTGCATTTACTTCTCAGAGATTTAGTCTGAAAATGATGGATACCAAAAAATTAAACTRCGGTTTTAGCTGAGGTTATTGTGCTCCACTGCCCCAGACAGAGGCTGTGCAGTTCATACCAGCTCAGGATTTTGGTTCCATTACCCTAAAGTTGTAGGGAAACTGGAATGTGCTGTGTAAAAGAGTTCACTGCTTGAGAAGGGGATTCTTCTGCTGGACTAGAAGGCAGAGAAGGCTCAAGGCTTCCCTTGATGCCTCCCTAAGTGACTGAGAAGTGGCATGTTTTGCTTAARTGGAAATCACAGATAAACTGTTTGAGAAATGTAATACCTTTATCAGCACAGAAGTGGATAAATAGTGGGAACTGGCAGCAGAAGGGAAATGCTGCACTGCACATGCACAGCACTTGTTTTGAATCAGACTCTATTGAAGATAACTGCTCAGRAAGCTGGAAAGAAAACTCAATAATGGCGTTCAAAGACAAAGGCTTTACCATAAGGCAACATTTGTGCAAATGTTGTTATGGTATTGCTTTCAAAGTGCCAAACTATCATTTTGGATGTCATATGAGAGAGCACTTGATGAGTTGAAGGTGACAAAAGGTCACTYCTTCGAGGTCAAAAATGGCTTCAAAAAATAGACTGCTTAGAATCAGCAATCTACTAAAGTTGTAACACAACTGTGGGGTATGTTGAGCAGTCCTGAAAAAAAACAGACCGCTGGAGTAAGTTTCATAGCAGTGCTAAATTTATAAACTTCCTACAGCCTACTAAAATAACATTTCAGGATCTATTCAGCTTGAGATCTTACCATGGTACTCATRTTAGAGATAAAAGAAAATGAAATTCTGTGTTTTTGAGGCATATGAACAGAATGACTGAATGATATTAAGCAGGACCTGCAGTGAGAGCCTTTGTTGAACTCAGTTTTAAAATGAAGGTAAAGAGATGGTTTAAAAAAATGTTATTATGGTCTGTATTAGTTTCTGAAAATAAATTATAYGTTCTATATAATTTTCATTGCACCTTATTCTGGATATGGAATATTTGGTTTGATTTCTAATAATTCAAGCTTTGGCTAAATGTGAAAGGAAAGGTGTGGCAAAGTGATAATTTTATATCAGATGATAAAGGCCCCTGTTTGAAGTGAGGTTGTTTTTAGAAAAAAATAGTGATTGTCTAATTGTCATCATTTACTGTAATTTGAATTTTTTTTAATAAAAGTTTCTCCCTCTTGACTAATAAGATATTACTATAATATCTTTCTCTGGCAGTTACATGTCTTCTATTTCCAAGCCCTTGTTTGGTTTTCTGTGTTATTTATATTAAAAATATTGAAGAGTAGTGTGTTCTCCATGATTAACAGGCTAGCAATGCATATAAACTTGTGATATAGGAACAAATTCCTGCAGGCCAAAGCAGGTGACCTACAAACAAAATGTTGTTTCAAATACCCTTTATCTACTGTCAGAATGTATTCTGCATTGAAATGGATGTTAATGGTATTTGTGTCCTTATGACAACCCTTGCTTGTGGATCATGTGCACTACATGGCTCCTATATTAAAGGTTTTACTTACTCTTTTTACTAATTTACTTATTTTACTTWTTTAAAATTCTTAGCCTTTGTCCTCTGAGTTGTTTTGGATTCAGGATTTGGGAACATTCTTCATGTTTAKTTCTTTTTCTCATTAAATTTCTGATCATGTATGGTTCTGAATTGTAAGCAAAAGTCACTGAATCTAGAGCCAAAACCAAATAATGAAAAAAATATTTCCAAAGGCTTCATCTTGAAATGTAGCAAGGAGAAGTTTGCTGATTAATTTKATTTTYATWTTCTATCCACTTTTGATAGAAGTGTAGGCAGAAGTCAAATGTTCTGTAGAAGGCATAGCAAGGAGGGWAATGCAGCAGCCAGACTTTGTTCATGGGTTCTATTTATTTAGAGAGATAAATAAATAATGCTTTTAAATCACCATTCTCACCAGGGAAAACACTGAGGAGACTCTGGGCTATGTTTAGGTTCATGTCTACAAACAGCTAGAGAGAACACCAGGCTAAATGTCTTGCCTCAGGTCAGATGTGGTTTATTAATCCAATCTGAGTGGAACCCAAGTGCTTGACTTGCAGTGCCTTTTCTGAATGCACAGCTTTATTTTTAAAAATGAATAGCATAATCTGTTAAAAACCACCAAAACCCCCAAATGAAATATTTATCACAACCCAGCTTCAGATGTGGTGCTTCAGATAAAGCAGAGGCTAATTTTTCTATAATATTTTCTAAAAGCCCTTTTGATGGGAGAGCTGTCATTTKTTAGACTAAGGGAAATGGTGGGATTTTGTCAGAGCTGTATAGGAAGAGCTGGCTTCCTCTTATGGCTTCTGCWTTTGTCCTTTCTTATCAGCTGTGCAGAAAATGAGGTTTCTGGATTTTCCCATTTTTAGGATACCTGAAGAAATCACATTTCCTATTTATTGATATTGGTCTAGAGATAAACTCRTATCCAAGATGATGTTATGGGTCATAAATTTTTATTTAAAAAGCTGGTAAAACAAAATTCAAAGAGGAAAAGATTTTTCTGCATTGCTGTCATCTAGCCCTCTATCCTAAAACAATATGGAGCAGAATCCTTTGCTCCATATAATATGTCTGTTGCTGTAAAGTGCAAGGTTCTGTTGATTACAGTAATAGTAGAAAATGAAACTTCCAAGTAAAAAAGGCYTGGAAATCCTTAGAACACCAAACTATATTACTTTAAAGTAAAATTGAGTATAAAGAAACCTCAAGCATTAAAGTSCTGTATACAAATCTTTTCTTTTTCAGTGATTAAATTCTACCAGTGCAGTGAAATTCTCAAAATTGAGAGGAAGAGTTATCAGGGAGTCTCAGCCATTTCTACATTCATGCATTGCATGAAAATATGTAAGTTTTCTATCTTCCTTTAATAGTGCTTGTCAGTCCACTGAATTTGACATTTTAATCATATTTGTGTTCTGGATTTATGCAATTTATTTTTATAGTARTGATCTGAACACTCCCCAAGAGTTTTGTGGGTAAGTGACAGTATTGTGAGCTTTATTTAATTCTTTTTTTAATATATGTTCAAAGAGGATTGATGAAGATGATAAAATAWCAAACATTAAATAAATTCTCACTTTGGTAATTAATTGACTAATGGTACTTAACATTATTTCAGTAACTTTCCACCTTGCCTACAATTCTGCAAGGTGCTGCCTGTATTATCTTGCTCTGAGGTGGAATCTAGTCACTGTTTTGAATCACCATGAAGTWCTTTCCAAGAGGMTGTASAATCACTGAACTGTTTCTAGGTCTTTGATCTTGAAATTTTAAAATAGAGCTAAAATATGAAAGAGATGCATAATCTTGCCAGCTCTAGCAAATTCAGCAAAATCAAAACAAAACCAAACAAACTTGCTTGGAATATTGTTCAATGAGCCAGGTGGGTACTGGGTTGCTTAAGTGGGTGGAGGGAAAGTAGTGTTACAGCCCTGTCATAGGATAATTTGAGATACTTCTTGTAATATGCCATTGGGCACCATCTTCATTCTGAACACCCATGTGAGGAGGTAAAGTGTTAAAATCAGACATTGAAATAAGAGGCTTTTTGTTCATTTTTCACAATTATGTATKGGGGCAAAAGATTTTGCCCCTAAGRTGAAAATTTTAAGTATAACCAGTGAGCAAGGAATTAGATTTCAATAAAGGCAAGATAAAGTTCMCATTATAACTGTGATGCAATTTAGYGTGCTTGGGCTTGATAGCTACAAAGATGATCTAAAGACAGATGAAGAGAAAACACAGATAATGAAGTAGGTGCTAAATCTTCAGACSTGACAAAACACTAGGTATTTATTTGGACTAGAATGGTCTCGTTACAGTAAACACAGCAAACTAACATGTTTAACTTCACAGAGGTCGTTGCTACAGAGTGGAGTTTGGTGAGAAGTGCTGGTCAAGTTGCAAATGTACAGTCAAATACAAGCTAAGTATTATATCCCTTAAGAGAAATGTTTCACTTTTTTTATCTATAACCTTTAAGTAAATTTATGTAATTAGAAAATAATTATCTGGTAACTATATTTTCTGCTGAAGCTTGTATTAGGRGTACAAAATTCAAGAGAGGGAAGGCAACCCTGGAGGAGGCATCTTTCAAAAATTGAATCTTGCTGGAGCTGGGAAGCTGTTGAGCTCATACTCACTTTTACCCTGATGCAACTTCATCCTAGAAAGGTAAATCCATTTTTAAATTGGATAAATTGTTGGTACATTAAACCAGTTCATACTTTTAGGAGTTGCATAATTACAGCTTATTGTATATGACACACTTCACTGGAATCATTTTAAAAAAAGGTCAGAGCCAGTTAAAAACAAAGTTCCAAATTACTTTTTTGCATTAGAATGATTACTTAGAATTTAATGAAATACCCAACCCTGGAAGAAAGAAAGAGTATGAAATATTGTAAAACTCTACCCAGTAATAGATTGTGACAAATGGAATTTATTAATCTCATATCTTGTTCTTTATTGATCAGAAGGTTATCATAGCATTTGAATTAATAAAAGTACAGTTAAAGCCATTCACAAATGATGCTTGGACATAAGTGCAAGTAGGCTTTATAGATTTCTAGTGTCAGCTGGGCTTCAGAGAGATTTACCATATGTTGAACATATGAAAAATGCAGGAACAACAACAACAAAAAAATCTCTCTTACTCTATCAGCTAATAAATTCTTTACATGTTTGTAAAGAATTGAGTGGGCTCAGTGCAGTACATCCATGTGTATTTCATAATATCCCATCAGTTAAATGAACCACACAAATAATCAGTTAAAATCTATTAAGAAGAATTTATTTAAAACACACTTTTGCTATTTTATCATTAATTTTCTGGGAACTGAGTTAACTATGTTTTCCATAGAAAAAGCAATGAAAATTAATTTTCTATCTATGCCCCCTTTATGTAACATACCTGCCATGGACACATAACATTACAGTGGGRAAATAATCATAACCAGATTTGGTATGCCTTCATCTTCCAAAATTATTTTCAAAGCATTTTATATGGCTCTTAAAAGTCTTCTGAATTGTATCATGTCAGTTGCTGGTCACAGGCCAAAGAACCTTCAGTTTCTTACACTACAAGGTAATATGGTAAAAATGTATCTCAGAGAAGACAAAGAAATAATGCAGTGTAGATATACAGTGTGGAGAAYAAGAGTTGATGTTGTTATAGGGACCTAGAGTCATTAGGAGAGTGCTAKAAGAATAAAAAACAAGTTGTTTATTTAAGACCCAGTCATTTGAAACTTGATGAATATGGATCTTATTTCATTTTTTACAGCTTTAGGCATAGTTGTCTCTTGTAGTGTTGATTCATGTTAACTCATACCCCACTGCCAGTAGGTGAAATGGCTTTTRCCCTTTAGCTTTTGCTCAGATGTGGGAGCTGCCAGTACTCAGACCTTTTGCTTACTRTATTTGTATGTACTTTGATTAGAATTACTCTACTGGACAATTCAGTATAAGTTTTGAGAATTTGTAAATAGTTTTTTCAAATGATTGAGACTTTTCTGATTTGCAAAGCTGTTTAATCTTAATAGAAGTAATACAACATAATATAAGGATGAAGGTAACCTAAAAAATACATTTCCTAAAACCTACCACTTCCTTTCTAGCAGTTTATTTAAAACTTTTACACTGGAACTTATCCATGTTTGCACACTGGAACTTATCCATGTTTGAATGTCTGTATGCAGATTGTCACTTCTTTTTTTAGAGAATGGCTTTTGAATATTTGAGATGACCTGTCTTCATTTGTTCCTAATAAGTTATATCACTTTATAGAGAAGCAAGGGACMTGGACTTCACAGCATGGGGATTGTTTATTCATCTTTTGCCTTCTCAGCCAAAATTTGTTTTACGTTAAGATTTTTAAAGTTTTTTCTCATTAAGAGTCTTCAATTAATCTAGAAATTTATTTGGTTACTGCCTTGTATCATTTGACCACTGACACATATTAATACAGCACTATTAGTCAGCATTCCTGATTTCCTAACTGTTGTGGGTTAGCCTTGGCTAGAAGCAAAATGCCCACCCTATTGCTCACTCACTCCCTTCTCCCATGAAAGTGGGACAAAATAGAAGGTGTGAAGACTTGTGGRTCAGGACAATGACAGCTTAATAGCAAAAGCTGTGCATATAAGCAAAGGAAGAAGGGGAATGCATTTACCAGTAGGCTGGCAGACATTTAACGCATTTTCTGGAAAGCAGGGCCTAAACATTAAATGGTTGCTAGGGAAGATAAATGCTGCAACCACAAACATTTCTCCTTTCCCCTCCTTTCCCTGAGCTTTTACTGCWGAGCACATCATATGGTTTAGGATATCCCTTTGGTCAGTTTGGGTCAGCTATCCCTGCCACTTCCCTGCAGTCCCTTACTTGTCCCCAGCCTCTCCCTGGGGAAGGGGAGAAAAAGAGAAAGTGCCGAAATGGCTTCACATCAGTGCATTGTCAGCACTTGTGTAGCCACAAATCCAAAGCAGAGCACCACAGCACTGCTGAGAATCCCAGACAGAGCCAGTGTGCTGATGTTGACCACTATCATTTGCAGAGATGGAAGCAATTGTGCATTGTAGAGTACTTCTAATGACAAACCATTTTATGGCAGCTGCTGTTAGATTAGGCTGCTGACATGAGAGAGAAAGCCTGGCTTGCCAGAGTGAGGGGGAAATAATAATAATGTGCTTATCAGTAGACCTTACACATTTTCTGTTCCCTGCTTGATATAAGATTCATGTATCATATGGCCAATTAAAAGGATACATTTGAGAAWATATTTTATTTAGTAAATACTTTATTTAGTTGCTAACAAACATGATAGTCTTGGGAGAGTAAAAATGAGACATGCTAGGCTTTATGCATTTGCTTTTCCCATTCATTCTGCAAGTGCTAAAAGAATTTGTAGTTTAAAATTTGCTTTTGTTGTGCTATTGTTAATTTCATAGAAAGATGTAAWATTTGAAGCATAGTTAATAATTTCTATTTTTTACAACACAACTGTTATATAATGTCTATGGTTTAGGAAGAAATTAGGTCAGTGCACAATATAGGGTGCATGCAATGAGGGGGTCAGTGAAGAACCTCTCAAGAAATGCATCCTCAGATTACTCCAAATAAAATAGAGTCAGTATAATCCGTGCAAATCTGAGACAGAGCATGTCTGGATTTAAAGACTACACCTAAGAGATCTTCCAGCAGGATATGCCAGAGAATGCCTCTGATTCAGCTGAGGAAGTTGTAGAGCTGCAACTRCACAACCAAGATTTGAAACTGAGGTCTTGTGGAATTCACATATTCCTGCTGTGGTGAGTTAGTGGTTCAAACAACTCATCCAAGGACTTCAGCAGATGTCCCATTAAGTGAATGAGAAGCCAGTCTGCTCTACCCATCTGGATGGTTTCTCTTGTTCTGCACTTTATGGGCATCCTCTACTTTTCAGGAACTACTGTGCTAGTCTTTTTAGGTTGATATTTTTCAGAAATAGTTATGTGACATGTTTCCAGTTTGWGAATACTCAGGCAAGTAAAGGGTGCTTGACAAGTGTTTCTAAATTGTCTGAGTGTATTATTGCTRTTTCTATTAATGGAATGGATGCTTACACATATAGAACTCTCWATTTCTAGATCCTAAACAAAATAATGAATTTGCCACAAAAGGCAATAATAAGACCTTAATTTGTAGATAAAAATAAAATAATTAAAAACCTAACATCACCAAACAGAAAACCCAAAAAAGCAACAAAAAATTCCCAAACTAGTCCTTGTAAGAGAGCCCTGTCACCAAAGCTGAAAAATGTTATTGCCTGAAAATTTCAAAATTTCATTTCATGAGAAGTTACAGTTTTCAGTGGAAATCAGATAACTTGAAACATACTGTAGTTGTCAGCTTAAACCAAAACAATCTCATCATAAATTCCAAGCAGGCTGCAGAAAAACATATGGTTTAGTAAATACAATAAACCTTCATTGCTGAAATCATACACATAAACCAGATCTCCATCTGAACCAGTAACACAAATTATAAAGGCAGCCCTTGAATAGGCATCCCCCACTTTAATGAAACACGTTTCAGTTGAAAACTAAAAGATTAAAGAACCACAACAAAAGTTTCCCAAAGTCATATCCTTTATAACTACAACCAGTTTCCAGATGCAAAAATGTTCAGCTGTTTCTACTATGAGCTCACAATTYGAACCATCTCTTTCCCTGATCTACAGAACTCCTTCAGTCTGACTTTYGTGTCTAGAACTGCCTAAGTATTAAAAGTCCAGTAACCTTTGTGGGGACTGCTCATATGTGGGGGACGTTACTATAGAGCAATTTACAGTATCAAGAAAGTGTCTTTCTTCTCAAATTTATATCTTTCAAATCTGTTCTAATCTTTTATATTTTATTTRCATTAAAGTAAACAAAATCGGGTAAACAACAGCATTATAAACCTCTTGGTTTTTTGATATTGAATAAARCATTTGACATGTATTCCAAATTCTACTAGGAAAAGCAAGCAAACAAACAGAAACAAAAAGCCCTAGCTGAAGAGAGACCTTCATATTATTTGTCTTGAAGCAAAGGGACTGTKACTGTGAGTGTAAGAACTGTGTCTTAACTAYTAYTACTATTCAGAAACGAGGAATAAAKAACATATGATTGKTTGTGTAAGGGTAAGTTARCTGCTYCTTTCTGGACAAACAGGAGGAATAGYCTTGTCAAAACACTCTTGTCTCTAAYTTTGGRATATTTGRTCACTCAGTATGCTCTAATTAACTTTAAAACAACAGATATGATTGTATAGGGTAGTAAGACCTTGTGCTCCTTGAACTAGGAAATGCAAAGGAAAGGTGTGTGGGAGAAGGGAGAGAGAAGAAACCAGGAAGAAAGAAAGATCTAAGTAACAGTTACAGCACACTARAAGTTTGGCAAGGCATGACCAAGATGTGGTCAAATTTCTAAGAAGAGTACAGGCATCTGAAATATTCAGAAAAATTTTATGATGCATCATCTTCTGGCACTGGATTCAAAGATCCAAAGCCTGTTTAATCTTCTGTTCTGCTGTCAAGGTCTGTCATAGAAGGAGTACCATTTTTCAAGATCAGGCTTGACTGATGAAAATATGGAGTTTGTTAGAGTCTGTTACTTAATATTACTATTAAGTAATAATAATAATACTATTAAGTACACCTACTAAAGTTTTAAGGTAAAACATACCAAAACAGAATCTATTAAGGCTGAAGAAGGGATATTTAAATTATTAGTCTTAGCTACTTATTGTCAGAGAGCACTGCTTAGAATGTGTATGTGCATGTATGTGTAGGAATATCTGTACTTGCCTCAGTATTTCACTGTTGCTTGTGTTTGCTCTGGTAAAGATGGCTACCTGACAACACAGTATTTCTTTTCCATCTACTTCCTTTCCACARAGCATTATCCAATAGCTTACTGCTAGTCTCCAGAATGTTACCACCTCTACTAGGAATTCTCCTTGCCAACCTCCCAAAATAGAGTTCATACAGTAATGTCAACCCAGTTTGACAAATCTTCATGTCAGCCTCAACTGTAAYTGGCAAAAGGCCAAGCATTTGTCAGATGGGTTTTGGCAGTGGATTGAAAATGAAATCTATTCCTGTTACTTTTTTTCCTTTTAATATCAAGCATATATTTTYCCCTGCTTGGTGACACAGATTTAAACTACTAAGTGACATTTTGTAGACTGCAGAATTCCATGAAACATATCTTCTTAAAAACATWCTGGCAACCATAAAAAAATAAAAATCAGTCTGAATTGAAAACATCAAATTGAGTTTAATTCTTAGTGTCTGTTTCTCATGTACTTGTAATGTTGGTAAACAATCCTTTTGTATTTGGATTTTAGGCACTCCCAAATGTTACTGCAGATTCTTAAAAGACTACTGGGGTTTTATCTTATTTTGCTAATTTATTATTTTCTTTTATTATTTTATTTATTTATTTTTGATCATGAAATAATGAAAAATACTTGCTTACYTTTTAGGACACCCATTTATAATTTGCTGTAAACTTTTTGATGACTGAAAGAGGAACTAGGCTGCCCAGCCACAAGGTATTGTTCTCTTTTCTCATCAATTCCATGTTTCAGGTGATGGAGGGAATGTTTTATAAAATTTCACAAATACATAATTTTACTCCTTGTCAACAGGGAAGGAAAAAGAGTTTGACTGTCAGGAATGCTATCTGCTCTAAAGAAAATAGCCAGCTGATAACTGCCTAAAAATTGGTCACTTAAAGTTGAATGCCCAATAAACAGTTATGGTGGAATWTGTTTCATTTTAGGACAATGTGGAAGCACACAGGAACATTGTCAGTTGAGAGATTTATTTACTATTGTAGCAGAGATAACTGGAAATTAAATCTGTCACTGAAGTTGCTAAGCTATACTATACAAAARCTGTTCTCACCTAATAAAATGTACAAAATGAGCTAGAATGAAGTTTGACTCTCAAAAGGGTCATTTCCTCTAGCAAAATGGTATGATACTTGTTTTATAGCTGGTTGGCCCATATTCACACAGAGTGTGGAGTCCAAGAGCTACCAGTAAGYATTAAAAGCCATCATTACTTCCTGTATGGTCTGTTCCAGTCCCTACTCCCAGCAATGGAGCAAAGAATTCAGTTCAGACTGGGCACTCTCAGCTCTCAGACATTCAATGTGATGAAAACAACGAGATATTAATTTTTATTTTTGCTAAAATTTGGGACATTGCAAACGAATACACAACAGTAGCACAATTTATTTTAACAACATTTTTATAACTTTCCCAAGATTGCAGAATTTCAATTGCTTTATGAAATTAGTGTAAATGACAATGGAGAATTGCTTTCCCAAATAAGGAATTATGAAAGGCTGTTCATCTCAGAGTTTTTCTAGTTTCTTCTGAAAGTTTTGTCAGGTCAATTCTATTCCTGAAAAGTGTTTCAGCTGTAATAAGAACCATTTTCTCAGGGAGATTTATTTATTTATATATAACCTCTCCAGGTTCACATTTTTCTTCATGCACAATGATTGATTCAGCAGCAGGGGATAGATGAAACACATTAAATTTTCAAACTTTTTTATTTTCCTTGCTTTGTCCAGAGGTCTTTTGAAGTCAATTGGGAAACACTTTCAATTTAATTTTGGATCACATTTGTAATGTTTCCTCATCACCTTTAAGAAAGGTATTTGAAGCTGRTGAAAATGTGCCAGAAAGTTCATGAGACAATTCTTTGTGATATRATTTCTATATTTTTTTTTATAATTCATTTAGGATTTAGACATTCATGTGAGTTGCCAGATTGGGTAACTGGATACCACTTTGGATATAAGTATGTGTCTGGGGTGTTTGAAGTCTGTAGGGAAAAAAAATGCAGATTCTGTTACTTAAGCTTTTTTTTTTTTTTTTTTTTTTTTTTTTTTTTTTTTTTTTTTTTTTTGCTTAAGCTTCAAGTACTAAAACAATAGCTTGACTCTGAGTTTCCCTTCTTCATATTAATGATGCCTGAAGAGGTTTGCATATTCTTGGCCTAAACTTTTGAAATGGAGGGAGTTCAGTGGGAATAAAGTACATGAGCTTGTTCTAAATTCTATATTACATATAAATATGTAATAGAGAGAACTGTGGCTCCTTAGACCTGTCATTTTAAATGTCCTCTTATTTCTGCATTGCTTCTAGGTGGTTCTGGAGAGGGAGCCTCTTCAAAGAGGAAGAGGCCAAGCAAACAAATTTTGAAATGTCAGGCCTGTGCAGAAYGTTTGTGGTCTAATGAAATCTGTAGGCTGAGATACTTTGCTTYATACAGCCTCCTCCAATAATATCAGCTTTCAGTTAATGTATGTGCCTCTCAGGGGAGGTCATAATGGGAACTCCAGCTGGATTTGGCCATAGAGTACAAATAAGCATTTCCAAAGTGTAGTATTGAATAGTACCTTTAACTTACCTCCTTTAGATGGAAATTTT
>CADDXX010000357.1:842600-867582 GCA_902810485.1 Alauda arvensis
TTAAAAAAAAAATTTAAAAGACAGTAATAGAGCTGGCTTGTCAATTTAGATTTTACTGACTTCCATAGTACTAAGCATTACTATACCAAAAGTAATATTTTACATGCTGAATGTACATCCCTGTGGCCCATGGATATTTATTCACATCACAGAGTTTGGCTCAGTTCACCACACTTGGCAGTCTTTAGTCAAAAAAGGCCAAGAACTGGAATAGCAGAAGGGTTGCAGGTCAAGACTTGCTCACTGGCAAAGTGTTGTGAGGAAGTCTGTGGAGTGCCTGTCTATGTTATACTATGTTCTCATGTTGTCAGTCCTTTATTTTCATGAATACAAAAATCATCCCAAATGTCAAATGTATATATGATGTGTGAATGTCTGTATTATATTTGATGGACGTTGTCTTGCAGAATGCCAGATACTGGAATTCTTCTACAGTCCCGGTGAGGGGATCATTTACAAAGCAGGGTGCCAATTATTACAGCTGTTTTTCATGGCATTTCACAGGGGTTTCTTTTGTTGATGTAGCTCAAACAGCACGTGTAGTCCTTTAAATGTCTAACTGGAGCTGTGGAAGTTTRTATTAGATACAATTCACTACACAGGCAGAATGTAGATTTCTACTTTTTAGATGTGTGATGTACATGAAAGAAATTGTTTTCTCTTACTGCTTAAAAAATGCTTTTAAAAGAGATTCACTAAAATGATAGAACTAAAATTACCTCATTTGTGAAGGTGGGGGCAGATTGTCTGTAAAATGAATAATATTACAAGGCAAATACTAGACTCTTTTAAGTTGAATGACCATATACATGTACCACCAGCTGTAATGATGTCTATAGCCTGATGCTATAAYTACTCTTTTTACCAAATCTACAAGCATTAGTAGGTAATTCAGCACAAGAAACTGATTGGTCCTTGCTGCTATTATTGAAATTATGCTATGCCTTTCTGAAGACAGGATTGGAGGGTTTGTGTGTTTATCAGTAACAGACATTTACATTGACACTGACTGACAATGTCCTATCGAGCTTCCCTGAAAAGTTCATTGTGACATTTATTCACACCTAATTAGCARCTCTTGGGATTAATATATCATTTTATCAAGCTAATGCAGCCTTTGTATAAAAAGATTTAAATTCAATATGATAAAAAGACGTACCTGCATATTTTAATTAATCTACCTAAACTGAACATGCCAGTCCAATTTACAATGATCAAGCTTTAAACTCCCTATGGAATTCTCAGAATGTTAATTGGCTATTTTACKAGAGAATGTTCTCCTTGTTGTTCAAGTAGTTCCTAGAAGCACTGTTGACCCTGACAGCAGGTGACAGAAGAGGAAAAGCTGTATTTTAATACACTTATGGAGTAAATAATACACCATATTTAAGTATAAATAATGTACTCAGTATAAGTAATATTTAACATAGCTTGGGTAATTGAAGCTAGAGCTTGTGATATATTTTGTCAATTGMTTCTTTATTGAAGGTTCTTTTCTTTACACTGGAACTTTTTTCTTGTAGGTGAGAAAGCTACAAAGGAYGTTGCTGACAGTTGTACTTCAGAAATACAACATTTTCAGAACTATTGAAGGCATTCTTCACAAGGACAGCTCCAAAGARATTTTGGGACTTAAACTACTGTGCCTTTACATCTCATAAAAGGTACTCTTTGTATGAGAGATTCTTCTCACTATCCAGTTTATTCTTACCCAGTTCTTTTCACTTGTGCACCTTGGTTTTATCCAGATTGTATAAAAAAAGAGCCATAAGAGTAGATACTACTCTTTCTTCTTCACAATATGTTATTTGTTTTCTCTATTTCTTATCTGTTTTCAAATAACTAAACTCCTTGAGTGCCACAATGAAACTTAAATGTTCCTCTTGTCTATTTTTATAAGACTTTTGTTGTTAATATGATTTGCATAAGGAATAATTCACAAGTTGTTAGTATTCCATGAGCTTTATAAAACATGGGTTTTACAGGCAAAATAAAGCTTAGGGGCAAAATTATCTCTGAGTTTACAGCCAAAATTTTGTCTGGATAACATTTCTCAGGTCAATTAGTGCTATGTTCCTTTCAKCAGAGTTCATGTCTACACTGAGAATTAGTCCAACACAAAAGCTGCAGATCCTGCAGCCTTAGATGGTAAAGATGATCCTTTTGTTTCAATCTTGTTTTGATAAATGTCCATTGTCTATGAATTTGTGATTCAACAAACTGTCAGGATTATATTTGTTTCCCTCAGTATTGTTATTAACAAAATAAAAAATTGAATTTTCAATATTTGAAGCAAGTACCTCAAAAATGTGATTAAGAATGTCTGAAATAGAAAATAYGTTTGTTTCAAAAGTCCTTCCTCAGTGCAGTGGAGCAAGGAGAAGACAGATTTAAAGAAAGAGGGCTTTTTCATATAAAACAATGAAAGGCATTACCATTTGTAAGAGATGGTTTCCTGGAGGATGAGACAGCTAGAGTTTGGCCATATTAGGAGGAAAGTGACAGGTCACATAAGATATTTAGTGGACACCATTGCTTTGAGCTGCTGTTCTTGATAAGGGAGAGCTGGAAATASTGTGGCATTTGAGAGGTACCAACTGCCCAAGGGATATATGAAAATGTAAATTRAAAATCAAACGTGTCCCTTCAGTGGTAGTTCAGTGCATGGCCACTACTATAACATTTAATTTTGCTATGCAGTGTTTCAGATGAGAGCAACTGCTTTATTAGTATATTTTTGGGTCCTTATTATAATATTTTACCAATATATCCTGAATGCCACCTCCAATATACTTGCATTTTCAACATAGGAGAGCAACAAAAATACACACRTTTTACTTTGTTTATTGGAGGTGTATCATCTTCCATTTGGAAAGGATGTCTCTTTCATTCCAGTGTGAAAGTTCAAATCCTATCTTCTTTCARTCATAATAAGAGCAAACACCTTGTTCCTTATTCTTACTCTGTTATTTGGTGTTAATGTGTGAGGTTTGAGTGCCACAAAGTGTAATTTTTCTAATTGCTCACACTGTGAAAAAACATCTTTAACACTCTTCAGCTACACATTTAGACAGCTTTTCTATAATTTAAACACATTTTATTATATTTGTGTTTTTTGGAGTGCATATAGTAAAGAGCAGGAAGGGGCCAAATTTTGAGTTTGTCATTCTTGTAAGTTCATTTGAAACCTTTTCAGTTCAACAGAGTTTAAGTTTGCAATGATGCACCTGAATACTGAATTAATCTCTGGAAATCTGTCTATTCTCGGATACTTTATGTTGTGGTGTAGAGATGCTTGTTTTTTTTTTTTTTTAACTAAAACCCGAGAAGCACAATTTAATTGCAATTTTATGCACAAAGGGCAATAATTTTCTTCCTGACTGACAGATTCTAAATAGTTGTCACTTGTAAAGTACATAACTATAACTATCAGGTAGTTTTGTTTGAGTTATGTGAGCATTGCAGTTTCTTGTGAAAGTTACAGAAAAAAATGATATTTGCTTTTAAAAAAACCCAACCCATACTTCCATCATGGTGAGGGAAGGGRCTGAAAACTGTCACACTGCTAAGTTCATTTTACTGAGTGAACTAAGCAGGGGRCAGGTGATACCAAAGAAAGCTTTTCACATCACAGACATACAGGAAAAAAAATTCAAACTAATTCTTTTCACTGCCTTCAAAATTCAACCAAAAATATATTGTACAAGCACATTTTATTGAAGCCTGTATTACCCAACACAAATGCCTTGGTTAATAAATGCTGTACTTGTGCAAAACTGAGGTACAGCAAAACTTTATCATGAGCTGGTTATTTTTAAGAAAGTTCATGTCAGTATTGTGTGAACAATTATTAAACCCTTCAGCTCCTTTTTCAGGTCTCTGGCTGAAAAATGAAAAGGAATGCTGGAAATTTCTTGATGCTTTCCGCCTTCAAATTTTAACATGAGCAATATTTTTTTCTTTGAAGATGCTGAAAGAAATGCAGAGAGACTAAGTAATTATTGGGAAGTAATAGAAAATGACTTGTAAGATTTTTGTGCTATTCTGTGGTTCTTTGCTCAGGTTCTACAAAAATAATTGTGAAATGGCACAGTAAATTAAGGTCCTGGCACAGTGGATTAAAACCTGTGCAACTAATTCTCCTGATGTGAACAATCATTTTGGCCTCTTCAGTCAAGTAATGAGCCTATTTTAAAATCCACAGAAGGAAACCTTAGGCCTTCCAGCATTAGGCTAAAAATAATTGTCAGTGTGAAAAGAAAGGCTGAGAAAAATTGGTTTTCTGTATTTCAAACACATGACTTTTTTGGAAGTAAGATTTTGTAGTATATTTCTCATRCTTCATAGTGTGCATTGTTATGAAAGTTTTAATTTTCTGAGTTTAGATGTTAACCAGCATGGGGTCTTACTTTTATTACTCATTTTATCATGCAGGTAACCCAGAGATAATCCWGAGAGCAGAATCTCACTTGTAGTTGTTGTAGACATATTGACACAACCAGGGTTTTAAAAAGGTCAACAGGATAAGACAGACAAAAGAAGGTGTTATCTTCATTTGATGTGTGGAGAACAGGGGCACAGAAAAGGCAAGTTGAAGCCAAAATTTCAACCATGTTGCCAAAGTGATATATGTTCTAATTTTCCAGTATCAAGTGCTGTGGGTAAAAATATTTATAACATTATGAGTGATTTTCTTAAACCTGTTTTTCATTAGAAATGATATGTCTACTCTCAGGGACATACCAATTTCCACAGATAATTTTATAATGTGAGCTCAGGAAAATCTCWTTGAACTCTTTGTAAAGCAGAGGTCAGATTCAACAGTTTAATGCACCATCAAAATTCAGTTATACAGATATAACACTAATTTTTTAATTGTCTTCTGGATCTGCCTTAAATGACAGTATTCTGTGTTTCCAGGGATTAAGATGTGTAATTTTTTCAAATTTGCTAATTTGAATGGATCTGTCAATCCCAGRTCTAAAGATTTAGGGGGTGTTGAATTTATGTTGAATTCATTTGGAAGGTTTAAGAGAGATTAATATTATTTCTTGTACTGTGAGATGAATATCTGTACAGCTGGCCTCCATGTTACTTCTAGAATTGCTGGTCTCAGTGTCAGGGTTCAAATTTATCAGAATTTCTGAATTTTTAAGGAAAGAGATATCTGTCTACAAACAGTTGGATTTTAGGAGTGAAGCTCTCTAAGTAGTCTATTTTATTCAAAATAATTGGAATAAAAACCTGCCTTTCTTTATGTTAAGAAATTTGAACTGAATTTCCTCAAATTATCTAAGTTTTCTTAAGAAATTTTTTATGCAACTGATGTTAAAAAATCACTGCTTTTTTGCATTTTCATCCCAAATTTAGAAGAAMAATAAATATGATGGGGACAAGACATTTTTATCTTTGACTATACCTGATTTGTTTTAGAAGCTGTTTGATTATTTTTGGCCTCGTGTCTTTTTGGAAAGTAGGTAGTAAAATATGTATTCACATTCACCTTGCAGATCATGAGCTGGCATTTTGGATGTAATGTGTATGTTAAACACATAATCCGTGCTTGCTTGAAAAGATGAATGGCCTTGAAGCTGCTCAACAGCTTGAATTAAAATCCTGGAGAATATYTTTAGGTGTTAAACTTTAAAAGGGTTCATTTGAGTGGTCACTGAGAGAATTCAAAGATCCTAAGACAGTCCTTGATGACACCCTTGGGACTCTGCATTGGTAGAAGTACATGCTATAGAACCCACTGGCTCTGGGTTTGCTCCTGCATTCACATGGTCCAGTGAGGGTTTTAATGACATCAGAGTTATAATCCCATGGCAATGTACTGTATAAAAGTATCCCAAAGGGTTGTTTATCTTCTCCCCTCAAACACAAAGTAYTCAAAATTCACTCCAGCTCTGTAAGGAAAATGTATTCCTCTTGCCTTTCAAATTCTTGCAAAGTTCTTGCCTTTGTGGCACCCTGTTTGAGAAGAAGACATCAAAAGAAAGGGAAGCAATTATTATAATACACAATWCAGCCTAGCATCAATTCTGTAGACATTAAGTATTTCAGTTGTCTTCTCATAAGCATATAGTGATGCCATTGACATTACAGCTCAGTGTGAAAAAGGTAGAATATATAGAAACTTAAATGGTTTCCTTAAAAAAAGGATCTGGAACTGTTTCTTCTTCTAAACAATATCTCCTGCTGAGAAAAAGCAAGTTCCTTAATATGTCATGTCGGTAGACAATATTTTTTCTTATTTTGACAAAGCTCTGTTTTGTCCTTGGTTGTAATAAAACTGCTCATGAGTTGACATAGTGCATTTTGGTTTTGCATCAAGTATTTAACACATTATAACTCAGGTAAGTAAAGTAAACCTGAGTTGTTCCTCAGCTTTAAATGCTTTGTAATAACTGASCAACTTAGATTACAAAGATTTCATCCTCATATTTTTCCCATTCTCAGTGGTTTTCTGATAAAATGAAAATAAGACTTGCAGTGCCACATAGACTTGAGCATATATGCCCAAAATAAATTTAAGTGTTCTTGTTGTGACTGTTATTTTCTGRCTTTATACTCATCAGTATAGCATGATATTTTACCCAGCAGACACATAAGTCATATTCAGCAACAGTGTATTTTGGAAAAGGTTGCAGATGCCAAAGCTGTTTTGTATGTAAAGTTCTTGCCCTTCTTTAGTGTTTGTTTTGGGTTGAGTTCTTTGATTTCACCCAAGGCTGAAATAAATCTGCTTTTGTTCACTGTAAAAAAGAGATGCTCATGTTCATGCAAGAAACTCTTAATGATTTATGTTTGTGTGAAATATAAGCAGGAAGGGGTGAAAAGAACTTCCCCTGCTGCATTCCAGGAGGACATCAGGTAAAGCAGCAATATGGATGTAACACATTGACTTAGTAGGATGTAAAGCCCCTGCCCTCCACATTCYTGTGTAGTGCCCCTTTGAACTCAAAACAAGCAAACAACACCCCTAGACAGTTAACAGGAATAGCCTCTGAGCCAGTAGGCCTGCTCAGCTTCTCCTTTACTGGAGCTTTCCCCATGAAAGGCTATATTCTTGCAGCCACTCTAGTCAGAGAAYAAAAGAAACCTCCTTTTGGTCTAATAAAGACTAAAGGGAAGAAAGAGACAATGTCACTGTTAGAATTCTCTCACTAATTGCCCAGAAAGYAAGAAAAAACCCCAGACAGTCACAGTCAAAGGGATAAAAAAAAATCTCAGGAAAATAATGAGGAGATAAAAAAAMCCCAACTTTATAATCATGTTCACTGAAGGAACCTGGCCCTCTGACATCTCCCAGTGTCTCCTGGACTATAAGGGAGAGTTAAGGGACAGCTTCATAGAAAGAAAACTGTTCCATAATTGTATTTATTGAGAAAGTAAATAGATTCCTGCACAGCAGAGGATGTTAGACAGCATGACATTCATCATGCCATGATACTTTGTCTTTTCTACTGTAATTTTAGTTCCTTTCTTACATTTGAAGGGGMAAATTCCACCAATATTGCAATATATTACAACTTCCACCATTCTTGCAATGGCACATGCTGAATGCTCTGGAAGAGACTTTCTGAATAAATGAGAACTCTTAAACTAGTTATATCAACATTTTGCTTTGGGGAAATGAATGTAATAAGAGCAATAAAATAACCTCAGATACACTTTGGGAGGCTTATATCAGCAATATTCAGTTTTCATACAGTAGTGAAAAACAATCTGCTTTCCAACAACTTCCCCTATTATCAGTCTGCAGCAATGACAGCTGCAGCCAGTTGAAATCTTGTCTTCCTAGTGTCCTGATGCAGCTGTAGTTCCAATCCAGCCAGTTTATGTAGGCCTCTGGATTTGTGTAAAGAGAACTAAGGGAGAAAAACAGAAAAGAATTCCATCAATCTCAGTCCCAAGACTCCACTTRAACACAATGGAGGTCATATGGAATATCAGTCAAAGGCTGGAAGGGACAGGTTTAAAAAGCAAGCATGAGCTAAGGGCTCTCCAGGCTTACTATCATCAAGAACCRTATCATTGACTAATCAAGGAGTCAATATTTGTTTATTTAAAATATCAAACACTTCTAAGGTTTGATCAAAATTCTTGCTTATGTTTCATCCCTTTGATCTCCTCCTCTAGGGAAATACTGTCTTCCACGTTCAACATTTTAACTAAGTGCGCACAGTCTTTTTACTTTAACACCAAGAAACACATCTTCAAAACTGCAGACTGATTTCTAAGCAGTTGCATAACAGGTTGCCACATTAATGCAGAGAAAATTTGTATGTAAGTGGATTTAAAAGTTTACAGGTTAGCCCATTAACTTCAAACAGTTCTTTGTGACGTCCCTAAAACTTAGTCTGTACAGAGATGGGGAAAAATGGTGGAAAAATGATCAATAGGCCAGAAAAGATTGTTTTGTGTTTTTCTTCCCTTTCTTTAATTTCAGCATAGTATAAATGGGTGAATTTTTTTATTATAAAATTCCTCAATGATTATTTAGATTTACTATCTGAGCCTTACGGCTCAATGAAGCGAAACTGAACAAATTGTTGCTTATTTGGAATCCCTTAAAACTTTATTCTAAGGTGGGATTCCATCTCAAGTTATACCTACCCAGTGTAGGGAAGGGAAGAATCAGTCCCAGTGCTTGCTTAGATGTTCAAATGTCTCTAAATGTAGTTAATGCACAAATAATCCACAGGGTTACAAACTGAAGTCTCAGCCATAAGGAGGGGATGATTCCCAGATACCTAATGGAACCAGGAATATTATTCTAACAGATGGCACTATTCAGAGATATGATTTTCAATCATAATGTACTGACGAAAAAAAGAAAAATATGTTTTCTAAAAGTACTTCTGGAATGTCAGCATTCTACAGACAGGAAAATTCAAACTATAATGTCAATCAGTATATTTTGAAAATCCTTCCACTTAATATTTTGAAGGTTTTCTGTAACACACCACAATATTCTGTGCTCCATAGCTGTTATGTGTAAGATTTAGCTGGCAATTAAATGTCATGGAGTTTTAATTTTGTAGTGGGGCTGCTATATTGAACTTGGATACGTGTTTTTCCAAAGGAAATATGTCATTTATGTTAATGAATAAATTAGCAGAATAAAAGTAATGGTAATTAAGAGGTCATAACAATTCATGTGCTTCTATAGAAATAAGTAGACATTTGCCAGTGATTTTGATTAAAATGTATGATCAGATTAGGACAGAGAACATAYCTTTCACTGTAATTGCAACCTATTTTTTTATATAAGTCACTGTATTTACGACTTTCTCATATTGTATTTCTGACTCCCATTTTCAAAGGTAACAAGAATAGACTAACTGTGTATGGTGTTTTCAAAACTCTTTTTCATGACCAAGSCCTGTTTTAATGCGGACATTATCTCTTTATTATGTTTTTTAAAGTTATATGAAGYGCTTGCAGAGTTTCTAAATATCCCTGYACATTCTGTCCAGCCAGTTTTTTCMATTTTAAATCATTATACTTCAAGAGACTCCATTGCTAGAGAGAAAAAAATACCCATTTTTAACAAATTATGAGAAGCATACACTTTACATGGCAATACATATATTTTTRCAGATAAAATTGTATAAAAGCTTTTAGCAATGTACTTTGCACCAGCTTAATAAAAATAATTCTTACTTTAAACATTCTTCCAATATTAAATTTTTCACTAAGGAACAATAATCTTACTTGAAAATGTGAATTGTAAGCACATAAAATCTACTTTTCCTTCTCAGGTCCTTGCCTTCATCTATATCCCCAGAAACAGATACTGTCTAAGAATGGGACAGTTTAAAAACACAAGTAGGTATTTAYTTGTTGCTTTKCCTAACTTTTTGTGATGTCAATTTYTAAATATTAGTTMATTTTAACATRATSTTKTGTACTTAGTACATGACTRCAGCAGATGTCTAYAGAGCAAGAGCTACTTCTGACTCTGTCTATAGAAATTCCATATGTTTTAATGAAAAGAGAATATAGTTTTGTAGTTTTTCCTTCAGTAGCAAGGACTCTTTGTTGTACTCCACGGCCAATCCCACATAAATATGGAAAAAATGGCAATTGCAGCTGGACTGAACTTCCAGATGAATAGCTTAGCCAGCTGCAAAGTCATGACCTCATCTGGTTTCCAGGGTTTTGTGTATGACTGATTCTTGTCTGTAGAATGTTTTTTAATCCCTTAAACCATAAAAAATTAAAAAAAACACCCAAASCACCAGTATATCAGGACTGGATGAATACCTTGTTTGTTACGTAAAAGAGTTGTTATGTAGTATGTCTTAAATGAAAAGTAAATTCCCCTTGACATATAAATAGAACTCTTGCAGATCTGATGGAGAGAGAATTTGGAGAAATAACAATGTTAAGCATGCCATGTGCAGGTAGGATTCCATCAAAAGCATTTTAATGTGTCCTGAAATTTGTCTGATAAATAATGAGAAAGAAAATATAYAGTAATGACAATGTAAAAAACCAGGAAGTTACAATCTCTAGCTCCAGGAACCTGACTGTGCAGTGGCCTTCATGATTCTAACTGAAGTTAAAATGTTTTTCTTTGTTTCAYTCACATGCAATGGCTTTTGTAGCAATAATGTAGACAAATTTGTAGACTTTCTAAATAAAGAAATGCGTGAACAATATAATTACTTGACTTTGACCAAGAAACTCAGAGTTAAGGCCACTAGGAAATGCTACAGATGTGATTTTGTTTGTTATGCTCTTRTTTAAATAAGACACAGTGATGAAGCTTTTGGGCTGCAGGATAGGATCAATAGTTTAAGGCTGCACGTCTTTTTGCATCCACCAGAGTTGAAATTGTATACATTGTAAGAACTCTAGAAAAAGATTTCTCATGATTTGAGGTTTACAATTCATGCCTTTTGTGCTATTTCAAATGGATGAGCTATTACTCTTCCATCTGAGAGAAAAAGAGGATATTATACAATCCACAGCATATTTTTAAAAAATGGACCTCCTCAGCTTGCCATTATGCAGAACTGATTATCAGCAGAAACTGTGCACCACTGAAGTCAAGAGCAATCACAATCCAGAGCTGTGTGTTTGTTTTTAGTTGTATTTTCTGGTGTTCAGACACACTTACACTACYCTAGTCTATTAACTTAAAGACAGAGAGAGTGTAMCATATGGTATCTCAGAGGATATATCACTCCAAAATTGAAATAATTATTTAAAATTTTACTTTAGCATAGATTAATTTATGATACCATACAGAGTTCTGAATAACTGCTTTRCAGTGCTGTAAACTTTGTCAATAAATTTATTATCATTTGTGGCCTCATGAAATACTATAAGATTATTTCAAAAAAGCTGGAAAATGAGAATGTTGGAATTGTAGAATCAAAGAAGGTCAGTTCTTTCCATTTCTTAAGCTTTGAGTTARGCTTACAATTCCCATTATTATTAGCAGATCTATGAAGCTGAATCGAGTCTCAACTCATTTACCGAGCACAAAACTGGGAAAATGCACTGATAGCCTGTGCTATCTTCTTCAGTCTCTGCTTTATTATTCTTATTTTAATCCTATAGAAACAGAAGGAAATCAAGATGAGACAGTAAGCTTTTTTAACAGYGTTGATGTTGCAGGCTGATTTGATGTCCCAAGCAATTTAAAAACACTGCTGTAAAAATGCAAGTTATGTTTAATAAAGACTAATGCAAAATTATCCTTCTGCTAAAATATTTAATATAGCAAAACTGAATGGCACAACATCTAGTTATTAGACCCTGAATTGCATGGGAAGTTAATGTTCTTATCTCATATGTACTTTGCAGTATAAGACAGCAATGCTGGAACATTAATTTTGAAGAGAGTAAGATAAAGGTTCTGGAACCCAAAATTTGTGTGAAATGCTTAATTGCACATGTATCAAAAGCAGATTTTGCCATGAAGTYATGGACCCTGAAGAAATAATTGACAGTTTGAACTGTCACTTTACAAAAATGTCAGAGGATTATGCCCATACATGCTAATAGGCAAGAAATGGAGGTTAAGATCTGGTTGAAATGAAGAAACATGATAAAATAAAGAGCAGGTTTTATTATTGAGAACAGAAGCGATTTAGAGGTTTCTTTCTCTTTCTACTGAGATTCATCTCTCTAAGAGGATAAATATCTTGTATAAGGATGCAGATAAAATTTCCTGAAAACTGACCTAGACACARCTATCAAAGAACATTATGCTGTATGATAGAATCAAAATAAACAAAATATCAATTTGTAAAGCTAACAGCCTATTCTTTATAACASCATCAAACTTTCAAATAGGCCTCACTTCTGCCTCAAAAAAATGTTGGTACTGCTTTTATGTACAGCCTTCCTTTGTGTGCATTTTATGGGTATGAATTGTTGGGTTTGAAATCTCACATAGTAAAAAGTGGCATGCAGAGATRGTCCAAAACAGTTCTAAAACACCTATTACCTTTCAGTGCATTTCCACTTTCAGGGAGGCTTAGAGCTGCACACAAGCATTCCCAGTGTGGGAAGTGTAGATCTCCRGGAAGATAAAATTACTGAAAGACAACTGGACCCCTGTCTGTGCTGCAACTGCTTCATTGCACCAACTGAAGTYTTGAATTGTTTTATTGAAAGAAATCAACTTTAAAATTGCATGCTGACATTCTGTGGTTAAGTGGATGATGAAGAAGCAATAACTTTTAGTGTGAAATTCAGAAAAAAAAATCAGTAATGCTTTCAGATGCCATGCTGAATTCATGGAATTCATTCTATCACTGAAAAATCCCACATTTAAAACTTTTCAAAACAATTGACATTTTCCAACTCTTATTTTAGAAAATTTTATATCATTGATACATATTTAATTAGGGATTAGGAGGCCATAAGAGCAAGAAGTACGAAATAATCTAAACATTCTGTTTTAGAATGTAGGATTTGTGAGAACTACAGAATTAAGTGAAATACTTACTTTTGGTTTTAATCTCCACATGATACATAACTGATTTCTGAAGTTGAAAACTTATCCTTATGCAATAAAATGTAGAAATCTCTATGTTTAAACAAAAAATCATTTAAAAATGAAATAAGTATTTCAGAATGCAGGATGGAACAATGGTTACTTTTGCTATAACAGACTCTACCATGTGCCAGATTTGAACATCTTAAATTACCTTCATGATGCACTCAGTGTACATATGAAAAATGCAAAGAATGTATAGGTTATTGATTTTTTAGCAAAATCCTCTGAATTCAGGAAATGTTGATAAGAAACCTGTGAAACTGAGGTAAACTCTGCCTTGCTTTTCTATATGAAAAAAGATTTGTGATCAAATTCTGAAAAAAAAAACCCCAGAGTCTCTCAACCACATTGAGAACTGTTGGCATTTAAGAGTCCTCAGGAATAAGCACTGTGTCCTTTAAGTAGTTTGCTTTCCCTGCAGTACTCCATTTTCCTCTCATGCTTTTTTAAAGCTCTGTCTCATTGACACTGAAYACCCTGTGTTTGTGTTGGCTTTGCAGGGTGTTGGATGCATGGTGCTTCTCATTTCCCAATCACTCTTGATAAAGTGTACATTTTGTAGTCACATATCAGTCTTGTATATGACAACACAAAAATTAGAAAGGTTCTTTTCTTGTGTACCTGCTTGGAGAAAGGAGCAGACACATAAAGCAGTGGTAGCTCTTGCTAATAGGCCAACTGTAACACACAGCSAGACTCAAAGTAGTGTCTGGCTACCTAATTAACCTCCCTTCACTATCCAAATTTGAAGCAAAAAGTAAAATTAACAAATGTTTTAGGTCAGGTAAGCCTTATTAGTCTTTTAGTATAGGTCAGGTACAGCTGGCTAATTGTGAGAAATGCACTTTAATTGCTGTCAATCTAGTTAGATAGCTGTGTGATAAACCAGTTTTTCTTTTATTACACGTCCAYGCTTTAATGCCAGGCTATTTAAGCACCAGTTCCCATCATTGGCCATTGTRTAATCAGACATTTGTGTCTCTGGATTAATTTAAGATTTTAAAAAGAAGCACAGTTGGTAATAAGAAGCCCGCTGACAGCAATTATGTTATTTGAGCAAATTCTATTTCTGGTCAATATATGCTGTAAAGTAAAGCTTTATAATCCCTTTCTGTTTTTGCTGGCAGACCCCCATTCCATATAGAAGCAACACCTGCTGATCTAAGCTGCAAGTGCTAAAGAATGCTTCAAACCAGGTAGTCATGGAAGTGCTGGTTTTTTTACACCACATTGCCACTGGAAAGACAAAGGAGTGGCTGCAAGTGCCATCAGAGCCAAAGTGAGGAGCAGTTTGAAGGGATGCAAGAACTGCCCAGCATTGCAGTAGCACCCCTAATAACTTCACCCAAAACCTGTCAGGGAATGGAAATAGGTAATTAAGAGGTGGGTTAAGAGGGGTTAAACAGGCACATGTGCTAATGGATTTAATCTTATGAAGGAGACCAGGAGCAGCAACTGAAGTCAAGGAATTGGTATGGGCTGGGAGATTCTTGTGGCCAATAGGTCTTGTTTCTTAAGTGTTACAGCTGTTTACTGTTAGCTTTCACRTGATGTTTGGGATTTGGTGTGATTTTCCTGTATGTAGGAGCCTCATCATGTCTTTATAGTTACAAGAAAGCTAGAAATTAGATCATGAGGMTTTAAATCCCATCTGTTTTGAAAGGAACCTGGATGTGTCACTTCCTGAGCTGAAGGTGCCGTCAAGCTCTCCTACTGCATCCACAAACAGGTACRGCTGATGAAACAGCAATCTATTTATATACATATATAKAGATATATGCATGTCAGGGCTCAGGCAAAGATTTTAGCATGCTTTGTTTTGGCCTTGGCGTCTCCACCAAGCCTGACAACAATTGCTAACTGAAGCCAGTTTTAGTGCATATCTTTTTTTAATAATTTCATAATAGGAGGGCTAAAGACTGATAGAAGAATGTGATAATCTGTGTGAAATGAATAGCTAATTTTGTGGTTTGGATACAAGTCAGCAAATTGGTCAATACTTGTGATACTGTTTGCTTTCCTGTGCATTTCTCATGCCTGTAGGGTGACTGTTGAGTACTGACTTTTTATTCTGCTGTGAGTTTGCTGCCTCTAGGAAGCCACTGCTATTTTGTGTTCAATTCAGGTGCAACCCATCCTTGCTGAAGACAGTCCCTTCATTTTTCTGTTTGGTCTTGCTTTGTGTAGTCTTAAATATGGAAATGTTTATTTTGATTGGAAAAAAGCAAGCATAATATTTTACTGGTTTAGTAGCTATGTAATCATTTTATTGCTAACAGAATGGACTTCATATTTCTGCAAAGGTAAGATGTTAAATGTGGACACAGAACTATTTTTCTTTTTCATGTGTGTATCTTACTGAGAATAGTTCTTCTCTTTTGGTGATAYTTTGACCACTACATATGCAAAAATCCCCTACAGCAAGTGACACCCTTGTGAGTTATATTTTATCTCAGCATGGAGAACAATAATCTACCAGCTTTATTGGGAAAATTTTGTGGTTGTTTATAATCAATTAAAAGTTTCTTGTGGTTTTTATCTTTCTTATGAGSTAATAATATACTTTTAGTCACTTACATTATCAGGTTTTGACCATGACTAGAGTAGTTATTGGTCAACTATATATAAACATTGAGATTGTTGTTAAAAAATTTTGTCCCCTTGAAATCCAAAAAGCAAATAAAGCTATGAAATTAAGATGCCTGAAATAAGGCACTGTTCAGACACTCTTATTCTAGCATCATACACATAATATTTAGCTCAGTAAATATTTCAAAGTGAAGTTTAAATTTCTTAAAAGGAAGATAAGTTAAGCATGTGCTTTGAAGGGCATTAAAGTCTTAATTTGTTTAAGATTTATCCCAATTCTAAAGTAGAATACATTTCCCACTACTAGATAATGGTAAAAGGCATATTTTTTCTTCCATTTGGTATTTTGTCCCTTATTACCTACTGTATCACMTCTTTGGGGTTTTTTTAATATACTAGATACAAAATTATTTCTTTACTCTTCTATTCCTCCCAAGTGAATGCAATGCTCTGCAGAACTGGGTTTATTGTCAATGTCAGGCTCTAATTTGATCACATAATAAATTCATTTATCCTTACAATGTTAAAATAAAACAAATTTAAAAAGACATTTTAGGCAGAAATGTTCTATTAAACCTGTCTCCTGGTTTTAGCACTTAAAAATATCTTTCAAGCAGACAGTTAAAAATAAAGTTGTCCTTTTTGGTTTCATTTAGAATTAAAAATATGTATTCTGTCTCTGAGWGGAGACTTCAGCAGCTCACAGTGATACTCTGGGATAGATAACATACTCCAAAATGTCAACCATAATGGGAAAAAGAAAACTCAGAAAAGCAAAAGTTGACCAGAGCTGCTATGAGGGGTCTTATCCTCTCCAAATTCTTCTACAGCAGCCAGACCTRAGGTAGGAGCATCACACTGCTCTCAGGAGTGTCTTCTGTCACTGAGCTGYCATTCAGTGGTCATAAACCTCCATGTAAACTGCGTAATGTCAKTTCTTTTTGCCAGCCTAAGATAACAGTTTTTTATTACTGGAACTCTGCTGGAATGCTTTTCTTTYCTTCTTCCTTAACAGTCTGAAATGTTACAGGATCTAGTTTAAAACTTATTAAAGTTTTGCAGCAGGGGATACCACCTGAGTCTCCCTGCATTTTCTGGCAAAACCTTTCTCACTCAGCTGCTCAAAAGATTCAAAAATACATTTTTTTCCCCTCTCTCATTGCTTGTCAATCAGAGGCAAAAGGGATTAGTAAACAGAAACTGCTGGCGTCAAAATTGGGATTACAATTTCATATTGGTTGCTAAAGTAAGTTTTCAAATCTAGYTGTAAGTTGTAGCAAATTTCTTGAAAATTAAACCTGCAGTAATACAGAAAAATATTGCAAACCACTGTTACAATCTTCTCTAACTTTGCAGTAAATGCCTTCATTATCTGATGTCAGGAGAAAGTCAGTCTGCATTACACCAAATAACTGATTCCTTGGTCCAGCTGGACTCTCTTCTGTTAGTGAAAAAGTGGTTTTTCAGAAGGTTTGTGAAGTGAGGAGTCTTGGGATGCTGCTCTTGTGCACGTGACTGTGTTTGTGTAACAGTGTCATACCCTGTGTGCCTTTGAAACAAAGCCACTTTTTTCAGAAGGAATCATGAGAAGTGAATTCTCACAAAGGCCAATCCATTTATAATCCAAATGTGTGTTTAGTATGGGTTATAAGGTCTAAAATCTTGGCMACAATGTGACATTTCAGCCATATGTCTCTTGAGGACAGGTCATCAATCCATTGACCTGAACTGAAACTACAGTTTTGGGTTCAGACAGGAAGTTAATCTCTGAGTTGTTTTGGAGAAAAAAGGATAATATCTGCTTTGATTAGTGACAATCAGGAAATTTGAGTAAAAATTGACACTATGAGAAATGTTGTTTACCAGTAAAATATTGAAACAGAAATGCTTAGGTACCATGCAACACTTGCCCATCTTCTTACTAATATACCTGTCTGAATAGTATTAATCAAATATCACGTTTAAAATTCTTAGACGTTTCACAAACCATGTAAAGCAAGCATTGTGAAATGAAAATGATATTGCTCAAATACTTTATTGTTCATCACAGTGACTTATGCTCATTATGTGGCTTAGTGTTAATTTATTTCAGAAAGCATGGGTTTTTACTTTTCACAAAACTTGGCKACATATGAGGTCTTTCAGATTTTGAGGGTATCTCTTTAAGTCTAACTTTACTCATTTGTCCAGTTACAAACCTGTGAAGACAACAGAGTATTGCTATTGATCACTTAAATCTATGTTCAAAGATTTCATTTAAATTAAACAGTCTTTCCTCATTACAGACAATTCTTGTGTCTCTTATATGGGCAGGTACAGAAGACCTGTAATTGTTTCACTGGTGTAGACATTGACATGCTRCAATTTTTGTTTCCTTTTAAGATTTTGTTATCTGTAATTAGTGAGGCCATAAAAAGTTGTTCAAAATATCAGAAGGGTAAAGTCAACAGTCCACTAACTCAAAAGTTAGTACCTGGGTTGGTCACAGGGTATAATACCAATTTGCAGAGAAAGGATTTAAAATGTATGATTAAGCTTACTGAACTTTGTGTTTGCAAATGTAACATATTTTCCTACCTTCCGTGCATGCATATACACACACACACAAAATAAATAGAAATCCATGTAAAACAGATGAATAAGAATTGAATGGGCTTATCTGATGTCCTTTATCCCTCCCAAACCAAAGCTTTGAATTCACTTGCCAAACAATTGTTGGAGTGTGTTCAGAAAATTGAAATTAAGTTTTGGTCTACAGSAAATACTGTGATATTTTATTCCTCCTCTTTATAGGAAAGGTGTTRCACTAAATTGAACRTAGGTTAGGAGGTGCCACTCTGTAACTGCTGTAAAAGTAATGGAAAAGTGCTTGAGTAACCTTGTTTATATGCARAACTAYTGTGCATATGTGAAATAGCTRAAATCTGTTGTAGATRCAGTATCTTATGTAATTAGTAATCCTTGCATGCAAATATAGTTKGGATGCACGTATTGTAGAATAGACAGAGCAGCATGTTCTGAAGATTTTCTTATTCATATCAYTACTTTTTTCCTCTAAATGGAGCAAATATTCCTATATTATACCTGGCAGGTAACATTCAGTAGGTTCACCACTATCMTCAAGTTAGGGAAACGACATGCTTCCAGTGATTTTTACAGTATGTGCACATAACCTGCTTTTCTGTTAATTTGGGACAGGAAAGGTAATCAGAATTCAAATTTGCCAAAACTCACTGTTGGGACTTGCACTTAAAAGCCCTAAAACTTCCAAACACCTACACTGTTCTGCCTTTAAAATGGTTGGCAAGTTTAATCACCAACTAGAATTGATTTTGCAGCTCAAATGGGACCAACGCATGGCTGCAGCTTCTTGTCAGATGTCCCTGTGAATGAAACCTCTGTAGCTCTTAAGTTTTACCAGAGTGGAAAATACCCAAATGTGTCTGAGGCAAATGTCTCCAAGTTGTTCTTTSCTAAGCACACATAATTCAAATTGTTCAATTGTAAATAAACAGACATGGTTAGCTCAGTTCCTCAGTCTGTGCAATACGTGGCAATAACAAAATTATCGGATGTGTTGATCTGATTATAGCAACAAAGTAGATTTCCCATAACATCTTGTTCTGTGCTTGTTTACTGTACTTCCCATTTCTTTTAAGAGGCTGGAGCTCACTGAAAGTGGTACAGCCTTCCAGGAAAGTACATCTTACTTGAGATATGATAAACTTTGTTAGCTTTAGACTATTTGAGGTCATTATTAATTGTTCCTTGGGTAGTTTACAGAAACAGCTTGAAGGATAATCAGTAACATTTTCCAGTAGCTTTTAGCAGTTGGCTTTTCTAACATGCTTTTCTCATCCTTTTTCCCCAAATAAGCAAAAGAGAATAGTATTCRGACAAGCCCTGATAAATCAATAACTTAGTGCAGTTAGTTACACTTATTTAGTGCTGTTAATATTAAGAGCTTGTAGGAGTTTCTTTGTATTTACTTCTTTATTCCCCCATCAGCCATTAAAGAACATTCTCATTTTCCACATGAAAGCTTCAGGAGCAATTTCACAGTGCTAACCCAACAAACTGAACACCACGAGATTAACTGACTATACTACCTTGCATTGCTAGCTTGGCTCTGCCTGTAGGATTTAAATTTGCACAACYCTTCTGAACAAACATAAACAATTTAACTACTTCCCAAATGCTTCATAGAGAAACTCTGCTCAATTTCTTCCATTTCTAGATTGCACATTCAAAGTAATTTGTCCTAAATAAAATGTTATTTGGTTGTATTAGAATAATCAGGACAGMTTCAGATTTTAATAAAGCTATTTTAGACCAGAACTATTAAGATGGGTTTAAAAAGCCCTAAACCAACTAAGAAGTCTCAAAGCACAGGGAATGGAAGTAGTATTATACACACATAATCATATACAAACATCCTACATTTTTCAGCCCTGATAGAGTATAAAGTGGCCTGCAACTTTAATCAAATGGYCCAGATAAATACAAAATATATATTTTTCMAGACACTATTTTTATATTTAGYACAACTGATCAAAGATAGAAGAGCTACTCATACTTCAGTTTGTGAAATAACAGYCTGATATATAATTACCTTTTCAAAGCACCTGTCCTCCTGTTGCTATTTCTTAGTCCTGCTGTTTTTGTGGACCAAATGGGATTAAATACAACAGGACTGCCTGCACTATCTARAATCACATTTTGATGTATGAGTTGGACTGAAGAATTATATCCTCTACTGGCCATTTATTTGTTTCCAGATTTTCAATGAATTTACCCATCTCTTCCTTGAACTACACGTTTTTCTAATGTGCACATCAAGACTTCTTTTTCTAACTATTGTGACTTTTAAGATTGCATTTGTATTTTTTTTTTTTTGTTTCTGCTGTGTTGCTTTGATATTGGCAGGATTCAGTTCAAAAGAATGCTATGAAGCCTTCATTAGGGGAATATGATACCCAGGCCCTGGAAATTCAGYCAGGGGAGTCAATTGGTGATATATTCAAAGGGGGAAAGTGTAATGCAATACCCGATTTGAATTCACATACACCACAGCAGACTCCTCAGACCTACAAAGAGAGAGCCTGGGCCTAGACTTGTTGGTTGTGTTCAGTRAAGTCTTGCTTAAGACATGAATGCTGTTTGTATTAGATTGGATTCCAAGGGTGAAAACCTTGTGGCTTCAAGTCAAGGCTTCCAAATATTTGTTGCATGTCCATACAATGGTAGGCAGGCAAGAGTGAGACCAGGGAACGATGTGTGCCACGGGGGCATGACAGGTATGAGCAGACAATGCTCCACTTTGCCCACCTGGCAGGAGCAGGATATGTTGAAAAAGTCAATGCTTGACCTGCAGGACGTCCCTGAGTATGAAGAAGAATATAATGTTTTGAAAGGCCAATTCTTAATAAAACATATTGCCAGAAACTTAATGGTTTTCCTGTATAACTCAGTATCCACATTTCAATGAATTATGTCTAAATGACATCTTAGAAAGGATATAGTCTAATAAAAGGATCAAGAAGTAATAATCCTACAGCAATGTTTTAACTGACTAATTATTTATTTTTACTAATAAGTTTAGCTACATCAAGCAGCTTGATGTAGCTAAACTTATTAGTAACCTGATAAGCATGTAGGTAACTAATTGTAATTACTTAATTATGAAATGCAAACATTAGAATTTGTCTCACAGTTATCTTTTGAAGAGATTGCTCTCATAAACATGGGACTGAGTGGAAAGGAATAAACACTCTATAATCTACTACCTGCATTTGTGTATCATTTTATCTGATTTAATCTYGTACTAAACACTGGTACTGCTTGTGCTGAAACCTAGTTATTTAAAAACTTTCTTCAAAAGCTGTAGCAAATACATATCMAAGTTGTCCCCTTTCCCTAGGCACTGTTTTGTCTGTTTTTGCAGTCCACTCATCTCTTGGGTGCTCCTGGCTGTACCCTTCACTTCAGCACAGCTGGCTGTTGGTTAGGAAGAAAGTGTTTGGGTATTTTATTTCAGTTGTGATTTCTTTCCTTATCTAATGAAACTGTCTGGGTACATGCAGAAACCAAGATAATGAAGACTGTATATTATCAGTTTGAGCCTGTTACATGTGATTACCCCTGACAGCATTAGCTTCCTCTGTCATTTTCCACGGTACTCGGTCTCTCCAAATGTCTCTCAGTTCCTATCCACAGGCATTCCAGGTTCTGGTTTGGTTTTAAAAATCAAGCAGGAAATTCTTAATGAAAAGCTCTGAAATAACAAAGTTTTTTGACTCATACTTTTTCACTTACATGTTGTGTTTTCTACCCTTGATAGCTCAGCCGTATCTCTGAAGTTTATTCTGTTATCTGGGTTGCTTTTCTGGCATCTGGAGAGAACATTGACATATAGTGCAATGCATTCAGGCTCCTATGACTCTTAGTGGAAATATGTATGTGCTTGTTTCAATGTTGATCCTGGTTGTTAAATAATGTTTGAATTTTACATTCAACTGTATCATTCAAGACTCTTTACCAAAATCTTACAGTAATACCATCTATTCATATATTTGTCTAGATAAATATCTAGAATAGCTACATTTGGGTAATCACGCATCATAATACTACAAAATACAGCATGCTGGGTCACTTTGCACTGGTGTTTGTAAGGAGCAAGTCAATAGAGAATGTGCTTTCAGGAGTGGACTGTGCTGGCTTTTTCCTCACAAGGASTTGTGATTCAAAAGTTCTTAGAGGACTTTAGTACTCTGTGTTAGAGAAATGGAAGAGAAATTGATCATTAGAGATGTTATCCAAAGTTCCTAAAGCACAGCCATAAAAGTTTTAGTACGATGGTTTTGTATAATGCTGATTCATTAAAGAATGCCTAATGTAAGGTTAAAAAGGGTGATTCTGTGGGAATGATAATGGAAAAAGCATAAACTAGATATTAGTGCTATGTAACAGTGKACATAATGTGTACACATTATGTGTACATCACATAAAGAGTGCTGTAGTGAAAATGTGAATATCAAGGGAGGGGAGAGGAGGGAGGGCATGTAATGAACATCTGAATCAGAACCATAATTTTTGTTTTGAGAAACTGTGGACTCTGTGAAAGAAACACCTGTAAGTTTCTGTAGGTTTAGAGACTGCAGACTAGTTGTATCTTTAATGGAAATATCTGACCTATCTGCCAGTATTGCATCCTGAAAAGGCTCCCTATGCCCACACTTAAAGCACGGGGATGAGGAATTCAACTACTAAAACTAAATATAGATCATACAAATAAATGCAATAGTGCCTGAGTTCTAGTGATGTATCATTTAGCAGGGAAGCAGATCTACTTTCCAGGGAGATGCAGCAACATGTGAATGTTCAGTTCTGATGGAGCTTGCCAAGAATGTAAATATTTTTGTATGGTGATATACAATATTAGATCATTCCCTGGATTCTTTCCCCAAACATTTTTGCACAAAAATACACAGTTTTCAAGCACTCATASTGAGATAATACCATGTTTCAAGTACTGGCATTGAAGGGAGATATAACAAAATAGTTTGTGCTAAGAAGYGTCATGTGTTGAAATGACCACTGACATGTCAAAGTGGGACATAGCCAATTCCTTTATATTCTTTTTTCTTAAAGCACTATACTCACAAGTTCCTTCCTCCTGAGAAATTAAGTGTTCAAACTCTGATGCATTGTCATATACCTCTCCAAGTGTTTTGTGATTTCAAGGATGTATTGTAAAACACTGAACCATGGGTGCACTGCCTGATCCTCCAGGGGATGAGAAAGTATTGTTGCTGTGCTTTCACCATCATAAATGCATTGTAAAAAGCACATTGTGAATAAAGCAGTGAAGGCAAYGAAGCTTAGAGGTGAGATAAGGGGATATRATCAGTTTAATAAATTATTGTATTGCCTTATGCTTTGCATTATGTAAATGCAAAATAATCACAACCTGTAGGASTCRTGACCCTTCAGAGTAATCCTCGTGTCTTGACTTCTGTRGATGTGTGTCCCACTGRTGTATGGGACTGTAAACACCTAAACAGTGATACRAAAGCTAGAGGAAAATGGGCATCAGTGTGACTAGAGAGGCAGAGATAGCAAGTGCTATTTGATATGTGTCCAAGGAGTGCTGGAATATGCAGTGAATGAGGCTTGGAAGGCAARGGTGTCTTGGATGGGAGAGAGGACACTTCAGAAGGGCACACAAAGAAGCCCCCAGACTTTGGAATGTGAGCCTGGAAACCCTCTTCACCATGGCTATCTTAACATCACTCTGACTATGTTGCAATGAACTGCTATCTAAACAGGCACATTTGTCCTTTTTTCTCCCTATTTTTGAAAACATGGGCATGAGACCGTAAGTCACTACAGTCCCTTTAGTTTTATAAAGGGACAGAATATATTTATATTCTGTGTCCTTGCAGAAGTAGCAGATGACTACCCAGGCAGCCTTTTGGGGCACACTTTATAGAGTTCCATGGAGATGAGCTTGTTACATGATGTGATCTCATCTCATTGTTTGTACCACTTCACTTGCATCAGAAGAAGCTAAAAAGCTGTATTAAGTGAAATAAATGTTCTATGTATGGAATGGCTGTGGATGCCCCAAGGACACTGAAGGACTGAAAAGATCATGTCTGTGATATAGATGGAAGGAGTGACATGCATTTCATTATTCAGATACCACACAGAATATGGAAAAAGTTTAGGGACTACTGCACTCTAAGGAACTTGCTTTGAGAAATTTACTGAAAGCAGCTATTTACTGAGGATATCAGTTGCAGCCATCTGGAACTGAGGGTCAAACAGAGCTGATTATTGCCAGCTCAGAACTGGGATTTTCAATAACTTTGCAGCATTGCTGAACTCCTACTGTTTAACCCTAAATGACATTTATTAAGTTTGTGCAGACAGTGGGCTGACAGAGTCACTTCCTCATTATTAGAAGTGCCTTTTTCTAATCTTGCATCATCTCMGTGCTTTATTTAAAACTAAAATCAATATTCATGGTGCAGAGGGCTTTCTTGCCCAACTCTTTCATAAATCTCTTAAGTACTTCTTGGTTTTCAAGTACCTTCCTTCACTGCAGACAGAAAACATAATACATCTATGAAAAGACAGGCTCAGAGAAATTGCTTMAAGTTCATGAAACTAAGAAAGTGCCAAGGTTGTCATACTTGTCATATATGCAATGTTTTTGCATCTTCCAAAAAGGGTATTTTTGTCTTGTATATTAAAATAGTTGCTGAACTAAAGCTTTTTGCAACATTGTATGTTAAAATATTAAAAGAACAAAATAAGCAATACTTTTTACATTAGTTATCAACCTACCAGTAATTGTACAGTGTA
>CADDXX010000358.1:0-83906 GCA_902810485.1 Alauda arvensis
TCCTTCTTTTGACATTTTGGGGTTTGGTAAGCCCTCCTACAATACTCTTAGACTTTTTTTATTTTATTTTTTGTGAAACAGTAATCTGCACAAACTGTATCTGTATTGAGAAGTCAAATCAGGCTCTTTCTGTGTATCTTTTTTTCTTACAGAAAAGGAGGACTATTTAGTTACCTCTTGTTTGTAACAGAATACAGCAAAAGTTGGGTTTTTTTCATTTATAGAAAAAAAATAGACTAACAATAGATTAATGTAATCAATTTAATGGAATTCAAACTCCTGTGTTTAATACTCTTACAGATTTCTGTGTAAGATGCACTTGCAGGAGAGGAATAGCATCAGTCACTTTTCCTGATGTCCAGTAAGCTGCAGGACTGCTGTGGAGACCTATGCATCCTTCTATTTTAGTTTCTGCCTATTTTCAGTCTTTTAGCTGATTTTATTTTCTTTTCCCAATAAAGTTAGATTGAAGTGGGTAGCATGAATGAACCTTGTCTTCCATATCAGTCTTAGACTTGCTAATACTTCACTTTACAGAACAACCAGTAATGGACATGGAGTGTGTTTACTCTCTTATGACATGAGTTCCATGTTTGTGGAAATGTACCTAGGATATGCTGATAGAGAGTTACAATTCTGTATTGAAAGCATCCAGGTAATTTAACTTCCAGTTTCACTGCTTTGAAAGGGCTTTTCACTCCATTCTAGACCCTACTTGGCGTGTTTCAGACTGGGCTCCAAGCCTTTTTGTGGTCAGTTCTTTGTTTCTGTTATGCAGTCACTGATTTCATCGCCAGTCTCTGGCAATGAGGGCCAGAGCCTTGGCCAGTCAAAGGTGACACAAATTTATTTTTACTTATAGCCACAAGTTTGGACCAGCAGTTTCTGAAACTTTTCCTGTTGTCACACCACCTTCAGGACAATAATTTACCTAGGTTGTAAAAACTGAATAGCATGACATTAACTTGGTTTGCAACTCCTTTGTGCATTTACAAAATGGCACCAGACCTGAATAGAGGAAATTATTTGAGGGACCAGGTAGGAAGGAGATGAGAAGGAAATAGCCACATGTGATAAATAGGTAGCAGGTAAGTGAGTCTTGAAGAGATTGTGTCTTGATTAAGGGTTGTCAGAAGATGACATCCAAGGAACAGTCTAAGGTGTTGAAAGTAATAAAAAAGAGATCTTCAACAGAGATTTTGAGGTTAATGAGGAAAAGAAAGGGGATGAGGACAAAGAAGAAAAAAAATAAAGATAAATGGCCTCAATTAGCTCTTTTAAAAATTCTCTGAGATACTTGACAGAGATGGAAAGAAAAGCTAAAAGTGCAGAACAGCTCTTACTGGTCTGTGTCTCTGAGAGAAAAGCTTTAATAGCTGTAAGTAACATTTATTATCTCATTTTTAGTGGTGTGCTTGACATACAAGCAGTGAAACCACAGTTATATCAGGTTGGCCTAACAGTCAATAGTGTACATGAAAGGTGAGTGCTCATTACTTTGCTTTTTAAAAAATCTTTCCAAGTGAGCTGCTTTAGATCAAAGACACATAATTAAAGAATTAAGCAAGTTTACATCTAATAGACTGCCTGCAGTTCTCCATTACGTATTTACCAAGTGATAGTCTACTTTACATGATTGTCTATTATACTCATTAGGAAACTAAGCAAGCTGATTGTGTTTCTCTGAGAGGAAAGTAAATGTAAGCTAGAAAAGGTGTGTGATGCTTTAATGAGATGAGTGTGGTACACACAGACTGCTTTATTTCATTTAGCTCATGCATTATTTCATTTAGCTCATGCATCAACCTCTAAATTATCTTCAGCTTTCACATAGCATCATGTTTTTTTGCCATTTTGGTTGTGCTTCACTCAGTGTTGGCCAGTCATGGAGATGGCTGGTGTTCTGGAAGAGGCTTCTTTCTCCCTGACAACAAAAGTAACAGTGATTAGTTCAGCTTCTTATTTGAGACACTGTGCTATAACCCAGCTTGACATCATAAAGGCAACATTTTTTAATGTTTTTTTTATTTTACTTCTTCTTTATTCTCTCTCCCTTCTGTCTCTTCTGAAATGCTTTCTGAGCAAATTCTTTGCTTGAGGAGGAATGTGACATTCTCTTGCACTGGTTGATAAATATTTATGCCTGAGAACAGCATAAAGCTCTCTTTTGGATGCTTTCCCATTTTACACTGTGCTGGCTTTTGGCCTGATCTCTGTATTAAGAAAACACAGTGTATTACCTGCATGCTTTCTTGACTTGATTTCCTATTTCCAATGGGTCTGCAGCCAGTACTGCATGAGGACTGTATTGCAATATTTTCAATGAATTGTCAGGATAGTTGAATAAAGCCAAATGAAAAATAGGTGGCTTCTTTTCTAGGTGTATAAGCACATTTTAAGGAGAACTTTATAGATATGCCTGGAAAAGATATAGTACACAAAGCATGAAAACATTTTTAAGCACTTCAATACTCAGCTAAAACTGAACAACTATGGATGGAATTAAAAACAGCAAAACATTAGAACTCCTGTGGCAATATTAATACAATCTCATTTCACAATCGTGGGTGTTTTTCCTTTTTTTTTACAATGTATTTCTGAGTTTTTCTTGTTGGTAAACAAACTCTGTGTACATCCAGTGACAAGTATTTTCACTATTAAAGAAACTGTTCTGACAATTTGTAGATCGTTTGAGATCTATGGACGTAGAGAATTTGTAGGTCTCCAGAGCTTGGGCCATTGCTGTGAGTCAGCATGTGTCGACAGGGCTGACAAGGGATGTGCCCGAGCTTCAGACCAGTGTTTGATGTCAACCAGCTTGGCTGCAGGGTGGATTAGGCTGGCTGGTTTTTGTGGCTGCATGAGCCACATTTCCCACATCTCTGTGTGGGCAAGATTCAGAGTGCTGTGTTCTTAGTGGGGCTTCTTTGAAGGCTTACTCTGAGAGCAGCCCTCAAGTGGACTATTAAAATGTTCCTGCTTTGTGGTGTGCTGTGGTGTAGGACTAGGTTAGGTGTCCAGCTCAGTACTGGAGTGGATTGCACAACCTAGCTGCTTCACTTTCTCTAACAGAGAATTTGGATTATCCCAAAATCTTGATGTCAACAGACTGGCCTCATACTGCAGTCCCAGCATGGGAACCAGATGTGAATTGCTTGTTAACTGTATGAGGCTACCAGTTTGTCATCTTGTGCTAATGCTGATCACTGACAGTGCTGTGAAAACTTTGTTATTATGAACCTAATGGACAGTGTGATCTGTGTGTGTGTGTATTCAGACAAACATATCTATACACTCCTAAAAATAGCTTGCAGGATTCAGACTTTAATTAAAGATCAAAAACATTCACTTTAATCTTGGATGTACAGTGTGACTGCAGGGGCAGGAATCTTCAGATTTAAATAAAATATTAGCTGAACATTTGTTTTGATGTAATTGTTTTTACATTTTTTATTTTCTTTGTTTTTTTTCCCAGATATGAGAGAACAGAAATAGTTTTGCTTATTTTACAATTCAATCATCACAGTCACAAAATGACTTGGGTCATTTTGGTCAGAATGGTTGGGGTTAGAAGGGATTCCTGGAGGTCATCTAGTCCAATTTCCTTGGTAAAGCAGGGTAACCTAGAGCTGATAGCACAGGGTTGTGTTCAGCCAGGTTGTGAATATCTCCAGAGAAAGAGACTCAGAAACCTCTATAGGCCACCTGTTCCAGTACTCTGTCACCCTCAAAGAAAAGTTGTTTTTTTTCACATTCAGATGGAACTCCGTGTGTTTCAGTTTGTACCTTGTACCACTTGTCCTTTCACTGGGCACCAATGAAAAGAGCTTGGCTCCATTCTCTTGACACCTGCATTTAAAATGTTTGTGTGCATTGACTGGATTTCCTGTCATCTCTTCCCCAGTGTCCTGGTTTAGGGGTGATCTTTTTCTTCTTAGAGTCATCATAGCACTTCTCTTTCAGGTATTTCCCCACCTCAGATGGGTTCTGCATTTGTTCACACGGAAAGTCCCAGGCTATAGAGTCAGAAAATTCCTTCAGGGCTTGGCCTGTATCCTCCCATTCTCCACACCACTCAGAGTTTTCCATGCCTGGGTCTACTTCTGGATCAGGGGCCTCATCAGCCCCTCTGGAAACCTCAGCCCTCATTCTAGAGAAGCTGCAGACTGTACAGAGGAGGCTTACCAGATTAAATACCAGGAAGGTGGTCTCTTTAACATTCAGGGGAAACTGAACATTCTCCAAAAGTGATGTAACAGATTCAAAAGAGAAGAAGGAAATAAAAAACCTGGAAAGCTTCATCTCCTACTCCTCCTCTAACAAACTGGGTGCAATTACTAATAAATCCCCAAAAYATGCTGCTGGAGCTAGGGTGCAGRGTAGGACAAAGAAACCATAAACCAAACMTAYCTGGCACAAACTCCAGTACCTTCATAAACTTCATATAAATCACTGTCACTGAGCCCAGCACAATAGCTATTCTAATCCTTGTCCCTCTACTGTAAAARCTATGTGTTAGGYACARCACTGAAGCTATTTCTGKATAAGAAAATGAACCTAGGGACCAGAAAGGTATTAAAACCTCAAAAAAGCCTAGGGAACATAAACACAGGAAGGCCTCCACCCCAAGAGACATTATGAATTCAAGCAGCAACATGACTACTAACTGCTCTATCCCAATGCAGAGTAAATGTTAACAAAATTCAATTGATGCAAGTTTTTTTCCACTCTCTCAAGCCTCACATTGGGTGCCAATAAGTGCATTTGTCCTGCACATAGTGCAACTTTGGGAGGAAACCTCCAAATGGGGGTCCCTCTGGGAAGCAAACCGAAATGACCCTTCCTCCAGTTGGTCCAGGAAAGGATCTTCTTAGAGAAAGGTGGAAAAACCTATTAATTAAACAAGCAAAGTGCCCACAAGCATAAAAAAAATGAATAATGTGAAACAATAAAACCTCTCACTGTTCTGAAGAGAAATGGCAAAATTAAGAAAGTCCTTGCTATGGGAGCTCAGCTCACTCAGTCTCCTACCAGTCCCTCTGGTGCTGGAAAATGCCAAGGTCCAGGTCCTGGTGGGCAACAGGTGTGAGCTCCCAGTGCTCTTGTGGGTTTTCAGTCCAGAGCATGTTCAAACAGTTCCAAGAAAAAGAAAAGCCACAGTCCAGGGAACTTCTCTGCCTCAGATAGCTAAAAAAAACCAAAAAAACCAAAAAACTAAAAGCAAAGATCTCTCTCGCTGTCTGTCTGTGCTGCAGACAACACACTCCAGGAACAGAATGTGTAGCAGTCACAGCAGTTTCTGCAAACAAACTGTGCTCTTCTCTTTCTCCTCCTTTGCCCTCAGAACCAGTGTTAAAAGTACAGGACATAATATCCAACATAAACAGAACAGATGATTGGGAATACAAGCATCACAAAGTCACCCCAGGACACCCAGGATAAACAAGCCAAACTCTCTCAGCCTTTTCTCATTAAAGAGATACTCCAATTCCTTGTTCATCTTTGTTGCCCTCCACTGGACCATCTCCAACAGTTTCCTGTCCTTCTTGAAATGAGCAGCCCACAGCTGGACACAGCACTTCAGGCATGGTCACACCAGGGCTGAGCAGAAGGGCAGGGTCACCTCCCATGACCCTCTGGCAATGCTCTTCCTAACGCACCCTGGGATACCACTGGCTTTCCTTCATGGACAACTTGTTGTTCACCAGGATCCATGGTGTTTATCCACAGAACTGCTTTCCAGCAGGTCAGCACTGTTCTGGTGCATGGGGTTATTCTTCCCTGCATTCAGGATACTACAGATGCCTTTGCTGAATTTCCATAGGTTCCTCTCTGCCCTGCTTTCCGTCCTGTCCATGTCTCACTTAACCAGAGGAAACCATCCTTAATTGGGAATGAAATTATCATTTTACTGAGCCAACAGGAAATTTCACCTTTTTGTTAATGTTAATCTTTTGCTGGCTAACTTGATTGCTAAGTTTCATTCACTTCAGAAGAATCATTGAATAAAGCTGAGTTGGAAGGGACCTGTCAGGATCACCAAGTCCAACTTGTGGCCATGCACAGGACACAAGAATCACACCACATACCTCTGAGCATTGTCCAAATACTTCTTGAACTCTGTCAGGATGGTGCTGTGATCACTGCCCTGGGGAACCTGTTTTACTGCTCCGTAACAACCCTCTGGATGAAAAACTTTTTCCTGTTATCTAAACCACCCCCAAGGTTTAATTTCATGCTATTTCCTTTGGTCCTTTCACTGGTCACAAGAGTGAAAAGATTAGTACTTGCCATTCCCTTTCCCCTCATCAGGATGTTGAAGACTGCAATGAAGTCCCACTTCAGAGCAGATTAATAGGGCAGGATGCATACGTATGTACAGTGTAATGAAAATATTGTTGTAGGAGGAAAAAAAAGAAAAAAAGATTAATTTAGAAATAAAGAGGGAAAGAGAATAAGTACGTAAAACAACAAAGCATGTAAATACTTTACCATTCTTTTCTGAGTTGCATTTTTTCCTGTGCCTGATGCAAAAGGAGTGTTGGTCTGTTTCATTTTTGCAGACCATGGCTCTGTGTTTCAGTGACTCAATTAAAATTTGCCTTATGCAAATTGTTTCAGGAGCAGATGTGCCTGCCAAACTGGGCAGAGGAAATGTTCACTGAGGTCACAAAGAAGATAGTTCTTCATTATGCTCTGCCAAAATCTTAGCAGATCATCACTGAGCATGTCCAGATGTGAAATTTCAGTCACTGTCTGTTTCATTTTTTGCATTGTATTTTTTTTATTTCCTGCATTCTAGTCTCTACTGATGGGTGAAATAAGCTCTTCCCCTGTCAGCCAAGCAGAGTGTCAAGTTGATGTCTCTTGTTTTTAGCAGGTTGGTTTTTTGTTTGTTTGTTTGTGGAGGTTTTTTGGTTTTGTTTTTGTTTTTGTGTTTTGTTTGTTTTGTTTTTTTCTGGAAAGAAAATAGGATAGATGCATTGCATATGTGTTTTTAAATCAGGATGGAGTCTTCTATTAGCTAGGCTGATACTGAGGGGTTGAGGGAGATGCTGTATGGTATAGAATGATTTGCACATAATGTGCTGTGGTTTCTTCATTATAAAGCTCTGCTAATTATGTGTTTTCACCCCTCCCAGTCACTATCTCCTGTCATGTCAAATTAGTGAGTGTGAGGAAGACATTTCTGGGATTTTTTGGATTACTTTTGGGCTGAGAATGAGCTTTGATGGTTTAAACTGAAGCTGAATTTTTAAAAACCATTAAAATCTGGTAACAAGGAGAAACATTTTAGCAATTTTAAAGGGTCAGCAATAGCTTAAAAAAATCAATTCTGCCAGAAAAATAAGTACCTAAAGATCAACTGTGATTATAGCAACTACAGAAGATTTGAGGATAAAAAGCCTTTCTCAGTTTCTTGTCTTTCAGAAACCTCATGGTATTTTATATGTAAGGCTTTCCCTACTTTCTTAGGGGTCCAACCTTTAGGAAAACAAAAAAAAACCAAACCAACCAACCAAAACCAAGCTAACAAAAAAACTGCACACAAAAAGATGCCAGACATCATGTGTAGGCACAGTTGGTAGAGACAATGAATATCAACTCTTTTTTTTTTAGCCATTCTTTAGTTTGTCACTTCCAGTAAGAATTCCTGTAGGTAAATAATTGCACAACAGAGATTTTATTATTACTTCATGACTTTAAATCTTACTTGTAGAAACACTTGTTTTTAATATACATAGCCTTTCAGGCAGCCCTCAGATTTTTTATGTTCTGTAACATATCTGAGAGAAAAATAAATTATATCTGAGACATTGAAAACCATGTTTGCTTGTATTAGGAAATACATTTTTCACCTTCAAATTTTATGCACATATGAGTTAATTAAGAGTGTAATATGAAATAAATCCCTGGCAGTACAGATGTTTTAGTTGCAAGAGGAATAACTTGTGATTTCCTGTAAGTTTTTAGAATAATAAATTTGAATCTCAGGCATTGGTCATGAACTCATTTATACTGGAGAATATATTACATTCTCCAGTATATATTACAGGAAATATATTACAGGAAAAACATGCAAGCAAGCAGGGGAAGGAAACAAGCCTATATACTTCCTGGCTTTTTTTCTATTGTTTGCTCAGTTTTTTTTCATATCATTTAAGATTGATAAATAATTTTAACTCCCTTCTCATATGAGATGCATTTCATATCAATTGAATGACTATCCATTGAATAAAAGTAATATTGTTGGCAGAATTTCTAGCTAAATATCTTGCTCTTGATTAGAAGACAGGCTGACTGTATCTGTCAGAAAAAGACTCTATTGTTTTCATTATAGTTTCATCCTGGACTATTATTTCTTCATTAACGTGTTAAGAGAGGAAAAGGATCTATGAGTTGGGATTCTTTCAGTTCAAGCATCCATGTACAAAATGAGTTTGAGCCAAAAGGGAAAACGAGGTGAGTGAAGGGAAGAAAAAGAACTAGTGAACAGGGAAATGAGTAAATCAAAGAATATCAGTATTTTTTGTGTTTCATCCATGATTTCAAAATCAGAAATGACCTTCTGAAAGCTGAAATGAGTAGGCATCTTCAACAAGGTTCATTTGAGGAAAAATGGGCAGTTAACAAAACAGACTAGCAGTGACTATGCAATAGCTCCTCAGGGACTTCTGATGAAGTCATGCAAGATAATTTTATATTATATAAAGAATATTAGATCAAGTCTTTTGGGTCAAATATCTCATGACTCTTATTAAGTATTTTTCCCCCTGTACAGTTGTGGGATGCGTGACTGATCACCTTTCTTGTAGCAGACCAGAACTCAGATGGTTTTTAGAAAGACCCTTAGGGCTATGAAGCTGTTTCTGTTTGACAGTCATGGGCTGGATTCCCTCATTTATATTTAACTGTAATCATCAGTTTTGAGAAGAGTTTCTAATTTTAAATACATGGTAGTCCCTCCACCCCCTCTTTTTGTCCTCAGGAAAGCTATAATTTGCTTGGGTGCATCTCTATTTTAACTACAAATATGTTTGAGTCCCTGAGTGGACTTCACATGGGAAAACTGAGCTCAGCAACTGTTACTTTCTTGTCTTTTTGACTGTGATTGCTCATTTTTCTCTTTTTCATTTTAAAAATTACTTCTTCCTGAATCCTGAGTATCATCCAGGCCAATTTATACTCGTTATTAGTTGCCTTGATGAAATATCATCGCTTGAGTATGAGTATTATGATACCTACTATCTTGCTTGCAAATTTATCTCAAAGTTAAATTAATAATTGCTTGAACAACAAATTAGAAATGCAATGAMTTGCCATTTCTTGAGCTGATAATGGACTCAGTGAGATGTCTCTTCTTGAACTATGTATGAAATAAGGGATTAAAAAAAAAAGAACAAAAACAGCCAACCAAAAATCTACATCCACATCAAAATCCATATTTGTGCCAGCAATGTTTTTTCCAAACTTAGGTCAGATACCCACTGCTTAATTAACTGACCACAAATCAATAAAAGGTTATGTMTAAATAAAACTTTACTGAAAAATTACAGCATTTACTTAGACATGTATGYATTTAAACAGCAAAAAGCTTTGTAAACTGTCTGCCTTTACTCTTGGTACAATGCTAATCCCAGAGGGAGGGAGGAATGAAGGGCAACAGGGTTTATTTGTGTTTGTACAGAATGTTATCCTTTTAACAAAGACCAACATAAAACATACAAATCCATATGTTTGGATTTGTTGCTGCCATATTAATTATTCATGAGATCGCAGTGTGACACAGTGGGAAATAGTCTAMAATTATATAAAAAACTAATTGCAGGACTGGCATCTCTTTCTTTAGTTAGAAATACTGAATTCTAAGCTGACTTTTATGAGAGTATCTTTTACTTCACTGTTTGTGAGAAAGATCATGCAGAAAACCTTTCCCTACTGTTACTTTCAMTAATGTCTCTAAGAATTTATGTCARTCAYAGAATTGCAAATCAGAAGTGAGATTTTTTCCAGCTTTGCAAAACAATTTAATTTAATTTACTTTTTTTGGAAACCTTTTTGTGCTGAGCAAATAATATCATTTATAAATCTGCCACAGAACCTAGATCTTGCAAYGTTCAATATTCTCATAAACCTATCTAAATGTTGGTATATTAATGCCTATTCTGTAAACAAGAAACTCTAGAGAGCCCTTCAACATAAAATAAATGTCTTTATTTGGTCAGGTGAATAACTCCCTAAACTCTTTGTATTACATGAASAAAGGTTCTACTGGGTTATCTCCCAACAGTCACCTGACATAGCTGAGTTGTTCTACAATGTCAAAATCATCAGCCTGAGGGCTGCAGTTTTGACAGAAAACTTGCCTTTTTGAATCACCATTGGGAAGTTATGGAGCCTAATGGTACTTCAGAAAGCACTAGATACCTGTGAGTGACCTACTGAACAGGAGTCTGGACTCAGATAGCAAAATTTAGTCTGGAGTTAAGGTCAGATCTAACTCTACCTAAATATGGGTTGTCGTGAGGTGTCTAGTTCTGCTCATATTTGTTGGGATATGTGATGTCTGTTGTTTTTTAAGACATTTCAGTCATTAGTCCTGGTAATTTGAAAATAAACCATCATTTCCCCACCTGCATAATATATTGAAGCCCTGTGGTTACTTAGGCATCCCACTGATGGCTAAACATACTTTTTGGTAATACTGTTCTGCCAGAAGTGAAGCAACMTTTCAAACTTCAATCTCTGATGCTCCAGGGAATTTCTCAGTTTTCAGAAAGTGTTTGTTTTGGTGAAAGGCTGTCCCAGTCCTTTCTGCTGCAGATATTCCACTTGGTAATCAGTTTTTTAATAGTCATTTAAATAAAGAAGGCTATAGAGATGATGCATGTCTTACAGCTTGAACGCTAAGGCATTCACAGTCTAGATTCAGGCTCTGCTTCTTGTTAGCAGATGAACTTGAAAACAGGCATCCTACTTTTTTTTTGACTCTTCCTCTTWTGGAGTCATTGGCTGTTGTGTATGTGCTAACAAACAAGTTCACAGGTAGTCTGTTCCTGCTGCCAAAACTATTCCAGCATCTATTTTTACATATACTTCCTCGACTGTGATAACTTCTGAGGTGCAAAAGAAATGAACTGGCTGATCTCCTGGCATCTGAGCACCAGACATTTTTGGCATATCAAAAATTTGTTGCATGCTTGTTATGCAGCAAAAATGTGACTTCTCTGTGGTGTCTGATGATTAAGGGATTAGGCATAATTTAACAGGACTTCTGAGCATCCCATTGTCATCTTCTTGTTATGGATTTAGATTTAACTCTGCAGAAGTAAGTACACACACAAATAATACCTTCTATTTSTGCTTCATCTTCTAAATCCCACTACACTTAAGGAAATGCATGAGAGATACATATTTGACTGTCTTTGCAGACCTGGTCTTTGAAGTCCCTGAGAAACTGCACTCAGATATAAGACTACAGAAAAAAAATCAATTATCTTGACAAGTGTGGGTTCTCATAAAATTTGGGCGCCTAATAAAAGTATAGTGCCTAATTATCCAATTAAATGATTACCTTTAGTTTGTTCCACTTGTAAAACACTATCCTGAAAGATTCCTCTTATTTATTTCCCCATTGGTAAAATAACATGCTCTTTTGATGACCTTTAGAACATTTCAACTTATTTTACAGAGATGTAGAATAGTGTAACTGAATACAGTAACAAAAWGCTTTTCTACAGGGATGTACAGGAAACTTTAAATGACTGTACCAAATGTCCTTGAGGTCTTTCTGCTGATCAAAGTGCTACTTGTATTTGTTAGTGGAGAGAATTCAAAACATTCATCATTAAACCTCATCATATGTCTAACGAAAGAAATCATTTAAGCAGGCAGACAGTGTTCAGCTTTTTCATTGTTACTAGGGGCAATTTTTATTGGAACCATGATAGGGTATGCACATRTCTGAGAAATTCATTTTTCTGTCAAACACCATGTGTAAGTGAAGTAGAATTTTCTTGTAAAGATTACTGCAAATTGATATAAATTAAGGTCTGCCTTCTGAGAAGAACAAAGTTAATCGAAGTGGGATTAAAACTATAGGTCCCTTTCATTTAGTAGAGGTGCTTCACTGATTTGTTAAGTAATGGGTTATTTGATGTACTGTATGGAGAGTGATGTAGGTCACTTTCAGCATGCAGTGCTGAAGATTTAAAGAAAAAAAAAAAAAAGGGAATATTCCAATGCTCTATAGTTTTCCAAATACCATGTAGGAATACTTGGAATCAACACATCACTTCTACCCCTTGCTCTCCAACATTTCACATTATTTCAAGGCATAATTTTCTTTTTATATTTTCCTTATGTCACAGTCCTAACATTCAGTTAGAAAAACCTCTCAGGAAGACRGTTTTCACTCAGTTTTATATCGTATGACATTGAACTGTATTTCTGTTGGTGGAGAATACTTGAAGTGATATTGTCCTTCCATGTGTTTTGTTTGTCCTTTTGTGTTTTTAGGCTTGCTGATTCCATACATTTCTATATAATTTTATTACTCTTGAAAAAGATCTTTCAATGGTTTTAAAAATCAACATAGTGCCTAAAKTTTGAGACTTTAAAAGATTATTACTACTCATGGAGCTTTTTTGCAAGTTGTCAGCTTCTTTTTCAAATCCAAGTTATTATGTGTAAGTCTCAAAATGCATGCACGTGAACTGATATGAAAGAATGAAAGGTCAGTTCAATGGCTAGAGCAAACAAGGGTAGATCCTAGCTCTCACTTGGAAAATATCTGTACTAAAGTATTTAAATTCCAGTATCTACATGTCAGCAGGTGTCTAACTTCCAATTATCTTTGACAGAGATCTAGCATTTGACTTATCCACTCATGGACKTTTCTTGCTATGATACCCAAATGTTCAAAATAGTAGAGTTCCTGTGGCTGATATGAGGTAAAATGTGCAAGACTTTTGCCCTTTGAGAGAGTCAGAGGGAGGGAAGCAGAACTGCCTGTGCTCCTTCTGAAAGCACAGGATGATTTTGTGTGAAAAGTGGAGCAAACCCTACTCTAGTCAATGGAGTACAAGGAGAAAGTTTTAGCCAGTGTTAACTGTCTACTTCAGGGTGAGCTGAGCTGCCTTGAACCATCTGGCTGTATTGATTACCACTGATTATACTGGGGACACTGGATSTTACTCTTGAAGACACTTTCTGATAATGCAAATTTGAACTTCTTTTGGCTGTTTCAGCAGAGAGGCAAAGGCTAGTTACAGAGTTTTAGCACAGAGGGATGCAAGGGATTTTTAGCAAGGGCTTAAACTGGGATTTGGATACCCTCTTGTATACAAGTAAATGATCAGATACATATGTTATGAAGCAGTTTGTCAGTGGTCACATCTCTTGTTGGGTAAAGAATCTAATTCACACAGGAATGATTTATAGAATCAAAACCTTAGAATCAAGTTTGCTGGAAAAGACCTTTAAGAACTTCAAGTCCAACCACTAACTGAGCRCTTCCAAGTCYACCACTAAGCCATGCCCCAAGTGCCACACCTATTCATCTTTTAAATACCTCAGCCAKCAATGATAYRTGCTTCCTTTTGTTCAGGAACATTCTTTGGCTCAGTATCTGACTCAGTTTTAAAATGTGTAATATAAAATCTTTGTATACTTAATGGACTGATTTTCCTGRCTAGGTGATGTATTTGTCATGAGAAAGTAACAATTTTCTTTTGCAACCAGTTYGTGTTCTAAATGAGTCACTTATATATGGAATTCTTATTGTAAAGGTTACCAATGGAAAAATCTTCTGAGACTTTTTTTCCATAGAATGTTTTATACAATACCAATAAAAAATAAAAAGAATCAATATTTTCACACACATGATTTAAAAASGAATAATAAGAACCAGTTCAGTATAAACAAAAAATTGAATTTCACATACCTTTTAAAATGAGCTCTTTAAATTAATTAGAGACTTATTTATTTTAAACTATTTCTAATCTGGACAAGTTTTTGTCAAAATTTATTTCATATCAGGATAATGAGAACCTGACAAATCCTTGCCTGGAAATATAATTTTTTATAATATGAAACATAAAGGAACTTTGCTATACCTAAAATATTACTGGAAAACTATTGCTAGAGAGGCTTCTCTACCTTAAGTACGTATTCATGCATATTCATATCAGATGGTATACAAAATACAGAGCATTCTTATTTCTTACAAGRAGATCATAGAGATTAATTTCTTATACTAACAATTTATATCGGAGTATATAAAATAATTCAATTTGCCTTTAAATAAAAGTTGTGCATTGCTATATCTAGAGCTGTACACAGTTCATTTCCTTTCTTTATTTTTTAAAAATGTTATTGTTTGAAATCACATATAATTATTTCAGTTTTGAATGCAGCCTGACTAGCACATGGTATTTTATGGCAAAAAACTYGAAAAAGGCCTATCTAAATAAATCTACTTTCACAATAAATTATTTCTGGAAACACAACCTAATTAGTACACCACATTTGTAGCTGGTTTCAGACAAAGTGGTGCTAACTGTAAATGGCCATTTTAATCTAGTTAGAAAACTAACATGGTTTGAAAACAAAAATAACATAATCAGTTAAGAAGTTGTTTGCAGAATGKCATGGAGAAATTTTTCATCAGGAAAAAAGAAGAAAAAAAATTCTTTGTGACAGTGTTGCTCCATGGGAGCTCAAAGGTTGCTCCAGCCCTGATGAAAGGATGGGCATTTCTCATGACCCTGCATCTGACAGGAGTGAATTATATCCTTTTCACTGATGAGGATTATACTCCTGTAAGGATTTCTGTTATTAATGGCAATTGCTGTCTGGTTTTGGTCAAGGTCTGAGGTGATAATAAGATATTATGAGAAGTGAGTTTTGTGTTCATTATGAAACAAAGTACAACTTGGAAAAAGACTGCGTACTCACCTCAGTATCAGGATAGTCTTGCCTTCCTTATTCACAGCAACAGAGTCTTTACTGTGCTGTTTCATTGCCACATTGTGACACTGTTGGATTCACAGAATATGCTCTGGGTTTCTATCTCTCTGAAATTGTTTACTGGAAGTCATGGTTCACAATAGCTACATTATCTAATTTCATCCATTGAAAAGTCTCATGTCCCTGAGAGGATGAACAAAACCTTCCAATTCAGACAAATGCAAGGAAGAATTAATCACCTGATTGGAGTGTACAAAAAGTTAAGCACATATTTTGGTTAGTTGCAATGATTATGGGTCAAATTCCATATGTATTGAAATTCTGAAGCTAGGGCAGAGTTAGTATCTCTCCATGTGCGTATGAAGATACTCTGTCTTGCTGAATGTGAATGAATGTGAACTCTGTCTTACAGTGTGTGAAGTCCACCATGTTTAATGTATATATTTGTATATTCATAATCCAGTCAAAGACTGAGTTGTCAATTCACCCAATAACCAGTAGTTTTGGGAGCAATATACTTCTTTTTCTGCAGAGAATTTTATAGCATTGTAAAAGATAGTATTCCTCTTACTGAAATTATTTACTTAATGTAAGTCAAATATTTCACTTGCTCTTTAGTTTTGTATGAAAAAGAAGCAGGGTCTTTTTTACTACTACTCACATAGGACAGATCTAGAACAATTTAAATAGGGTAGGTCTTTACTCTCTCTTTGATTGCTCCCAAAGGCCGTCCCCATCTGTAGCATTAGGGTGCTATGTGTTACAAAGAGTGTACACAGTGCTCTCTGTTCTCTTCCCTGTATTCTCTTATCATKAACCTCTGGTGTAGTGARAAGTGTTGCTCTCCCTCCCCTGAGTCAGTCACCCACACACGAATTTGAATGATGTCCACTCGATCCTTCCCCATCAGCCACAGCTCGTATTCCTCTCTTATTTCCTTGGCACTTCTTGCTTCTCTCTGCCTTGTTCTTTGGTGACTCTCCCCAAGTCCTCTGCACCTGATCCAAAGATTGCCCCTATTTTATATTTTTTGCTTCTCTTATTTTTGAAGGGCATGGTGAGAAAWATTGCCTATACCATCAAATTTGTACTTATTTTGTAATGATCTAAGGCTGTGATTATTTTCCTTGATGTCCTACTCATTTTGGTCTGTAATAACCACTGATTTCCTGGCTTTGGCTGCCCATGGCCACTTGGTCATCAGCTGTGGTGGGTGGAGGAAGCCTTGCTGTGATGTGTACCTGGAGGTGAGCTGCTGCCTTCTTGTGGCTGCTCATTCACTGTGAAGGGATGTTCACATCACAGGCATGATGCTGATGTGTCTTCCCAAGGGATTAGGAATGGCCTGCCTGAGTCCACTGGCATGCACATTCACTCAGGCAGATCTTTCCATCATTTCTAAGYATCATTGTCCACAACTGATGTTTTGTTATTGAGATGAAGAGCATGTCTTATTTTGAGATGAACTAATRTATTTTTATACTAGATCAAAAGCAGGTTGTAGTTTATACTTTGAGTGAAAGCCACAGGTGGATCCATTTAATTAAGATGACAGTCACATTTAAGATTACTTGCTAAAACTGGAGAAAAACAATAGGTGATTTATTATTTCTTATAACTAATATGTGTAATAATAATATATTTGGAAAAAAAGTATTTTAGTAGTTATTAATTATGTTTACTTGATTAAGATTCTTTCAGAGACCAAAAACAAARCTTTAAAATATTTTTCATAACTGTTTTGCTTTGACACTCTTTATGTGGAGTTCCTAAACCCATCATGCATTTCAGAATGAATGAGTACAGAAGTCAACTGAGGCCCTTCCATTTTTAATGAAGGTACRCTACTAAAAATGCCCACATCTTGTTTTCATTAATAATTTTCAGAGACCCTAAAACAATACGAAATGCCAGGGTTATGAATCGAATATTCTAATGTCAAGAAAGGTAATGAGCACATCCTTTAAGTGATGATGGCTGCCACAACACATTACCTTTCCCACAAGCCTCTTCCCTGCTCTCTATAAAAGACAGGGTCTATAAAAAGAAGGTGGTCTTCACGTGAGTTAAAAATTATGGAAGAGCCCAGGGGGTCTATGCCACACKTTTTCTGTGTTAGGGATTTGATGAAAAGCAAGGGATTTCAGGCGGGTTGGGTGGGGGAAGAGTACCCTCAAGGCAAAGGCAGTACAAAAGGGTACTGGATAATATTCCTGCTAGTGCTACAAGTTTCCTAGATATTGCAAATCATTTAATCAGTCTTTGATACAAAGTGACTGGTGACCGTCTCATGTTATTTGTATCAGCCCCGAGAAATACATGACACATTTTTAAGTTGTTTCAAGTTATCTGCTAGCAGAAGGGTTCTAGAGTTTTGTGAGGCAATATCCTGCTGTGGTTACATATCCACCTGGTCTCTGTTGCCCATCTCAAGCCTTCCTATGCTGATTTATTCCRCTACCTTGTGCCAGTTTTCTGTCTTTTAGATGTCAATGATAACAGCAAACTGTGAGGAAAATTCTCCTTTGTAATGAAGCTGCTATGCTGCGTTGTAAAAGAGCTCTACTCACAGATCACTAAATGCAGGGAGATCATGAAGGAAAGGAAGCATGTTTGCTTCCTTTAGCTGCCAAACTCTTTCATTTGCTAAATATTTTTTGTAGGTCATTTTTTGTTTCTTTGTTTGCTTATTCATTTTTTTCCCCTGCAGAACATCTCAGAGAGTTATAGCAACTTAACCCATTATCAGCTGCCTGTTGAGGAGCATGGAATTATTAGAAATTTCCCAGAAGCAAAGTGAGGACATTTTTCTTTCTTAATTCATACAAAACTGGTTTTTTTGTTGTTTTTGTTTTGTTTTGGTTTTGTTTATTATTGTTGTTGTTCCCCCCCCTGCAATTTTCCTGATTTCACTCTTAGATAAATTTGAARTAATCTTTTAAAACTTTCCTGACCCATCAGCCTTAGGCAATTAAACAATAATATTGAATATTTTATAATAAAGTATTTCTTATAATAAAAKATTTTATCAAGATAGTAAATAATTGAATATTATTCATATTCATAAATATCCAGAGCTCTTACACTAGGTCAATTTGAGATATTCAAATTTGCTTTGAATTGCAAGGTATTTTTTTTCTGGACCAATTTCAATATCCATTTATTAGTACCACCAGAACAATAGAACAGAAGCAAGGCTTGTTTGAAGGGAGGGAACATTAGTTGTTCAGACATAATTATTTCTCTTTCTCAAGTAGCTCAGATATTCTCAGATAACATCTCAGAAAGAATTCCACATTGAGGGAGGAAAACCTGGGGAGGAGACTAGAACAGGCTGAGATTTGTTTACCTTTTATAAATAATGATACAGAAGAAAATTTGAAATATATCTTATGTATATTTGTCTGTTCAGTGTTGGCTGGAATAAGTTACACAGAAGTTTTACTTTGCTGCTTGAAGAACTCCTCATTTTTCTTATCTTTCTGGATTATATAATCAGATAAGGGGTTTAGGATATACTGTGAAGCTGGAAAGTCTAGATTATCATAGAAACTAATGCTCCTTTTACTACAGACACCTCCTGCTGCTTCCTCTTTACCTCCTCAGTTGTCTGCTCTTGAACTATTAGCAGTTTCTTCAGTGTTATAGTTAGACACAGTGAGATGCCAGAATTATTGAGCTGATTTSCTAGTTTTCAATTTGCATTCGAAAATAGTTTATTTTCTCTCTTTCTTTTTGGCTTTTGCTTTGGTTTTGGGGTTTTTTTCCCCCCTCTGGGGATATATATTGCCATTTGTAAATATTTGTGCAATGTTAAAGAAGTAAAAGTAAGTCCAAATGTGCTAGTAATTTTCCAGCATAATTGAGTTAGTTAGGGATAGACTTTCTATTTTTCAGCTGACACTGCAAAGTTGTATGTACACGTCTGGTTTTCACAGATATAATTTATGTCAGTCAGAGCAGCCTCTATCTTGTACTGGGTTCTAGATGGGTAAAAGTGTGCTATAACAGGAACACTGATTAAAAATGTGATTGTTTTCATATACAAGTATATTTACTTGTATATGAAAAACATCTTCTGGTTCCAGTTCTGGTTCCAGTCTGCAGTTTTGAGAACATTTGTGATCTCATTGGCATTAGTGGAACTACCAGGATGGACAAACAAGTTTTGCAGGATGGAGGCTCAAGTTAAAACATTTGTTCCTTGTACATAAATACAGTTTTAAATCTCCTTGTTACTGTTGTCTGTCTGATATGAGAGACACTTGTTTTCTTACTTCTTKGTCATTCTTGTCATGTTTCAATAGAAGTGGTGAAACACAAGAATTGGGCTGAATTAATTTCTGTAGAAAGCTGCCCTAGAGTGGTGTTTCCAGGGAATGTGGCCCATTAAGTTTTCACATTATTGCTGTTTCTTTGAACTTCTTTCCTTTAGTGTTTGTGGTTTCAGAAGATTAATACATTTTGTCTTTATGTATTGTCCAAATGATGTAACAGGCAATAGCTTGAAAACAGTTTGTATCTAACAACAATAGCATGCTCTCATACTGAAGACTGGGATGAGACAGCAGTTAATCTCATTTTAAGGGTGAAATTTTAAGACATTGCAGATTTGTTTGTTATTTATTTTCTGGGTAAAATCCTTTACTCACTTAGGTAATCAGACATTTTGGTGTTGTCTTGAAAGGGATTAGGCTCTTTATCAAAAACAGACCAAAAAAGGAGGAATATTTCTGCTTGCTGCTTTAGAAAACGTAAATAAATTCCAGGAAAAATGAGTTAAAATATGTTTGTGATGGATCCTTATAGCATTAATAGTAAGCTTGGCATCTCATTATGCTTTTACTACAATTTAATTACRAATTTGTTTATTATGAACTTTTATCATTAAGAGCTATCACAAAAGACTAAAGGTGATTAATAAATATCTTTGTAGATTTGTCTATTGTCCACACTAGAATATCTTCATTTTCAGGTGAAAGTGTGCTGAGTTTTCACAAAAGATTATAAATTATCCAGGAACCTCAGCTGTGTGAAGAAAAATTCTTCCAACTTGCAAATTAATTATCTTTGAAAACTATTGAGGCTGTTTACATCTATTTACTTCTGAGATGATATAGTATTAGTTATTCTTCAAGTTATTACAAATACAATTAAAATGCAAAAACGCATGTAAAAATTGCAAAGAAGCAACTTTTAGTAAGAATATTCAAAGTAACATAGTCAAGCATAATCTAATCCTAATCAAATATTGGCAATCCATACAATAACCAGCAGGTACATAAACTCATTTCCAATAGGAATGCATCATCTCCTTCACATATATGACATTCCTGTCATATAAATTTGTACTGGAAATTTCTCAATGCTTTAATTTACCTAAATTGATAACATAAACATTGAAAAGTTGTGACTTTGGTGAAAGTGGTTCAGAATATTTTGCTTGTCAAAAAATATCTGCTACCTGTTTATTTTATTTCATTGTTAATAGAAAAACAAATAYATGTGTTAAGAGATTTCTTGGAACTACTGTGGAACATCACTAAATGTCACTTCTTTAGAGTGGCCTTGACTATTCTATCTTTATTTCAAAATAAAAAAACATGATAATTTTGGGGTTTTTTACACTAAGTTTTTGCATCAATTAGAAGGCTTATAAGACCAATGGGCAGTATTCTAGTTTTTCTTAAACAAGAACCTACTAAACAAGTAAGGAGTAAGTTGGTATTTAGTCCAGTGCCACACAGGATTCWGTCACATGATGAATAAAGATTAAAGGAACAAAATCTTTAGTTTGTTTAATGAAAGAAAAAACAAACCAAACAACTCACTAGCTTGTAGTCTGTTAAATCACCACTTTGATTAGAATGATTTGTCTCTTTAGGTAGAGCAAACTACAATTGATTTATTCTTGGCCATTTGCTAAGACAAGCTGAGGYAGCACTCAATTGGAGGTGTGAAAATCTTTCCTCTTTCCCCCACAGTTAGTGGTGAAACTGTGCCATCAAATTAGAAACCATTTAAAGGGACTGTCAGTGGGTAAAGATATGTCTGCAATTAATGAACCAAGAGCAGAAAAGAAATTAATCATGATGGGTTATTTAGAGCTATAACATCTCCTAGCTACACAATAATCTCATCTCAGTACTGAATGAGCCCAAAATATCAGGAATGCAAAATAAAGCAATGGCATTCCTTACCCATCTTTCACCTAATAGTAATTGCAGCTGAGATCTAAGAAAGAGAGATTCAGTCTTCTTCACAGAGCCTGTGRAGTTTTAATTGATATTGAAACAAAAAGCACTATTCCCTAGTTTTTACRGCATTGTGGTCCAGTAAAAACATCTACCAATTAATTGTACTATATGAGACTTAGCTGCCTTGCTGTCTAAATGCCTGAGGAGAGCAGGTAGGGACAGATGAGGTCTCTAATTCTCACTGACTGGAATTAAAAGGCATTTTGAAGTCTTCCAGTGTGTCTAGAAGACTTACAGCTCCCATGGATTGTTCCTCCTAYCACTGAATCCAGCCAAGGGTCATAGGATCAAGATATTCTTCAGGTATTTGCATCCAAAAATCAYAGATGAGATGCAGGATGGATTATAGCATTTTCAGAGTAAATCTCCCAGTGATCCCCATTTGTACCATGTTTTACATTACATTGCAGTCCTCTCTGAGAGCTTGCAAGCCAAATTCTTTTTGGATGAAACTCAGAGGGAAGATATTTTGTCTGATGGCATCTAGTGTAATTGATATGAATGTTGAGGCAGGATAGATCTAGTCCAGGGTAAACCCCACAAATCCATATTTGGTTAACACTGGGTTTTCAGCACCATCCTACTCTGCAGCCTTGATCCTTTGAGTCTTTCTGGCTTTTTTTGTAGAGGCACAGCCTCTGTGTTCTCTCAAGGATGCTGCTTTAGCTGGATTCRAATACTTCCTTCTTTTAACAAGGGAATTTGAAATTCTAGTCTTATCAAAATTCACCCAAGTACAAATCTTGCCACAAAACACAGAAAAAAGAATTCTTTATGCTCTGTATTMATTGTTTTCAAACAAATATGTGTTTTCTAATTTCAAAATATTTTATGTAGCAAGCATAAATCTGAATATGGTAACATTTCTCTGCCCTGTTTTTTTCAAGACTGTTATGCTCTACATTTTCTATCCCAGACGTTGATAATGCTGCTAAGATTGCTCCYAATTGAGTTATAATTTAATGAAATAAATTCTTATGGCCACTGCTATTGGGACTTGACTAGTGGCAGAGTTTAATCCAGAGAAACTGTATCTGAAATTTATTGATAGCCAGCATGTGATAAGAGATGTAAACTAACTGCAGTTGTAGTGTCTTGGTTTTCTTAAGTCAGGAAAGAAATATCAGCAGTGCAACAATAAAGTTATGAACACATGTCATGAGGTCTGCCTTCTATTCATTAAAATAAAAAGCATTCCCAAGGAATCAAACAAAAAGACTTGCAATCTTTTTAAAATAATAATTTGAAAGATTAGAGTCTGGCTTTGAAGTGTCATAGTATATTGATGGATTACAGGGGATAAAAAAGCTAGTGAAATTACATCTAAAATGCRGGTTTGAAGTCTTGTACTTTAGCAAGTTGATTGTAAACCAAGATTTGTTTTYTCCTTTATTCCTGATGTTTTTACTTAAATTGACAGCTACCAGGTGGAAGTCATGAGTTGCCCCACATTATATYTACCCCTCACTGGAGGAAATGTCTGTTATTTCTGAGTAGTGAGTGTGTTGTATTTTGTTATGCAGCTSTTTTGTATCACTTGGAAATACATTTTCACAGAATTCTTTAAAGCTTTATGTTGTGTTATTCTATAAAACCTATAAAAGCACATAAAAAGAAAAGGGTTGATTTCTGCAGGCCTTAGAATTCACTTTACATTGCTGCTTTGCTTTCAAGTTCTTGATTTTARAGGTAGTCTTGATTTGAAATCGATCCTTGCGATTGTGAGAAAAAGAAAACCCTGAGTTTTATTTGCACTGCAGCTCTTTTGCAGCTGCCACAGTATGAAGCTAATGCAAGTCTGCATGAACTGCATTCCAAGGCTGCTACCTCTTTGCAGAATGGTACAGTGAAATTCTACTGTAAATCCAAGTTGAATTCAAATGAGGTTAGGTTTGGTTTGGGTTTTTTTTTGTTGTGTTTTGGTGTTTTGGTTTTTTATGGGTTTTTTTGGTTTTTTTTTGTGGTCCTGTATTGTCCCAAAAAAAAGGTTTTGAGTCTGCTAGCTTGTCTAGATAAGTTTGATCAACACAGCTGATTGAATATWTTGCTTCTCACTACCAAGTTGTTTTGTTTAAATGTTATATGGCATTCCAGKCAGCCTGCTTTGTCCTTAAGCAGTGAAGTGGTTCCTGCGTGATGGAAGCATAGTTCAGAGAAACTGAAGAGCTCAAGAATGCAGAAAAAAGTCAGAACAAAAAGAAAAAAACTCTGTATTTCACTGGAATATAGTGAATAATTAAACAGGAAAGCTTCATAGAAATTGTCCAATTTGGCCAAAATATCTCTAATAAATTATACTGGTAAATTGTCAGTATGGAAATCTGAGCTTTGTGAGGCTACAGCATTTCAGGAGCTGACCTTTTAACCTGGAACTTCTATGCARACTACTCCAGGGCTTTCACATCCAATAAATGTGTCCCTTTTTAATGAGCATTTCAGTATTTGAATTTTCTTGTTCTTTATCAGATTGAAATTAGATTTTGGACTATTACATTCCCCCATGAAATGGAGTGACCTTCTGCATAGATAAAATAGGGAATAATATTGTAATACAAGAGAACACTGTAATTTGCAGCAGGTGTTAAACTTTTCAAAGGCCTCCTTTTGTTGCTGTCTTATTTATACAGGGTCTAATAGGTCTCCCCATCAAACATGCACTGCTAAGTAGTTAGGCTGCTGACAGCCAAGTACCTGTTCCACAAAATATTAAACCTGTGGTGTGTAAGCAGCCCAATCATGATTTTCAGACTGCTTTATCAGCCTTAGGTGACTGTATTACCCACAATGCTGATAGTATCTTCAATTAAAYGTGCTGAAATTCAAGTCAGATTTTATTTTTCTGCAGCTTGGTGAAGATAGGAATAGTGGCAGAGGTACYAGATGTGGCTCTTGTGAGCATTACAGAGTCACAGTGATATCCATTTACACTCTGTTCACGTTTGGGTGSCTGATGATACAAAAGAGGCCCAGACTAGTTGCTTCTTTTTCAAATGAAAAGGAGATCCTGTAGAAATTGCACTTCACTAAGAAAGAGGTTGCACTAAAGGTGCATGCATGCAGGTGAGTGGATAATTCACACCRAATCTTGATGTCATGTTTTGTCATTGTTTTATTTACATGTTCAGCTACATTATCATAGTGCAAACAGTGTGAGTAGTAAGAATATCAGCAGTTTCCTAGACTTACAGGCAYGTGTGAGTATGAGCATGTGTGATACATCTGCTGGTGAACCAAAARGGGAAAAAGATGCAGGAGAGACTATAAGTAATCTATTAATTACCTCTGATTGTAACTTTAGATGTTACAAAGCCAGTGAGAAAACTTGGCAAATATCTTTTATACCCAAACCTAGGCACCATTGAAACTGRTATCTTTTCATGTGCTGTCTCAGTTTTCTCTCTTCAGTGTCAGAGAGAACTTGAGGCTGATGTTGTGCATTTGTGCACTACCCATGCACTAGAAAATGGAAAGTGAGCTTTCTATATTGCCTTCCTACCATTTTCTGAGGAAAAGGGGTAAAACAAAATAGCAAGGTGACTTTATAGGCTCTGCTATTTGGCAATGTAAGAAGAAATATTTSTACTCTGAAACTTCTAACAATGCATGCAAATTTTCCACACCTTTAAGAAAAAGACTGGCAGTCTTGCTATTTATGGCATGTATGCATTAAGCAGTGTGCAATGGTACATGCAGGACCTCAGTGCAGTCTCACAAGTCTTGTTCTAGGTGATTCATTTTTTCCAGCTGTTGGTTAAAGTGAGAARATTCATGTATTAATAGAAACCAAGAAACAGCAAACTCCAAGGGGACTGGTTCAATTTTCATAGCATGATGAAATATAGTGTTACTTTGAAAACAACTCATTTTCAATTTCAGAGGTATTTATGTCTTTACTGAATTTCCAACATGTTTGTTTAATGCACTTCTACTGCATTGCATTCTGATCATTTTACAGAACAGAGAAAGGCACAGCTCTTCTGTAAACAGAGAACTGTGGAGAAGCCCAGTTGCAGCCTTGGCCTGTAGTGTGGGAATGGGTACCATCACAGACAGTAAAACTACCTGCATGGGGAAATGCAAMCCTTAGAATTCCTTCTCTCTTTGACATTTCTGTGCCTCAGGAATATATCTGTGAGAAGCATATTTTGTCACATGTTCAAAAACACATAATGTAACTTTATGAACACATGCCAATTCAACTTTCTGTCAATGTAATGTACTTCATATTGCCAATAACTCAGTGGCAGGATAGTAAGGATGGAAGTATGGGATAATATGGCATTATATGGGAAAATCTCCCATTATAGTGGGAAATGGTTCTGGGACATAAAGATGAACCAGTGACAGGAAAAGATAAGCTAATATTCTAATGAAGAGGAGCAGAAGTTTAGTGGGGTCATTATACAAATAGCACAGCAGCCTGATCTCATTCATTTGTGCTGTGTCTTTTTTCCACAAATTACAACAAATGAGCAGATAAAGAGCACATGATCATAAACTACCTGATCTTGGTTCTCATCCACACTCATATACTTGCATATTTTATTCCTGAATACAAYGGAAACAACCCCATTGTCTGGGAAAATGGGATCAGGAAGGGTATTCTGTTGCCATTTTCTGTATTCTGWTAAGCATTTTTTAATTAGTTCAAGGTTGTTTTATTTGTTTGYATACATTTACAATTCAAAACATAAGATTTAAGGTAGGACTCTTAACAACATTTTTTTTATTTCAGTAGAGCTTTCCATGCTGTCTGTCACAGCTTTCCATGCATGTCCAGCACACARCAGCTGGATAAACAGATCATGTGGTGGGTGAGCAACTGGTTCACAGGTTGGACATAAAGGGTTCTAGTGAATGTGGTGGTATCAGACTGGTCTACTGCCAGCAGTGGGGCTCTATAGGGCTCCATCCTCATTCCTCATTTCCTCCAAAATCTTCAGAAACAACYTGGACAGAGAACTCGAGGGTGCATCAAGTAAGTTTGCTGATGGCAGTAAATTGAGAGGRGYTGTTGCCTCCCTCAAAGGCAGAGAGGCCCTACAGAGAGACCTTGACAAATTAGAGGGTTGAGCAATCACCAAACAGATRAAGTTTAACAAAGGCAAGTACTGGATTGTGAGACTGGAAAAGGGCAATCCTGGTTTCCAAACAGAATGGGGAATGACATGCTGGAGAAAGGCACCACGGAAAGGAACCTGGAGAGTTTTGAGAGGAGGAGAAATCTCTTTAAAAAGCCTGAAACCTGATATACTTGAATTCTTGATAAATAATCYGTCCAAGCTAATCTAAAATCGTTCCACTTAAATATTTGGGATTTGCCCTCTTGTAAGAAATTTAAATCCTGGCAAAATATATAATATGTATTATATATATATAAAAGATCTTTTCTTACCTCTCTCAATCAGACTGTTTGCTTTCTGAAAATATGTTAAAGCAACAGGAGAATCTAGAGACTAATGAGCCATTCTGGTAAAAGAAGAGAAGCTTTAAATCTACCACAGATATGTACMAGACTAAATTCTGGACATGTCATTTTTCAGTATTCTGGTTCCAATTAACATTTTTGCCTCAATTTCCCCATTTAAAAATGAGAAGCAATAAAATCCTTACCTTTATAGTMATAGGGATGCTCTGTTGGTAATTAGATGCTGTCAGACAGAATTACTGTAAATTACAGTAATTACTGTTCATTAATTAATTCTGTCAGTTTTATGTTTTATTGTAATGCRCTGTCAAAGTGCTATAGTGTTTAAATTGGATGCATTTAAAATGAACATTCACATTAAAAATGAGTGAAAGAGAACCTTTTATTGAAATTAAAAAAAGTTCCAAAGAAATATTTTATTATGATCTAATTTTGGCTATGGAATTCTGAAGCTGAAAAGTACTGCATATTCGTAATTGCTTGTGTTATTATAATTAAAAATGATACAAAAAATATGAAGAGACATTAGGTATTTAAATTGAGCTGCTTATTTTAGAGCAGAATTCAGTATTTAATTGTAACACTCTCTGTTGAACCAGGTGTATTTCCAGTGAATGTTTCGTGCCAAAGAGAATTAAGGCAGGAAAGTTGACATTTCCCTTGGGAGAAAAAAGGCTAAATATTAAATCTGCATCTCCCACTGCTSCAAGTGAAGTTTCCTTTGGCTCATACTGCACTGAAATGCTGTAAATATTGGTTTGTTGTAGTCATGTAATTTGCACTATTGCAATGAAGCGATGATAATCATGCTAGTTCTATATTCTCTGAAATTTTGTAATGATTTTTTCTGTGTTGCTGRCATGTAAATAGGCAGAGAAAAGGATCTGCTGTTTCCATTCCCAGRTTAAGATGTGTTTGGCAGAATATATACTGCCCCTCTGGTGGCCTAKGATAGCATTAGCCCTCTTGGCTACAAGGACACATTGCTGGCTCATGATCAGGTTGTTGTCTACCAGCACCTTCAGATGCTTTTCTACCAAGCTGTTCTCCATCTGGGTAGCCCCCAGCATTTACTTGAGATGGGTTTGTTTCAGGTGCAGAGCTTTGCACTTCCCTTTTGTTAAGCTTCATGAGGCTYCTGTCAGCCCATCTCTCCAGCTTGTCAAGGTGAAAATTATTACAGTAAAAACGAGAGCTAGAATAAAGGTCACTTTAGTCTAAGAACAGCAGACAGGGATAGATTTATTTACAAGCATCTCAAGTTTCACCCAGCCATTCAGACTTTTGTGTTTTAAGAGGTTTTTGGYTGGTTTTGTGGTTTTAGGGCTCGATTTGTTTTGGKTTTTTTYYKGGGKTTTTTRTTATTCTAGTAATACATACCTGTAGGGAATAAAAGGATCATTTGATGGATTCACTTCAAGAAGSCAAGGGAGGCAAACGTAATCCTGCTTCAAGGATCTGGTTGATTTGTCCCATAGAATAGAAAGTTCCCATTAAAAGCAATGTATTGACACTCAGATTTCTTTAAACTGGGAGGAATTTAGGTTAAGCTTCCCTGTTGATGCTAGCTGTGGCATTGCTTCAAGTAGGTGGAACAGAGCACAACTGGAGCTTTTTTGTATCAAAGCTCTCTTTAAGTTAAAACCAWAGTGGAAAGTGTGCAGGTCATGAAATCCAGGAGTCACACTGTGACTGTACAACATTATTACCCAAGTCAAATGGCACTTTTTGGTTTTAATTTACTTTCTAAATTGATCAAAAGTCAAAACATTGATTTGAGTGTAGGTAGCTGAGGCTATGTGGATATGAAGTCCTACAAGAGTAAAGGAAAATACTGAAGCGCATTCTAGAATATTACTTTACTGTTCAGTCCTCTTAAAGGAGCTGTAAGTGAAGTGAAAGCTGATGGCATACCAGTATAATTCATCACTGGTAAATAGTCTTCAGCAGTCAGTTGGAAGAGGATCTTGATAGCGGCCTCAGTTGTAGAAGCACATTCTTTCTTATCCAAATCRGCATCAATATTTCATCAATGTTCCAGTCCCATGTAGTAGGTCAATGGTTTTAATTTTTTAAGGCATTTCAAATTATTAGAACAATTTTAAACTTTTCRTACCTTTTTTAATCCAAATAAATAAAAAAAATATTTAATCAAAAATAGATTTTTCTACACTGAAACCTGAGTTTTGGCCTTTTTCCTTTGTTTTTTATTAGTGTTCTGTTTCCCAAAATGTATGAGCCTCCTATGCTAAAGATTATGTATCTTTTCTTAAAAGCTTCCCCAGAGGTTTGTTTTGATATCAGGTGATGAAATAAATTACTACTTCACTATTTTTAAAGAGGACTGTATTGCCTAATTTGAAAGTAAAATTGCATAATAATAAAAGCATATCCTCCTGGTAATCTGAGATTTTCTCAAAGGTATCTTTTCAGTGGCTGCTTGAGAAAATTGCAGTGACTGGTCTGTTTGAACTATGTAAGATAAAGTTTTTTTATTGTTTATAAAATCTGCTATTTAAGGAACCTGCTAAGTGAGATGGAAGACATTTTTATGTGTTTGTGTTTGTTACTTTGAATTATATTGCTTGCATGTATCAAGCAATGAATGACAAATAAAATAGTTTTCTTTGTGGGTATGTAAACAATGGTATTTGGGTACTTAATCTGATCAAACAATATTTGCTTTGGGTTTTGTTTTTTTTGTTTTTTCCTTAACAAATTATGCTTTCACCATAAATGCTGTCTCATCTACTGAATAAACTCTGTCTCACTCAGTGTATGTTATAATTATAGCAGTCCTTTTCATTCAAAAACTTCTTATTTTTTATGTCTAGAATTATGTAAAAAGAAAACATCATATTAGATGAAGATGATAGCAATAAAGTGATTAAATACTTCATTACAGCAAAACAAAGATAAAATACTTTGTTACAGAAGCAATGGAGTAGTTTCATTTGGAAGTAGTARTAGTAGTAAATACCTTCTTTCTTARGTTAAATCATACCTAAGTAAAGACTCTTCTCTGAAAACCAGTATGACATTTAGGAAGTCGAGGAAGTATGGAAAATGACCAGGGACAGTCGAGAGAATTCMTGGGAGTGGAGGTTGAGCTAGGTTATTTTTTCTTGATAAACTAGTTGCAGCTTGGGACAAACATTTGAGTGTSTAGTAGAAATGTAAATGCTTAATTCCAGTAGGTGAAAAGGTCATCCCTTTTGGATTGGAAGGTGAAAAGGTGAAACAATGCCTGTATCTCTAACATGTCAAAAGACCACTTGTGTCAGATTCTTTTGAGGGGCTCTTATACAGTGTTTCTGAGATTCTTTAGTCTTAACATGAAAATTATTCTGTAAAGATGTGGGGAAGCATCTTCAATCTGCCTATCCAAAAATAAGATATTGATGTGACTTTAATTTGCAGATCTCTTGGGCTAGTTTAAATTGCATGTTTTCAGCTAGTATACTGCTCCCCACCTGTTTCTTTTGTTTTTTTTTTTTTCTAAATCGATTGCATTTTTATGTAACAATGCTCTTAGTGCCCATATAACGTTCTTCCTCTCTGGACACAAAAATCGGAGGCAAGCAAGAACAAKGTACAATTAAAAATAATCATGCCATGTAATAAGTGAAGAAAGTCATTACTTATCAGATCAGTAAGTATATGTAAATAGAGTGCCTCATCAAACAGCTGTATTTTTAATGGACCTTTTAATCTGYAGTGCCAAATATTTGTTCTTAACTTGGGAGAAAATGTAAGGTCACTTTTGGTGTTTGTGAATGATTCACAAACTAAAAGGAGKTAAAAAAAGCATCAATGGCTACAGTAGTTCTAATGGCTTTACCCATCCTGCTGTGTTAGAAAACYTTATGAAACCCCTGTGGTGGCACTACGTGCTAAAGTAGCTATTTACATTCCTGCTGCAAGCCCGTAAGGTGACCCCAGTCACTGAATTCTGCAAAAGAAAGCTTTTAAGAGTGACAGATGTCCCAAATGCCACTGCTGCCATTTCAAACAGTCTTTCCAGAACTTTCCCCTCTGCTGGATCCCCTGGACCAGCCTCTGTGGATACCTGGTTTGTGTTCACCTGTGTCTGCTGGCAGACCCAGGCAGGTTGGACCAGGCAGCACCAGGCAGTGGGTCCATAGGGCATCTAATGTATGGGCCAAATAGGGATCTTTCTTGTTTGCTTTTCTCTACTGAGTGTTGTATCAGCATTGGACAGTGCTGCTGGCTGGCAGAAGYTGGATTGCAGGTCCAGCTGGCTTCTGGTTGTTGGCACCAGGAGCCAAGGTTGAGCAGGCACCATGTGCATCTGTCTTCTGGAGCTGCCAAGGAACAAGATGATGCCATGGGAAATAGCAAACACACTGTGATGACCTTGTAATGAGTGCTTACATGGGTGGTTGCTAGACAGATTTGAGTTGCCTGGGAAACCCCCACTTAAGCTCTCAACCTACAATGTCAGGGCAGGAGCCCAAGACGAGCATTTATAGAAGCTAAGTGAAGCATTTGTAGAACCGAAGTGCTGGAAGGTGTGAGGCTGCTCTATTCTTAGTGATCATCATGAGCACTTCTTATAGCTGTGGCTCTAATTGTGGCCACACATGGAGTGCTTTTCCTGTGCAGTATCAGGCAGTGTTGGGCTCTTACAAGTAAGATTTTTACTACATCCTGCCCCTGAAAAGATAAACCATATGTGAAGTCATAATGAGATGGAAGGCTGATAAGGAAAGAAAGTTGTGTGGGATCARCTGCACTGCACTGCAGGATTATGCCTCCATGAACTCAAGCAGCTCTAGGAAGTCACTTCTATCCATGGGGTGATCCAGAATATAGGCAGCATAGATTGCTGTAAAGACTACCCAGACCAGTTTTTTTCCAAAATGTTCCAAAGGCCAAGACTGGGAAATATCCACCAAAGCTTCAGGGGCAYTGTCAGATGGTACAGTGGGTGTAACCATGTGAACTGTACCTTTTAATAGGTTGTACTGTGCTAATAACAGCCAGTCACTTAAGCASCCACCATCTGCTTGCTTACTGACCCCCACTCCCGGTCCCTGCAATGGAATAAGGGAGACAAGAGCAAAAGTAAGAAAAAATGTAAGAAAATACTGAGAGTCAAGATAAAGATAGTTAAAGTGATAGCAAGAGGGGGAGGGAGCAATGTGAAAGCAGTTGCACACCACCTCCCACAAGCAGACCAATGCCCAGCCAGCATGTCTACCTTGGAGAAAACTACCCCATGCTTCTTGTTGATGAGAGTGACATTAAATGACATGCAATATCCATTTGGTCAGGTTGGATCAGCTGTCACAGAATCACAGAATATGCTGTGTTGGAAGGGTGTCCCCTGACACCTCTTGCCCATCCCCAGCTTGCTCTCTGGGATGGGAGAGCAGAATGAAAAGCAGAGGAAGCCTTGGTGCTGTGCAGCACTGCTCAGGAATTACTGAATCACTGGTGTGTTACCAAGACATTTGTCATAACAAGTCTATAGTACCATGCCAGCTGCTATGAAGAAAATTACCCCCAGCCCAGCCAGATCTAGTGTATGCACTGCAATAWAAGATTTGGAAGAAGGAAAATGCTCGTAAAGGTGAATTTCTTACAGATTAAAGTGTGGAAAAGCTTGGGTGAATATAGGAAAACCTGTTGCACTTTTGAGACACAGGACAGATTTTAATATATTAGTATGCTCAGTTCTTAAGTTCAAAACTCAATAAAGATATTAAAAAATTTAAAAGAAGTCAGAGAGCAATCTTGGTAATGATGAAAGTAACATGCTTTGCTGTATAAAGTTTGTGTTGATCAAGACATTGGTTAAGAGTTAAGAGAATTAGGAATCTCCTGAGGCCTTTTCCATCCCTAACTCTGTAGTACAGAGTTTAAGGCACCAGTGTTGTAACTTTGACTTTAAAAAATTCAAAACAAGCACAATATTTTTCTACAAGTAATTGCCATTAACCTTTGGGATATGTCCCTGAAGTTGTAGCTTGAAAGTTTTAAACTCAGGATTTTCTGTTTGTTTTCCAAAACAGTTCTCTAGTTCTATGAGAGTTACTGCTAGCTGTGGTGAGTAGAGTGCTGAATGCAGAGAATTCCTCTGGATAACATCATACAAGAGGTCAGAATATAGAATTGCAGTGATTCTTGCTGGTCTTACAATCTGTCATCCATAAAGTAAATTAACAGCTCTCGGGTTTTCCAGATTCAGATTTTTTACTCAACTTATATTGCTTTAATATTTCCAAATTTTTTTTAATATTTTCTTTCTTAACCTAGTTCACACATTTTAATTATTGAGATAATTTACAGTTTTTCACGAAGTTGATTTCTGTTTTTATTTGCTGTATTAAGAACAACTGTTGCAGTTAAAATGTGAAGTACAGGCTTTCATTTTCTCTCAAGTAACACAGATTTTGAATTTTCTTGTTTCCAAGAGCAACTACAATTTTGTCAGTTGTAAAATATGCTCACTTGTATTTTTTAAAAATAAAATCTCACTGAAAAAAACCCAATGCTTAATAAACGCAAGCAGTTCTAGATTTAGTATTAATGGAAATGGATTTTTTGTTCAGTGGTATTATTCTGGTTTATACCACTTGAAAAAAAAGGCACAAATACTCTTTATATTGGTAATAATAGCTATTTAATTTGCATCATGCTCTAGTAACTTGCTAAAAGAAATAAAAAGGGATATAAAAGCAGAGATCTTAAAAACACTTCTTGGGAAGTTTGGAATTATTCTTCAGTGATTCTGTGGAATAGTCATTGAGAATTGCATTTCTGCTAAGCCTTTGATGTTAAATCAGAGTTGGTAAAAATATGCAATTTTTCCTAACCAGGGTTTATTTTTATCCAATGCTGTATTAAGGCATTTCTCTTTACATTATTTTAACAGTAATATTTCAAAATCCTTTTCAAGATCACTCCTGGCCCTTTGTTTTAATGAGTCAGTTTTATAATGACATATTGCTTATGTAGTTGGCTGTGTGAGTTAAGGCCACAGCTAGTTTTRCCATTTTTGACTGAAGCATTATCCTGAAGCCTTTAAAAAAAAATCTTCCAATGAAATGTATATTTGGCAACACACATCACTGCAAGACAAACAAGCCAATTTGTCTGCTGGTGCCTACATCACCAGAAGTCTCAGGTTTCTGGGTCAAGTTTGACTCCCAAGATTGTCAGGAAAAGTCTTTTTTCTCCAGCCCCTCACCAGAAATGAAGTCCTGAGTCGTTGTCTCTGTCTCCAATATTCTTTTCTTATCTATTACATTCTTTTCTGCCCTGTGTGGTCCATTCAGCAGCTCAGAGTGCCAGATCTGAACCTCCTCCAAGRGCACTGTWAACTCTTTATACTAAGYATTACATGTGCTATGTTTACAATTAATTACSRATACCTATGACCTATGTTAGATAGTGCTTTTCCATTCTAATCCAGTCCAAAAGTGCCACCATCACAGCAGAAGATGGAGGACAAGAAGAAGAAGGACAGGGACACATCCAAATCCCTCCATCTTTTCCTTCTTGACCCCTATTCTAAAAACCCCAAAATTCTACTTTTCACCCTGTGATGTCACCTGTCTTTCTAATTACGCTCTTGTGGTTTGCAACTCCTCATGCAAGGTTGGCAGTCTTTCCCATGGGCTGAAATCAAAGGGACTGGTACTTTTGACTCTGCCAAGGTCTCGGGTCACCCAGGGCATCCAGAGGACTGTCCTGGGTTCTGACACAGAAGATGCTAAATCTTATTTCCATTTTGCACCCTAACTTAAAGGAACTGAGTCACATAGCCAGTATAGTCAGAGTACTAGAGGAGGTTCTCAGTTCCACACTTCAGCTGCACAAAAAGCTGTGAAAGCAGGAGCTCTTCGTGTTCACAAAAGGTAAATGGAGGCTTGGCAGGTGTTCTAAATGCTGGAACTGCTACCTTGTCATTAATTCAACACATATTGTCCCTCTCAAGCTGTTGGGACAAGGTRGAGGCTTACTCATTTTTTAGGATAAATATACTGCTCATGTACTTACATATATGAATATTTGTCATGCATGAACTACACAAACAATACATGAAACTATAGCAGTAAAAGAGCATACTAAAGGATGTGAGTATGATTACCAGTGATTCTGCTGAGGAGGAACAATTCCTCATTTTTATAGACTTTAGTGTGTAGAATCAGAAAAATGTAAATAGATAGTTCCTTAACTTATTATAGTCGAGAGGAACAGTAAGTGCCTCTCTATTAAATAATAAGGTAGACCACTAGCACCCCAAGTGGGTAAGATACTGGAGTAACATCCAGTACAAAGATGGATGATAGCATTCAGAATTTTTTTAATATTCTCTTTTCATGTTCCAAATATTAACACTTGRCTTTTTAATAAATGTGGGTTTGTGTTTAAAATTGTCCAGTATCARGGGTGGGTGCCAGACAGCTTGATGAAAGCAGCTGTCGTCTTTTCTCCTGAAGCAATGTATCTAAATAGAATGGTCTTTCTGGTATCTGAAACATTGGGTATATTTAGGGATTTCAGGAAATGTGATTTCTTAATTTGAGAGTTATTTTGAGAGCTGCTATGGAAGAGAAGACAGATATTTAAATAAGTGTCTTGAAGCTAATATGTATTTATTCTCCTTTGCCGTGTGGCAAGCAGTCCATGGCCTAACTTTAACTGAAATTAATTTTTCAAAGAGCAAAGGATAAGATTTAGCATTTTCCACTCTAAGTCTGGGATTTTCTTAACTGATGTGTTTTCCTTAACTTTTATATATATATTCACATTAAAAAAAAAACAGGAGCAACAAAATGTTGGACAAAACATTTACCACTGATACTTCYTGTCCTGGGAATGAGAGTTCACATGATAAATGAGAGCCACATTTCCTGTCTCCTACCAAGAGGCTCTTGGGTCCATCACAACTGAGTGCTGTGTAAGAAGCTGAATGGAACAGAACAATGTTTTAGCAGGTCAAACTTATTTAGGAAAGATTTTGCACTGGGGTCAGGGGGAGATAATGTGCTGTAGGTATTAAAGTGAATGGAATACCTTGCAGACTACATTGCAAAGGAAATTTTTATATTTTAAGCCAGGAAATGTATGCAGTATGGATTATTTCCACCTAATATATAGAGGAAGACAAAGCAGAAAAAACTAGACTGTTTCCTTTTTTAACAGCTTCATGATGCAGCTATTTGTTCAGACATTTTTGTGAAATGTTAATGGCAAACACAGTAGTTAATGAGGTATAGAGGCCTGATGCTGTATTATATCTCAGGCAAAAGGATGTGTGATTTATCATATTTGTTTTTCTGTGTCCTTAATTTTTCTGTGATTAATGTGTGATGCATATGCAATGCTTTCTGTATTTTAATGGAAAAAAATTATAGTACGATTTTTCCCTCAATCAGGCAGTGAAAAATCTTTAAAAACAAACAAACAAACATAAAAACCAACCAAAACCAAAAACCAACCAAAACCAAAACAACAACAAAAAAAAGGCACTTTTAAATACAAATGCATTAACATTTTTTAATGCTATCAATTTAGACCTATTATGGCAAATTCTCCATGGATTAATTTATGGTATTATGCCTTACTGTACACCTCAGRGAATCAAGAACAAAGTTAATTGTTCCTCTGAGATGTACAATTTCCACCCTTTGCCCCTCAATCAMCAGCTTGCAAAGCAGTAATTGAGAAACAAATCGGAGTGTATTAAAAGCWATTTCTTCTTAGAACAGTTCTTGCTAGAACATACAGAAATAGGGGCAGCTGGCTTGTGCTGGGTTCTCACACATCCTCTGGCTACTTGTGGAGGCAGGATGTCAGACTAGACTGATTCAGGTCTGATCCACTATAGTAATTTCTGTGTTGCTTACCCTTAGCCTTTGTTATTCTGGGTCAGTTGATCAACACATTAGGAGCTGTAACCAAGAGTCTATCCATGTTTTGACCAACTGGTAAGGAAAAGCTTAGCAGCAGGCTGTACTGTGTCTGCTTATTCAGTGTGAAATAAAGGCACACAAGAGCCTTTGAGGGGTCGTTTCTTTTTTGTTTCTTGTTTTACGAGTGTGTGTTGTGCTAGTGGGAACTCAGGGTAACACATTCTAGACAATGTTACAGCTGTTCCTGAGTGATTGAGTTTATTAACATGTCACAGGGTTGTGTAGTTCAGGTATTGGAAATATTGTGACTGATACTGAAGATGTTTTGGGGCAGTTAGATTCTCATATCTCTCTTTACATTACTGTAAARTGCTTTGCTGTTGCCTAAATGCTGTTATTGCAAATGGGTTTGTGATCTGTTTTTCTGACCAACCCTGTGCTACTCACTCTTTTGTCTTGTGAAATTGCCTATAAATTATAATTATTATTAGGAAGAATTATAAAACATTTCCACTTTTTCTTGTTCTTCTCTAATTAGTGTGATCATTGCATCTACATTATACCATAAAGAAACAGTCTTACTTCATGGGAAACCTCAGTGTTTGTCTTAGTGCCAATGCAGCAGCTTGATGTAGTATTGGCAACAAACCCCACCAACTCCTAGTGTGATATAGCTGCAGATTCTTCCTGCTTCCCATTTACTRCTCAGTGTTAGCAATATTTTGGGAATCACTGCTGTGAATGACTGAAGGCTAATTGTTATCTTTTCTTGTTCTTGTTTATCATACTTGTGACAAACTTAAAAGTGCTTTTCCTATCCTTTACAGCAGAAAAAAATTAGGAAAAAAAAAACTGTGGAAGCAATGTGCCATTTCCACATAAAATCCTGCGTCTGGTTTTTATGCAATTCCTGATACCATGAACTTTCATAGAGGTTAGAAATGAGAAAGATCTTTTAGGTCACCTTGTCTTCCCCTCAGTTGTATGTRGAGTAGATTCGCAGAAGGCACAGTCATGTCCCCTCCGCACTGAAAGGGAGCATTCTTTTCWCATGGCATGAGTGCTTCACTGATACTGGAATGAAGAGAAAAGACCTTTTTCCTGCAAAGGGTGTGTGAGATGAAGTTGTAGCACGTTGGCATAAAAGGCTCTTTGTTAATTGCTATTGTGCTRATGGTGCTTTGAATATGAATGTTTTGCAAGCAAGAAACAGGCAATGATTCAGATGAGCACTGCCTCAAAGAAAACTTGATCAGGGCTGGAAGTGAAAGAAAGTCTTTGGCATTTTGCAGTCTGTTTTTGAATGGGTTGCACAGATTCAATTAGTAAAGACCATGCATGTAATAGACAGGGCACTGAAGCTGTAGCATCCACTTCAAATTTGTTTCCAAAAAAACCCAAAAAGCAACAAACAAACAAGCAAAAACCCCAAACAAACTAACCAAAAAAACCCAACAAAAGAACAAACAAAAAACCCAAACTTTATATAACAGCAAAGGTGATGAAAATTTTGCTAACAAATTTGTATCTTTGTGTGCTGTACATACCTCTGTCACATATGCTCTGATGTGTTGATTTTCCAGAATTGCCTGTTTGTGCACATGGTAAAATTGCAAATCTCCATACTATCAGACCATGCATCTGTTTTCATGAAATTATTCTCCCATATTTTGAATATCTGGTGAACATTTCTAATTTGATAAGCTGAGAAATCTTTGTAACAGGAAGCTAAAAATATCTACCTTTTCACTAGCCAAAATTTAAGAATTTGAAGATTACTTTAGAATACACAATATGCTGATAATGGCACAAGATATCTGAATCGTTTTATGTTTACTAATATTATTATGAAGGAGTATATTATATACTAATATATACATATTTCTGTTCTTGAACATAAAGGAATTAAAGAAAAGTGTAAATAGGCTCTACATTTATGGAATTATGAAAGTGTTTTGTCAGTTCCACAGGAGAAAATGTGCACATTATTCTACACTTTAATACAACTTATTCTGCTATTCCAATACAACTAAAGTAGTTAAACAGGGTATCCTGCTGACCAGAGTAAAACACTGCAGTGATGTAGTAACAGCAACTTTCATTCCTAATATCATAGACACATGAATACATACATACATGCTTAATAGCATAATTAGTCATACTGGGATAATTTGAAGGGCCATTTTGCTATGTGAAAATTAAAAACAAAACTTGTAGAGYTTCCCTGGGGGGATTTCTTTAAGATATTTCTTTGTATGTTTAACATGTTGAGTCTAAATGAACACTTAAATAGTTCAGTATTGTACTTAAGAGAAGCATAGAGAACTAGCAGTTGTTATTTCTTAATCTGCAAGGGGCTATTTCCAAGCTGCAGACTCAGTCAAGCAGTGCTTTATTCAGAAGAACCCTCAAGAAACCCATTGCAGGTTTTGCCTGAGTCAGGACTGTGAACTTGTACTGTTTGCATTGTTAGAAATTGTAGATATTTCCAATGAGGTTTCTCCATTGCTCTTAGGAAGTAAGAGTCACTTGAGAAAGCTCTTTTTCAGACAGTTACTGTTAAAAGAAAACAATTACATTCCTGCAGATGGARTATACTAACTCACTTCTAATCCYGTTAATTTTGTGGATTATTATMATCAGTTTGTGTCCAGTGTTGATGTGTTGATGTTTAGTTTGTTTTATTTTCCTTAAGATACTTTTGACTGTTGAAAAAAAAAAAAAAAAAAAGAGAAAAAGATTTAAAATTTAGATGATTAACATTTAGGAACACAGAGTGTTATGCTAGAGATGTGGCTTTATTGTAGATGACCACTCAATCATTTGGAGTTTAGTAAAGGAAGAAGAGTACACACTTCTGAGAGTTAAATGAGTCCTATGGGAATAACACTACAATCTATAGGACTGAGAAGTTTTGCCTTTGCCATTAAATTGTATAAGCTGCCTTAAGAGTTTTTAGAAATGTGAGCATTCTCTGAAAATTAGTACTGGATGTCTTTCTAAACATTATGTTTTATGTCAACAAGAAATTGTTGAAATTGTTATAGAAATTGCTGGATTAAATTTTATGGCCTTCAAAAAAACTTGTTGTTTCTGTCCCTAAAATATATGACTCTCTCATATTTCCTGTAAATGAGTACAATGCAGAAAAGTACTTATAACTCTAAATGTACTAAGCTGATCAACTGCTTTGTGCCTGGTGGTCTGATTTTTAACAATTGGTGCAGTTGCTGCAGAATCACAAAAGCTTACAAGCACCAAATTTTAAGAATTCATGGTTTAGAAAGTAAATCAGAGTATATTGTCTGTGCTATTACTGTGTTCTCTGCCCAACCAGYCTCCACTGTGCAGCTTTTGACAGGGGACAGGCCTCCTGCTTGCAAACAGAGTGGCTGTAGCATGGGAGCACATACAGTGCCTGGCATGGGAGAGATGCAGCATTTCCCTCTTTTTCACCTTGGGGCCAATCCTTACAGTCTGATATCACAGAAATGATTTTGAAAATTTAAAGTTAGGTTTTCTGATGGAGAAAAATATAGCGATATCAAGAAGATGTGGTGTAGTGAGCGGGATTGGGAGCAAGTTCTGAGCAGCCCTGGGCTCACCTTGTCTATCAGCTGGTTATGGAAGGACGAGACGGGATCTTGGATGAAGATCTGAAGTTGCATTTATTCAGGGGAACACAAGCACACGTGGCCTCCTCAGATCAGCATATTCCAAGAGCCCAGACTGGCCAGAGCCGGCCGGTTTTATAGTGTACAATATGAGGGGGCGTGGTTACAATTAGGCTCTGGTTACAGGGGCAGGATCTCCTGACCTTTGTTTGAGGGAGAGGCTTTCTCTCCCTCAATGTGGCTCTTCATAGATTTGCCAAACATGTCCCAGTACATAAAATATTATCTCTTAGGTCAGGAAAGACTATTCCTTCTAATAAGTGACTATTTCTGTTATAGAGCTCCATCTCAACTGTAGTGTTAATAACTTTTATGTAGTAGAATCTAGAGGATCTTTGAAAATAATTTTTTTTTCATTAGGTACACAAAAACTTCCATGCATTAGCTGAGTTTTAGAGATGCATTGTCTTTTTAAGGTATCTGTCTCCCACTTTTATGTGCATTATAAAAATAAATTAAAAATAGGAACCTAATGTAGATAGAAAACATTAATTTGTATTTTTTATTTATTCTTACAAAATACTGATGTACCTGCAGAGAAAGCTTGACTAAGTAATGAGACAAACAATTGCCCAAATTAAGTACAAGATTAGGAAAGCTGTGTAAAATCATAAAATTATGGGGTAAGGAGGGTAATATTTCTGAATAGATGAAAAGCTACCTTAAAAATTCACATGCCCTAACCTGTCAGTCAAAAATCATACTCTGCASAGCCATAATATCTAACTGCTGTCTGAAAAGGTGTGTGATTGACTGTTCAGTCGAGATGTAACACATCCACCTGTAAAGTGTTTCCCCATGGACAGTGTACCAATACAATGCTTGTTATATAARCTAACATCTTTGCTGTGTTTTAACACTTTTGTTCCTCTGTTGGTCAAATCCTGGCTAGTGAAAGCAGAAGTCATAAGGAAAGGACATTTTCGAAGCTCTAATGCTCAGCCTCACAGTTCCCTATGGCAAGTTTCCTGGGTCACTGTTACAAGTTTCAAAAGAATCATAAGTGCTTATATTAATTGTATTCTCACTATGAAAAGTGATACCATAAAAATGGCTCCCTTTTCCTTTATTTTCACCTGTTTCGCTAGTTCATTGGATTTTTTTCCTTAATCTTCATTCTTGAAGCATTGATCTATGTCAAAATCCCCAGTATAAATTGTAGCTTATTTTTAATATTTGATGAAAGCAAAAAGTCACAGGCTTACCCCAAAAAGCATACCATTTACTGTAACACAGCATCTAGTCATGTGGAATAGGGGGAAAGCACTTTGGGTAGGAGATAAGTACAGCTTCATTGCCAAGTTCCCTTTTCTAATACTTTTRATTGTTCTGACAGCAACAGCTTAGTCTGTTTCTGTGCTGGTCATCGAGCTCATTTCAGCTCAATTTGCTTCCGTGTTCTGTTCATACATACGTGACAAAAGGAGGGCAGTTTCCCATTGCTCTGGTTGTTGACAAAGAAAGCCCATTGTACTTGAGAACAGCTGAATTATTATCTCTTTCAGTGCACAATAAAATGTTACCACCATGTCACAGCAGCAATACACATCCAGACATGGAAAGTACTAAAAGCAAAGTGGGCCACAGCAGAACCACTCAGCCAAATGCCCATCCTTTGRATACACATGAAGAACATTAACAAAAATTCCCAGAAATAGCTGTCTAAAGATTAAAGACTAACAGATTTCTGTCCTCAGGCACAGGAAACCTCACATTCTGATTCTCATTGCTTTGCCCATGCAAAAGCGATTGTCAGATGGAGAGTGCTTCTTGTTTTCTTTTTCTTGTTTCTTGTTTTCTTTTTCTTGTTTTTTTGTTTTCTTTCTTTTTTATATTTTATTTACAAGCATGTACAGACATCACTAAAGGTACCCAGTAAGACTGGGTACATGAACTCTCTACAGCTAGAGTCCCAAGAAGGACTTTGATCCTTGGCTATAATTTTAGTGTGTGTTTTGTGAGCACAGAATCAGATACGGTGCAGTCAAGTGTGAAACTGTAGACAGGTAAAGTGTCCAGTTATTCTTTGTTGCCCACGTCCATGAGTATTTATGCTTTGAGGTTCAGTTTGTGTTTAAATGCTTTTTGTGAGGTTGATTTATAACCTTCCTGCCACCCTTCCTTCACTCATAATGTGAGCTTCTTTCCATGGCACTGAAAACTCTGACCATGTCACCTAGAACAAGTTTAATTATTACTGTGGCATCTTCCTTAAAATTCTTGCTTCACTGTGCATTCAGTGGTTACTTTTGTATGCTCACATGTTTCATAGCAAGGAGAGTTCTCAGGGTCCTTCTTCCTTTTCCACAGCTGCCCAGCCTTCTCTGCATAAGAGAGGGATGGCAGTGAGTATGTGGTCAGTTCTCATTTGACCTTTAACCATAGTGAACCTGGTATTCCACTGAAGTTCTCTGCTCGTATCTTCAGGAGGACTGAAACTGGTGCRCTTAAGAGAAGAAAACCCAATGCATTCTGATCTTTTGCCTTCGCTTACCTACACTGTCATACTGACTCCACTGAAAAAGTTGCTCAGGTTTTTGACCATGCCCACTAGCTTCAGAAGCTACTACATATACCTGGWATTTGTCCTCTTTTTCTTTAGTTTCTTGCCTTTTTTCTCCCCTAGTATCTGTTTTCCCACTACTTCCCATTTAAACCTTCTTGTCTATTCTTTACTATGATTTTCAAATTCCCTTCTTTGGGTGTGAAATTGCTGTCCCTCTCCTGAAATTTGCTGTTCTCAGTGTGCTGGCAGCAAAGTGAAACATGATGAAAACCTCATCTCTGAAGGGTTCTTTGCTGGCATATCACTGATCAGATTTTTAGTAATTTTTTCTTTGCTTACAGCACACTAATTGAATACAGCAGAGCAGAACAGCAGGGGATAGAAACAGAAAACACTGAGTCCTGACAAAGGCTYTCTCTAGGGGTAGGTGTTCCATTAGCATCTCTTATTAGACAGCAAATGCTAACTACCCACAGAAAACAAAGCAGTGAGATCATTCATGGATTGAAAATCATTGAATATGTACATCTGTGGATATACAGACAAGTGCTGAAATCCTGGGCAAAGTTGTAGGCCAGGTTGCCTGTTCAAAGCATTGACATTTTAATGTTTAGYAAGAAAATTCTAAAAGAGACTAGAAGCACATGTACCACCCCTAAATAAAATTCAACTTGTAGATTTTATCAGTATTCAGCATTTATTATAACTGTCAGAATGCTTGTTGTGACCCTGTGAAATTTAGTAAATGATATTTTTTTTCCTGTTTCTGTTTAACTGCTTTGTAAGCAGTTGGAAAATATGTGTTATATTTGCTGCATTATTTTTCCAAGTAAGCAATTTTGCCAGTGAGAGTATGATTTGCCTGTGAGAGGCTGAGGACTTGAAAACAAATGCAGAGATACATTACAGTTTGACAATCTCAAATAAGAGCAATTAGAAACAAAGAATACTGGCCCTTGGAAAGTAAAATGGAAACAGACATGAGTTGATAGTGAAGCTGATTTGTAGGACACTTTCCATGTTAGGATAATGCCTCTGTCATGGAAATATTTGAACATMTGGATGTAGACTAATATATAGTACCTATCACTATATCATTATATCAGTGAGTCACATAATATTAAAGTTTTTCAAAGAACTAAAAAAAGAGATGCCAGAAAAATGCATTCTAGTTTCTACACTACAAAAAGTCAGGTATCATGTTCCTTTGCATTTAGTCTCATATGCTTTTATTTGTTTATTTATTTATTGTTTAGGGTATCATAATGCAGAAATTCTTCTATTTGGAGACACAAATAGGAAGAAAGATAAGAGTGTTAAATTTCATGAGAGTGCTCCTAGAATCTGGATTACACTTCACTTTTTGTTTTTGTAATCATTTTTAAGCTGTTGGTAGATATTTATTAAAAGAGTTTTATAATGGTACAGCAAAACATTAAATATGTCATAAAATTGAACAAATACATGGATGCCTTTCTAAATGCAGTTATTTAAATTTTATTTTACTTTTTCAAAGCATTTTCAAGTAGTTTTTGCATCAGTGGTTTACTAAGCTTCCTGCATTCACTCAGTTTAATCCAACAAGTTCTTATGCCAGCTAATTCAGCTAAATTCCTAGGGACCACTCATGTAACTGGCAGTGGTGTCCCTTAGGGAGTCTTTGTTTGGGATAATATGGATGACTGCATATGATGATTTGGAGATGATTTGGAGATCGTCTCCTAGGTATTATACTGTTCCTCCCAAATACATGTTGTACAAGGTRCAATCTGCATCATTTCTGATAAAGCCAGATTTTCATTCTGTTTCGAGGTACAGGTGAACATTGTTGGTATTTTCTCAACCAGGGGGTTGCAATAAGATTTATCCCTCAGTGGAACTATGATTGGATGAGCTGCAGGAAAAGCCTCTGCCCTGTCATTCAATCTTTTACTCATGATCCAGTTACCTGGTCTCAATTTGTAGCTTCTCTGTAGCCCACAGGAGATCACTTTTTCCCATATATTTCTCAACCTCAGCACAAGCATCCTCCCAATCTTGACAGCAAGAGCTAAATGATAAAATAGGTGTCTAGACATTGCTATATTGCTGTTCTTAGAACTAAATAGTCTTTGGTCTAGATGCCCTATAAATAATTGAGACAATCTAACCCTTTGTGAATTAGCAGTGCTTCAATTCTTTTTAGGGAAGCAGAATGACTGCTGTAAAAGGTATCCGAGCTTTGTGATATTTTCTTGTTGTAAAATAGATTGACATTTGGGGCTTTAACACTATTACAGTCAAATTGCTGCTCTAAAGACAGTTCATGATTGCAGTTTCTTAGAGTGGTGTTATTCAGTTTGTCTTTCTGATGGCCTCTTTCCTGCTGCTGCAAATTAATTGATAGGTGTTTTTGAAAGCGTATTACTTTGCATATTTTTATTGTAGTTTTTTTTTTTTTTATGTATACATATTAAAGTACACTCTGTCTCTGAAGGAAGAAGGGATGTGGAAAGGTCTCCAGTCCAATGATCACTAAGAATTCAGAGTTTCCAGCTGTGCAACAAATCCTTGTTTGACTTTGGTCAAGATGATTAACCTTAGTGCACAATGGGGACAATGAACAGCATTTACCAGTCATAGATAAAACTAGCTAAACACAGCAAGTTCTGCAAGATGCTTGGGGATCTTTGATAGGTAGATAGTGTATAGGTACTGAATCAGGCAGAGGAGGGAAATGGTCAGAGCAAAAACCTAGAGTTGAAAAAAATAGAAAAATGAAAAAGGAAGAATATCAGATAAAATTTTTAAAAGGCTAGCAGATGGGTGGGATGATGAAACCAGTTGGGTTCATTTGGAGGTGAATAATTATAAAAAATGTGGTCCTATTCAGTGTTAATAGGGCAAATATAATACACTAAGATGAATGTGTTTATCTATGTACTTCTAAAGTGGTGAAGCAAAGGCATTTCTGGACCTTGGGAATCTGCTATGCTGATCAGTTTTCTTCAAAGTTCAAGGAAAACCACAGTGAGATAATATATCAGTGTCAAAGAGGAAAAATTTTTTTTCCCATGCATATCTTACAGCTTGCATTAAACACTAAAAATTATCATTGAAAAGATAAAATGTGAAGAAAAACATAATTCTGTAAAATGTATAGGTGAGCTAATCTAGTAATAAAGCTTTAAGCCAAACAGGTAATTTCCACATAAGGAAAAGGATTTCAGTTTTAYCTYAAATCTYATAAGGAAAAAGCCCTAGAAGTTTCTTTGYTCTCCTGGCAGCCATTGGCTCAGTGCCAGGACRGAAACACAGATARGCCTGCTTACCTGTCCCTCAGAAATGTAGCCATTCCCTATTGGGCAGTTTGCCAAAAATCCCACCTAAATCATTCTGTATTTAAGGCAGAGCACAARGCTTCCRGGTGCTTCTTGGGATGTSATAGCCAGGTACCRTGCCTGCATGTACCTGTGCTCCAGTTCTATTTTGTTCTTTTATTGTTTATGATTTTATAAGTTCATTAAACCTTTTCCTTTACAAAACATACCCAAGGAGCCRTCTCTCAAATTATTTTTAAGCCATTTCTGTGAGGTGCAGGCACCCTCAGATTTGATACATCTTCACAGGGCTTATTACGCTCTGGCCACGTGCAAGAATGTATCAAGCTTAAGTTCTCATTTAAGAAGTATCTTTCAAAATGTTGCATTCTGCTTGGGAGAAATTTCCCTAGTCCCTGTYTCAATGTATCTTCTCTGCTACTTTTTTATTTTACTTTATTAAGACTCATGCATCATGCTTTTTATTATATTTCATAAATACATAAAAAATATAAATATTCACTTTGCACACCACCTTTTATGCATAGACGCATAATGTATTCTGAAATCATGTGTCAGTATCCAAATGCTGTTTTAATCAGTATTCTTATTCAGTGAAAATAAAGTACATTTTTACTCTTATTTCCTAAATCATTCTCCAGTGTTAAAAAAAAAAAAAAAAGAGACAATAAGCTGTAACAATCTGAGTGATTTAATTTATCATCTTTTAGATGGCTGTAAGATTTTGCATTTACTGCTGCTGAACAAGACTTATCTCAGTTTTTTGCTATCACAAACAGTTGATGATTTTCAGTTAAGAGAGTGACTAGAGCTGCAAAGATTGATAATCCCCTGAATGTGGGGTGAATTTGGGAAAAGAATATCTAGAAAATAAAAATCTTGTTTTCCAAAAGAAAAATATATAGTATTAAACCAGGTGAGAGGCTTATTATTATTGTTGTTGTTGTTATTTCAACAATAAAAATTGTTGAAATAACAACATTATTATTATTATTATTATTATTATTATTATTATTATTATTATTATTATTATTATTATTATTATTATTATTAAGCTTATCAAGTTGCAGTATTTAGCAGAAAACAATCTTTGGTGTTCTGAAACTTCACTCAGTTAAGCAATCCTAAATTAGACTATGCTGATCTTGAATGGAGACTTCTTCTACTATAACTGGAAATTAATTGCAAGTTTCTCTGTCTTACAAAACAGTTAAGATCACATTGGTGGGTATCTTGTCATTATGTTGATACAGCATTTGTTTACACCCAATGCCTTGAAACTGTTTGCATGAAAACCCCTTGGATAAAGTCCATTTGTTCTCCAGGTCAAATGGCACTACCCAGGAAAGCAATTCTACCATGTGCTGAGCAATGTCAGTTCCTATTAACTCCAGTTTTAGTGAAGAGGCACAGCCCTTCTTAGGAGATGCAAGGTAGTGTCAGCACAGATTCTAAAGCTGAAATTCAGTTCTTTGCAGAAGCTCTACACAAAGCCTGTGTATCATTTAAGTGCCACTTAATTCTTTATAATGGAGCTCAGAGTGGATTGAAGAAGCTGATAGGCTTTTTGCTMTCTTGTCTGCAGAGGGCTGAATTACACCCCTGGTGAATATACACAGTAAAAAGGCAACTACACTGCCTCAGGAAATACACTGTATTCCTTTGCTTTGACTAATGTAACTCAGTTTCAATTACTGATGAAAATTCTTTGATATTATGCTGATAAAAACTGTTGTACATTTTGCAGTCTTTCTATATTACACATTGAGCTTCACTCTCATACTGTGATATAATGTGCAAACTGAAAAGTGAAAATGCAAAAATAGACATAGTCCTGCAGACAAGAGCAGGGCCTCCCTCGTGGCACTGTGTGTGAGGGTCTCTGTGTTGATGAAGCTCCTGAAGCAAAGCAATGAGTGGGTGGAGAAGCAGAATTAAAGGGATGCAAAAAGCAATAATGGGGAAGAGATCCCAGCGGGAAGCAGGGTTGGACAGAGGGCGTGGGGGCTGAGGAGGCACAGTTTTGATACTGATTAGCTTTAAACCATGTGAGCTGGCTAGCTTTTCCCTACAAAAARAGTTCTGACTCTCAAGGCCTAAATGTGTGAGCTGGTTTATACACAGCACAGAAATGTTTTACTTTAGGCTTTGTAAAATACCTTTGGTGGGTTTTAAACTTGTATGGATATAGCCAATACCCAGAGAAATGACCCCATGGATTTGTGATAATACCAGTACCAATGAAGCAAATACTGAGTGTAATTCAGAGATTATTTTTTTWAAATAAGATTACTTCAAGTCATATTTCCAGGAAAACCTCCTAGCTGAGATAGTAAAGGCAATCTAGTGGATATTTCTGAGTTTAGCTTTCTATTCAGTATTTCAATGGTCCTTCATATTGTTGAAACATTTCTAGAAATAGCCATTTTGATGTTGTGAATTAAGTAAGTAGGTCAGATTTCATGTTAACATTTTACTGAGCTTTTTCTGTTAAGCCTGTAACTGGATGCATGCTTTCACTGAAAAAGGATGAGGCTATAATCTGTTATAGAGGAGGGGTTAGTCTCAAAAACTGATTAGATCCAGTTATCTGTAGAGCAGTACCTCTGGTRTACAAGTAGAATCCACATTTCTGTGTATTATGTTCTATAAAAACCTAGCTGAGTTACTTCAAAAAATGTAGTTATGAATCATTTCACCACTGATTTATGTATCACCTAATGAACAGTGCAAACTCCTATGTAGACATTTAGGCACTAAAGAGGTTTTATAATTAAAATATTAATATGAATTTCAGATTGAGCTTCCAGTGAAAGAAATCAGGTTTTGTTATATTGCTAGAGTTTGCCAAGTATACAACAATTATACCAGAGCTGAGGACACAAGTTATTTTGTTTCAAAAYGTTGGAAAGGGTTTTATGAAAAGAATTTAAATTGCACTTCTATTTCTTGCATCCAGTGGCACTGGGAATTGTATTCTTAAGTAGTTCCAGACAGAAGAAGTCAGGCTAAATCACACGTTCAGGTGAGCATAAAGCTGCAGCTGCCACTGGGAAAAATGCCTGATCTTAGTCTCCTTGGACACCAAATTAAGTTGGTACAGCATAAGCTTCTTGTASTCTAATTTCACTAAGTATTTCTCCTGTATGATTATTGAAGGTGTGTTATATGTATTGGTGTCACACATCAATATAGAGGAAAGCATGTGAAACAAGTTCTGGCCTTAAGTCCAAGGACATTTATCCATAAATTGAAGWGGTGAAGCTTTCTTATAGTCCAGCCAAGAATTAGTGAGATGATCCCTGGAGGAACTGAAGATCATTTTCTGCAGATTGCAAGCCTTACAGTTTGAGCAAAAGTTAGTTTGGGAGACCTTACCTTATTTAGCATGAGTATATGGCATCGTGCAAGTGAATGTCTCTCTGTATATGTATTTTATGAAAAGTATCCTAAACACTCCACTCTACGATATTGTCTTCAGTGAAGAGTGAAAGAATAACAGAATACCAGAGATTAGTAATATTGTTTGCAATTCTATGAAAAGGAACCCAGATACTGCAAAAGTGAACTCAAAAGAAGTAATATGATAGTCCAGAAACAAGTCTACAGGTATTAAAGCCCCTTCTCTCCCTACCTTGAAGAAAAATTTCTCCTTACAACTCCTTTGCTTTTACTTTATTGCTGTCAGGGCTCTGTTGTWCCAAGACTACGTGCTGTGTATGACCTTGCGGAAATTCTGCAGAGCTGGCTTGCCAGAGACACAAGCATTAAGAGTAGACACAAAACACRTATAACACCAGCTTTCTGTTAGAAACCTTCCTAACTAGCCTTCTTTTACCTTGTAGTAATAGGCTGTTTGTTCCTGTCTTTTACCTCAGCTCATTCTCCATGATTTCTCAACCTTCACTTCATTCAATACCTGTCCTTCTTRTGTTCCTAGTTACTGCCCTTGACTAAACCTCTACCATTGCAAGTATCACAGAGTTTCACAATAGCTGTCATTATACTGACCCTTCTAACTGTTTGTTATAGCTTTTCTCTTTCCCCAAAATGTCTCTATTTACATTGTAAGCACTTCAGGATAAGGACTGTCTGCTYAGGTCTGTAGAGTCTAACACAATGGATCCCAGTTGTGGGACACCAAAATGATTAGTTAGGATAGYAAGTCTTCAATTGGTAGACCCCCCAACAATGTTTTCTTGATTGGAAGGATAATGAAATTAGAAAAATAGCTAGTTTCTCTGTTCTTTTGATTTATAATAAAGCTGTCTTTTGTGGGTTTTTTGTTGGTTTTTAAGTTTGAAATTAAATTTGTTGGCACAGCAGGTGTTGTAAATAATTTTGTAAATTGCCTAGGGCTGTCTACATCATAAACYATTGCTGAATTATCAAATAATGAAAATAGACAACTCAAATGAGAARGTGTTTAGAGATAAGTGAAATGTGAATTCTCCTGCCAATTGTTTTTGGTTTTGTTTTTTCTTCTTCCTTTTCTGTTTCATAGCACGAATTATCAAAACAAAACAGTGGTGTGAAATGCTTCCGTGTTTAGAAGGAGAAGGCTGTGATTTGCTAATCAATAAATCAGGCTGGACCTGTACACAACCAGGAGGACGGATAAAGACAACCACGGTAGGTTACTCCTCTGTTCTGTACTTCTTCAATTTCTTATTCACTTTAGTTTGTTGAAAAACAAGTGAGATTTTAAATTGTTTTTCAGCACTTTTATGTAAAGTTTATTGCCTCATAATTAATCTGTGTGCCCAATGTGCATGCTGAAATATACAGCAATATTATCATAAAGTACAAAACTGGATAAAATAACAAAGGAAAATGTGTAATTTCTGTGGTTACTAAGAGTAGATATTATATCAAGGTTTTCTTACAAGACACCAGTGGCTTAACTGACATTTGTATCCAGCCTGAARACAGTATCTTACTGTTTCAACATATACAAACGTTTTTATGGTGTGGTAATGTAGGTTGTAAAACACAATGTGTGGTCTAGCAGAGGGAAAAGAAAGCTTTCAYTAGGAGTTCTGAAGAAAATATTTTTGCAATTCCAACTGGAATATTATATTATAATTTATATTATATTATAATATAAATTATAATATTACAATATTATATACTGGAAAAGTATAGTTGCATAGATAGATCTTTAGTTTTCAGTGAGATCTACAGAAAGTATAGCAAAAGATCCCTTTTCCCACCTTCCTTTGGCCCCGGTTTGTTGATAAATCCCTCAGTTCTCTGATTTGCTGTCTTGGGGCATATTCTTGTTGTGAAGCTGAAAATATATATGAGAGTAATAGTTTCTAGGCCCCATAATGTATCAAACAAATTTCTAGAAAATGTTCTCAAATGCCAGCAATTCTTTGACTTAAAAAATGRAAAAAATCTGAAGAGATATAATAGAGCAATTTTCTGATATCTTGCTAGGCCTCTTGAAATTATTTCCCCTCCTTATAATCTTTTTTTAGATTTACAGGGAGCATGAGTGTAATTTAAATAAGTGCAATTTTGAGAATATTTAGTCTTAAAAGTACTTATCAGTGAGGACTAAATTAATGCCCATCATCCCCTGCACAATTTCTCTGTCTGAGCAGAAGACAGACAGCAGTATAAAACCTTTTATTGTTTTAGAATGCCTGTATTTAGAAAATTAACATGATATTAACTTCTTTTTAAAAAAGGAAGATTCAATAATACTTTATAAGATGCCTACAAAACAAATTTTATGAATTGTGATCACTGTTTTTATCCTTCTGTATTTACCAGATATAATATTCCTTATGGACAGGGCTATAAAATTTAACTCGTCTCTGAGTACTTACTTAAATATAGTTTGCCTTTAGATCTTTTGCAATCATGTTATGTAAATCTTTTAATCTTTTGCATTCAAGTTATGTAAGAGTGACATTAGAAAAAAAAAAGGGGGAAGGAAAAAAGTTTTTTAAACATTAATGCCAGCATTCAAGGTCAAGGAGATCTAATACCATAACTTTGTCATACTTGAAATATATTTTAAATCTTGTTAGTTCAGGGGTATTTTCTGTATCTGAGGTAAACGGAAAACCCGTGTACTGTGACACATTGCCAGCTGTCATTTTAGCTTTTTATTTGATGTTTAATGCTAATGGCATGACTGAGTAATGCAAAGTAAGCAGAGGATCTATCCTGCAGTTTCTGTCTTTAATGAAGTGATTCAGATAYGCTTTCAGATTAAACACCAGAAGCCTGATTCTGAACTCTCACTTGTCTCTATAGCTCTTTAATGCTATTGACATGAATGGAATGACTCATGAATTTGATTAATGTAAATGAAATCATAATCATGCTCCATCAGTAAAATTAAGACCACGGCAAGTGTAATATTGTAAAACAGATTTTCCCCTCACAGATTCATCATTGTCATTGGTAAGGAAAGATTTTGCCAGAGAGACAACTGTAGAACACTCTGAGCATAAGCCCTCATCTAACATCAAGCAGCCTTCAACAGTTGGTATCACACATGCAGACACACAACAAACACGCAGTACTTTCCAGTCAAGCCAGACTAGCAACTCAGAATGCTTACAGAAGCTCTGAACGCAGAAGGGGGAGARGGAAAWAAGACAWGAAGRAAAACAGATGAAAAACMCTGCAACAGACYCTAGCCTATAATACAATATTGGTAACATTAWGACTTTAACAAACATATTCTTTATCTACTTGGTTGAAGAGTAAGSTTTGGACTATGGTAGTAGATTTTGAAACTGTGTCRTAAAATGAGTCCATGAAAYGCATGACTGCCATTAAATGAACAAATCAAATTCCAACAGAAATAGTAAGAGACGTTATTTACTGTAGCAATACTCTCAAATCAACAGCTGCTAATGCAGTAGCTGCTAATTCTGCTCCTAATCAATACACGAGTTGCCATGCGTTATCATGCCATCATGGTATTTACGTGTACTAGGGAGGACTTCTGGCTGGAAGGGCCAGAAAAATGACCACCAGAGAGTATGGGGGAAAAAAATGTCCAGACATACTGAATGAGAATGTACCCTATTCTTAAGTAGAAATAATTTTTGACCACATCTCCAGTAACAGCCAAATCATGTCCTTCATTTTTTAACTGCCAATTTTTCTTAAAACACATTCATTAATCTAATATCAGCAGCCCTTTCCTGCTGATGTAGCTTGCATCTTAAAGATATTTTTAGCAGTAGGTCTTGAGTTATCATACCGATAGTRGATTGTATAGCAGAGATATCACTGTTTGGTAAATGCTAACTGTAATTTGTCACCCATACTAAAGTCAGAACAGTGTTGAACTCTGATGGACTGAGATCAGCTGTTGTGATAACACCAGCTTTTCACACTGATTCCAGGAGGTTTTGCGGAAATGCAACATTTTAAGTACTGAGTTTAGAAGCAGCATGTGGAAAGTTAGGACTTGTGATGATATTATAGGTGATATGAGCTCCCTTTTAAGGAAGAATATACTTTAGGACTCATAGGTAAAATGGTTCTTAAAAAAGAAGGCAAGAAATAATATTTCTTTTCTGTAGATCAGTTAGGCATTTAATGTTTTTTCTATGAAAATTCCAAGCAAACAGCAAGTGAACATATCCATTGCTGCAAAACAAAAGTGCAAGTTCTGTAAAATGTTTGGAAAGGGCTGCTGCTTTTAACTTTATATTTTGTGTCAAAATTTTTACACATTCCAYACAGAGCCAGATTTTTTCAAGTGGCTGGCACTTTTTGTGATCACCTCTGGAAATATTGCAACCAAATCAGAATTCTCTCCTCAGATGAGTAGCAGTGTTTTATATCCATTTTGTGTTCACTTTGCAAAGCTATAAATGACTACACAAGGTGCAAGGCGAAGGAAAATCAGACTCAAAGTGCACTCTAAATGGATCTGGATGTCACTTCTGCCCTGTTGTTCTTTCTACAAGGTGTGAATGAACCAAAGATTTTTCATCTGCTAAGAGGCTTTTAGAATTGAGGACCGACTGGGCTAACTGCCAATCTGTGTATTAAGAGGCTGAGTGTCAATACAAGGAAACAATATGGCAACTTGTAAAAGAAGATAGCAAGAGAATACTACACAGTTGTTAGCAATTTTAACATACTAAGTACTTTCATATAGCAAATATCCTTACAGTCACTTTAAAATCTCCTGCCTTTAAAAATTTATTCTCCCTTTGCTATTCTCATTTCTTTTTCAATAATTTATTAAAAATTAGATATAAGATTTTTAAACAATAATTTATAGCTTTAAGAGTGCCAGAAGATCTGCCTCTCTTTTTTTTAAAGAAGTTGCTGAAGGGCCTTTCCATTTTATATTTCAAGTGTAAAACTTGCTCGTTTATAGATGAGAAGATGCACAATGTGTTGTTTTTACAGGGGAGATTAATTTTTAGCACCTGAGTGTGTATATGTTGTCAATGATCCATCACTACCTAATTGTTACTTAATTAATTCYTTCTTCTACATAATGCGATTGCAATGCACGGAGCTTAACAGAACATTCATGCGCCAGTTCCTCGGTACCTAACCTTTTAAACCTCTGCGATTTTACTGCTAAATTAGCTGAAGTGGGAAATTAAGGAATATGGAGAAGCTAAAAGAAATCTCACAGTGGATAAAAGGTGCAATTACCCTGACATGGAGCTCAGTGCTTAGCTAGTAAAATTTGCTAAGGATCTAGCTTCACCAAGGGACCTGGCTTTCTTAATAGAGTTTACTTACACACGGAGCAACTCATCATTCCTCACCATTAATATAAATGACATGCTGGCTGGGTTGGAAAGGCAATTTGTTCCTTACCCTGAAAGATACAATACATATTTGTATTGGATGTAACTTAAATAATAATTTTTTCAGCAGAGCCTTATCATACATATTTGTATGATTAAGGTAACTCAGATAAAATATACTGGTTTGATTTTTCAGCACTGACTTATGAGCAATTGTTTTCACTCATACCATTACATTCAGGTAAAAASAAATATATRTATGTATACACATGTAAATMTACATATACATAYATATATATGTTACATATTTGTAACATACTTGAGAATTTACTTTTTTTTAGACTGAAGATCAGCTGGAAATATCCTGAGGCCATGGTCTAGTGGTCTGAGCTTGGGAACTGGGAGCCAGAAACTCCTGAGCTCTAATCCTGGCTCTGACAGTGACTCCCTCTGTGGCCTTGGGTAAGTCACTGAAACCTCTCTGCCTCAGTTTCCCCAGCAGTAAGATCAACARTTCTTAGCTCCACACATCAGTGAATTTGGGAGTCCTCTTAACATTTTAAAAAGTTTAGCAATTCAGATTAACTTATAAATAAAAATACTGTTATGTATAAGTGTCCTTATTGGTAATATTCCTGTTGATGTTAGGTATTCACATAACACTGATATTCCTTTATTTAGCCTCACCTACATTCCAGCTCTGAGTGTTTCTAAATGTGCATTTCACATCTCCACAGCTCAGCTGATTTCCTTTGGTTAAGCTGGTTTTGGAAGTATTTTGACATCCTGCCAGTTCTAGTTCTGTGTCATTCCAGGGTACAATACCTACCAAAACAAGCTTCCAGGCAGCACCAGATTAGAGCAGTGAAATGTTGCATGCATGCCATGCCAAATTAATTTTCACCCTCCCCCTTTGTCAGAMGTGGTCAACTTATGAAACAGATGCAATTATACCAATTCTTTACTCATCATAACCTTGTGCTTCAGTGTCCACTCTATAGATCTGTCAGCAGTTCATCTACTAAATTCCTTCACTGTCCRAATTGTAGCACTACATATGGACCAAGATTACAGAGGACACTTTTCATAGGGGTGGTTTATCCCCTCACACTTTGTATTAGCTTTTAGAAACAATAAGGAAATTAGGATCCTGAATTTTTCTTTGTTTATTGTCACTGTTGAAGAATTAGCATCTTTGGCTATATTTAGCCTATGGGACTGTCTTTGCTTTGAAGTCCATGAGCTTACAYCATCTGAGCCCTTATGTCTTCTCTGTCTTYTCTTTTTCTCCSTGTCCCTCTTCATAAAGGTATGCCTGCCACTGTCTTGTGAGAGAGCTTAACAGCAGCAGAAAGGCTCTCACAAATACACCTTTGTGGTGAAACAGGGCATTAACTCTTTCGGATCATGTTCAGATATACTCACTCTTAATATCTAGTTGGTTGTCTAGAAATCAGGTTTATTATTATTAAAGACCTCTGTCTTTATTGCAACTAAGAATCATTTGCATTCTTAAGTCCTTCTGACAGCCAGTTTTGCGGGCTCTGAGACCATTGCTTCACCARGCATTATGCATCACAAAGTCCTTTAAAACTAGCTCAAGTCTCAATAGTGCTTCTGAAATTGATATTTGATTAAAATTTTCTGAGACCACACCACATAACTGGACGTTAGCCTGAAATAACWTTCATAAGGTAGAACACTGATGTATTCTACCTTTCCTATACACACACCAAACTGAGAAAGGGTGGAACATGAACAGTTTCTGCCGAATATCTTTGGCAGATATTGTTGAGATCAAAAAAGTCAAGATCAAAAAGATACCTGCATCTGTGACTGTTCATATGAACTGCCAGAACCAGGTTACTTTAATTAACATCTCATTCTAATGTAACAGCATAGCCATAGAATCAATCCTAGTTATTGTACAGTGCTTTAACTGAACCTTTTAATAGTTTTGCATTAATTTGATGTTCTTCTCAGCAGTACTAATGTAAATTATGAGAAAAAATACCAGTCCTTTATCTGTTATATCTATGTGCTTCAAAGGCCACTCTRTAGATGTGTACTGCAAGGCCTAGATTCAACCATTCGACCATTATTTCCATGACTTACAAGGTATTGTAATGCTTTGAGCAGTTTCCACTACTCCTTGTTTACAAAAGGTATCCTAATCTACAAAGGTATCATCATTGACAGTGTTGGAACTAGATTATTTTCTGTTAATTTCCAAGCAAGGTASTATGAGAGTTGGATGTCATAATTCTCAGAAGAGTTAAATATCATGTTTCTAATTGTAGTGTTAGAGAGGAATAGTCCCTTTAGACAATTTACAAGCAGAGTGGTAGGATGTACTTTGTGGCCCCATGTCTTAAGGACTACATTTACAGAGAAATCTATAGAAATCAAATCCTCATKAAGCTCAAGATCTCATGAAGGGGCTATATTATACTATTCCTTCAAAATACACAGGTTTTCTTGCACATTAGTAATGCTTCAACTTGTACAGTCTTTCCAAAGCTGTGTGCTTCTTTGTCGTACCAATGTGTTGAAACCTGTGCATTCTATTTTCCATTATCCTTATCAAAATACACTTCTTCATGTCAAATAACTGATCTTCAAGTCCTAAGCCAGCAAAGATTTTGTGATTTTTGTAGACTTTAGGTTGAAAGGAGMTGTCAGATATTTAAAGAACCATCTTAAAGAGATTAGCCACCTTCCTCTGTCATGAATTCTGAATACTGGTTCTATTGATATTCAGTGAACGACACTGCCTGAAAAGAGACCAAAATTTAGGCCAAAAATGCCTTGTAGTAAAATAGCACACTAAGTCATAATTTGTTAACATCTCAAATAAATCCCTGGAAGAAATCAAGTAAACTTAAGTTTTGTTTTTAACTTTCAGAACATGTATTTTCAGATTATAATGAATTATAATATACTAATTTCTTTTGTCTTTTTAAAGTTACACAACATATGAATGCCCACTTCTGCATGGGCTATTTCAAAGATGTTGCAATTACTGTGTAAGTAAATAAACAGAATTTTTAGATAGATAAGATTCTAGAGATGTACTTTCTTTCAGGATTCCTATTACTTAACTCATATTCATATTGGGTGTTCTAGCATGCAATGCAATTTTAATATGCTAACTTAGAGACAGCCCAGCTTTAGATTCAGTGAGTTAAAACTGGTTTCTGATTAATGTTTATGAACTTTGGCTTTTCTTTGTTATATAGATTAATCTATATTTAAATGCAGATAATGCACTGTAAAAGGAGCTACATTTTAATAAGTTTGAGGTCTGGAATGTCTTTTCAGTAAGTAATCAAAAACTTACACAAGGCAATAATAATAATAATTTTCAATCATCTAATTCATGGATTTATGGAATAAATTATGTTTCCAGTAAAAACACCAAGCAAATCCTTTGTTGTTTTTTTTTCCAATACTTTGAAACCAGAATTCTGAAATATAAATAAAACCATATTTGTAACTTGGCAAATTCATTGACTATTATATCATAACGTGAGCCCACACAATAAATTGTGAGTATCAAAGAATATTCAAGTGTTCAAAGATTTTAAAGCTGCATTTTAAAGAATACCTAAATAGTTAAGTTGGTCCTGAWAAACAGAAAATACTTTAATTTAAAATTCTTTCTAAATTGCGTAATTTTCCAGGACACCAGAAAAATTATGTTTTCATATGGAGCTAGGATTCTCTTTCATCTTCCCAAAAACAAAAAAATAGTGTAATTTTAAAAATGCAAGGCCCAGGACATAGAAAATTCACATCTATATTGGATGGTTCAGGTATCTGCCTGGAATATTTGCAGGCCCATCTAAGAGTGTATGTGAAGAGCCTGACACTAGATTTTTGATTATTGTTTAACACCCTGGTCACCATCTGCATTGAAATAAACCTTTCCAAATACTGAAATAGCAAGGTCTAAAAAGATAAACATGTTAAGAACTAGTACTGAGATGGACTAAAAGCAACAGATAAAYCAAATTCCTATTAGCAATGGTCATACTGGGACTTTTTGTGTATTGACAATTCTTAGCACAGACAATTCTTAGGACAGACATTCTAAATGTGATTTAGTTTCCTCAACTTATCATTTTAGTGCATCCAGGTACTTAAGAGTACTGATGGCATCTTGCACAGAGTGAGCATCGGTAACACAGAACCTATAGACCAGTGCCCTAGTGGGGTGACAGCTGGAAGTCAGGCAGGAGGYGCTGGTTCACTTATTGTCTGTGTTAAGCAACCAAATCTCATTCCTCATCTGCTAAATCAGATAATTTGAGACCGTGCTGTCTGCACCTACCGTATATGCTTCCTGATAGATTGATATTGTCTGGAGGTCCTGATTTCTTGCATGAATATGGGAAAATCAATTTTCATTTAATAAGTGACTGCAAAGAGAGACTATCTGAGGAAACGAACCTGGAGATTACTTGTGCAATTTCTTGCGCTAGGTAGCACAATGCACTGTGAGGAGGGATTCAGTAGATRCTGAGTGCCCTATGGTTGGACTGAAAGGGATTACAAGATACATTGTATGTGTTGAAGAAAAATAGATTTAATAATGCAAACAAGGAAGAAAGCTGGGAAGACTAATGCAGAACTTGGTATATAGTTTAAAATGTTTCTTTTTTGTGGGCATGTAAWGTAAACTTATGAAGGCTGGAAACTGGTATGTCATGTCAACACCAAGAATTTAAAATGCTAAAATTCTTACACACCCATTTTGCACAATGAAAATGTTCATGACACAAGTGTTAGAAGCTGAAATTGCTGTACTTGTATATCCATTTTGGGATATTTCCATTTTTAAGAATATCCCGAAAGATTTCTGTTGAATCGTGCAAAGCAAGCTAGAATTCTGGGACTGAAAAAAAAAAAACAAGCAGTGAATAAAGAAAATTAAAAAAGGTGTTTTAGTTCAGGGATTTTTATAATAACATCTGACACATTATTTCTTAAAACCATACTTGAAAATTAATTCAGAAAGGCCTGTCATATTGGAAACTGTCATTTCAACAAGATGCTGATGGAGGACCTGTGAACAGCGCATAATAACACTTAACAGSAGTGTATTGATCTGGGTCGAGGTGGCCCAGGAAGTGACAGACTTGAGAAAAGTCTAACAGTATTTTATTAAGAATGGTTTCAAAAGCATAAAAGATATTATGCAGTTAAGTGTTATTGAAAATCTGTGAAAGGTAGACACATACCAGACATTTCTCTTTTCCAGTATTCCCCTGCTAGATTTTCATTAACCATTTGGAATAGAAATACTCAGTAACATTATGTCTGCACATAAGTTTCTCTAACTTGAGGGCAGACCTTAAGGATAAAGTYRCCAGTTTTTGTTCTAGTTAGCTCCTGCCCATGAGGTTTGGTTTTCAGCTACTTCTTCTGGTCATTTGCATATGAACATGCAGGGGTATGAAGAAAGACAACTCAGTTTACATTGTCCTAGGAAAGTGATGGCCCAAAGCTCAGGCTATTCCTGGTTTTCATTAGATCTTAGCAATCTCATTACATGGATAAGACAAAAGGTTGGAAGGGAACAAAACTGGCTGATCCTTGATCCAAATAAAGCGAGGCAAGGGTGGGACAGCAAAATCAATCAGCAACATATACAATAARACCTTTTCTTTCAACTGACAGTGCAGCTTTATGGTACTCTAAACCAGTCTAAAGCCAGACTGTCCCATTCCTATTCTCCCACCTCACTCTGTCTGTATGTGTCTGACCTCTGTTTTGGTTCAGGCACTAAGTGCTTGTGGAAATGTCTGAGATGCAAAATAGGCATCTCTTTCTGCCAGATTAGTTTTCAGCCACATCAGCTTCTGATTGCAATAGTGCAGATTAAATCATTCTAGGCCAAAATCTRTGGAGTCTGTCTGTCTTTATTACATAGTTCCAATGCCTTTGGGCCATCAACAATTGCTGATGGATACRTAGCTAGCTTTTTTTCAGCCAACACTGCTATTCTTCACTATTTGCACTTACCAAAGAATTCCAAAGTTGCCTCTGAAGTAAAGACAAAGTGCATTCAATTCATCACTCRTGTGAAATAGTAGAGGGGCCTCAGTTTAGAATGTGAATGAACATTTTTTTATTTAATACTAACTTCAGAGAGATCTAATAAATGTAAATTCTAAAAGACATGCAAATTAAAAGATTGAATTTGGAACATTTAGATGTTTATCACCCCACCTTTGAGGTGGCTTGCCTTTTCCTTTCATGTTRCTTGCTAAGTGATTATGGTGATCATTGCAGAATTTTCTACTGACTTTTGAAATATTTTTATAGTAAGTTGCTATTTGTGGAAAAACAAGAACTTGGAGCCATTAGGGAATCTGAATAGAGGCTGTTCAGAGGCTGTTGGGTATTGCAGGCAGTCCAGAGGATCAGATTTAYCCATATAGTGCTGCAGTAAATGTGTTCAGTTGAGGCTGGGGGAGGGATCCAAAATGCCTTTGAGGGAGGAAGCTTCCAAACATTTAAGTTTGATGCCTACTTTCATTTTTATAGTCACATTTTATGTCTTTGCTTTTATATCAAATCATTCCCCGTTATTCTCATTCCAGAGACATTTTGACATAGAGAGCAGCACTGCTTTTGCTTCCATTTCATTAAGTGCATACTTGTACTTAATAATCTGATTTTCAGTAGGCTTTGTTATGTTAAGTATCATWCCTTTCATCTTTGTTTTTCCTTTGTGAACCTGCTGTTTTCTCTTTCGTCTTATTCTTGATGTAACGAACTCTACTGAAATCAATGGCATGACTTGAAGAATAAACRTGTGTTATATAATAATTCTAGATAGAAGGTCCTCTAATTACAGTTTGAATGTTTTCTCAAATGTCTGTGTTTCATCAGTAATCTTGTAGCCCTTCTTAATAAATGATAAAAAAATATAAGGCCACTGGCAGATGTTTAAAATCAAATCAGGAATTATTTGATTGCATACTGTGCAGCTGCTCTGCTCAAGGAAGTGTGCAAATGTCTCTACCTGCATTGCTGAAATAGTCACACTGTTCTCATTGGGTTGTCATCTGGCTTTTATGAGAGCAATGGATATACTTAGTAATGTAGAAATCCACTCCAATTCTATCCTCTAGAGGTAATATTTTATTTTTCATTTAGGAACATCAAAATTGAACTGGGTCAAAACATCCTCTTACAGTGTGTTTTGTGCCAAGATTTTATTTGTTTTTGATTCAACATATGAAATAACACTCTAACACTAMCTAAAAAATAGTTGTCTTTTTAATGGTGAACTTGAAGGAAAWAAAGGATACTGACAAAATCACATTCTCTGCAATATAACAATTTGAATGAAAGCCAGAAATGCAYGATTTTAGAATACATTTTTATTTTAAATGCCTCAGATTAATGAACTTTAAACAAATTTTGAAGCACCTTCCAAAATGTTGCATATGTTGCTGACAAAGCAGTCTGTATTTGAATATTATTCTTTTTGGAAGATACAGTACTGATTGTGTTTGTCAGCTCTTCACAAAATTAAAAARAAGTATGGAGCATTTGCATAGRCACAACACAARTTTTGAAAGGAAAACAAAAAATATCACACACAAAACATCTGCCAWATAAATGTCTGCATGCATGCAAATACTTCTGACTTCATGAAACTGAGCATTGCATAAAAATTTGGCACCATTACTTAGAAGAGTATTGTGGTTAGATTGTAAAGAGTGAAATATCTGCAACGCAGGGTTTATATGGCTTTTCAAGGAAATCTTTATTACAATATTATTTAGCTTAAGCAAAATCTGGACAAAACAAAACAAAACAAAAAACCAAACAAAAAAACCACCACCAACAACAACAAACAACAACAAAACAAACAAACACACAAAACAAAACATAAAAAGAGCCACACTTATTTGCATGCCAGGGATATTAAGGATAACAGAGGGCTTCCATAGATATGTTGCAAGCAAGAGAAAGACTAGGGAYAAAAGTGGCACCTCTCCAGAAGGAAAAGGGAGCCCTTACTACCCTGGAAAAAGAGAGTGCTGAGGTTCTCAATRACTTCTATACCTCAGTCTTCAACAGCAAGTACTCCAGCCACACCACCCAATTTGAGAAAGGCCARTGCAGGGACTGGGAGAATGAAGACCCTCAGTCCTCTCTAGGAGAGAGTCAATAACATCTAAGGAACCTGAATGTGCACAAGTCCTGATGAGATTTGTCCATGTGTCCTGAGGGAGCTGGCAGACAAAGCTGTTAAGCCACTACCCACCATTGTTGAAAAAATTGTGGCAGTCAGGTGGAGTCCATGATGACTGRAAAATGGAAATAWAACCCCATTTTTAAAATGGGAAAAGCAGAAGGCCTGGGGAACTGCAGACCAGTCAGCCTCACCTCTGTGCCAGGCAAGATCATGGARCAGATTCTCCTGGAAACTTGTGTCAAGGCACATGGAAAAYAAAGAGGTGATTGGTAAGAGCCAACATGGCTTTACAAAGGGGAAATCAGGCCTGCCAAACCTGGTGACCTTCTATGACAGGGCTACAGCACTGGGGGATGGGGACAGAACAACTGACATCATCTACCTGGACATGCAAAGGGTTTGACACTGTGCCATGTGACATCCTTGTCTCCAAACTGGAGAGACATGGATTTGATGGATGGACCATGCAGTGGATACAGAACTGGCTGAAGGGCTGCACGCAGAGTTGTGGTCAGGGGCTCACTGTGGAGTGGTGCCCCTCAGGGGTCACTGCTGCAGCCAATGCAGTTCAACATCTCTGTGAGCCATGGGGATGGTGGGATCARGTGCACCCTCAGCAAATTTGCTGCTGACAGCAAGCTCTGTGAGGCTGTCAACACACTGAGGGAGGGGATAATGCCATCTAGAGGGACCTGGACAGGCTTGAGAAGTGGGCCTGTGTAAAGGTCATAAAGGTCAACAAAGCAAAGTGCGAGGTGCCATATGTGGGTTGTGGCAATCCCAGGCACAAATACAGCCTGGGTGAAGGATTGGGAGCAGCCCTGTGGAGGAAGAATTGGGGGTGTTGGTTGATGTGAAACTCAACATGAGCCAGCAATGTGCACTCACAGTTTGGAGAGCCAACCTGGTCTGCACCAAAAGGAACATGGCCAGCAGGTGAAAGGAGGTGATTCTCCCCCTGTTCTCTACTCTTGTGAGACCCCATCTGAATCMCTGCAGGCAGCTCTGGTGTGCCCAACATAAAAAGTGTTGGAGCAAGTCCAGAGGAGAGGCATAAACCTTATAAGAGGACTGGAGCACCTTCCTTGCAAAGACAGGCTGAGAAAGCTGAGGCTGTTCAGGCTGGAGAAGATTGAGTGGAAACCTCACAGGATCTGTCCAGTATTAGAAAGGGGCCCGCCAGGAAACTGGAAAGAGGCTCTACATCAGGAACTGTGGTGACAGGATAAGGAGTACTAGGTACGAATTGAAAGAGGGGAGATTTGGGTTAGATATTAGGAAGAATTATTTTACTATGAGAATTTTTAGACACTGGAACAGGTTGCCCTGGGAGGCTGTGGGTGCTCCAACCCTGGCAGTGTTCAATGAACAGAATGGTAAGGCCCTGATCAGTGTGGTCTAGTGGGAAGGGTCTCTCTGCATGGCAGAGGTGGTTGGGATTAGATGATCCTTAAGGTCCATTTCAACCCTTTAGCATTCTGTAATTCAATCACCCACAGACTGAAAAGCTGATAGTTTGACAAGAGACTAGTAAACCTCATGATCAAAAACCAAGTTAGGAGTGCTAAGTAATAAAGTTAGTGTGTTTTGCTGATGTTTTCAGACAGATTTTTATTGATTGGTTTTGTACATATCACATGTTTTTAAAGCCTGAGGTTGTTACAACTTTGCTGGTAAAATGATACACTGGAAAGATGTGACAGAGCTCTCAGGAGTTCTATAAATAATTCAGAAATTCCTTCTATTTTGGGTTTGCTTTTTTTTTTGCTTATTTTGTTTTGTTTTTAATGAGGCCTTGATTCAGGCACAGCTCTACTCACAAATCATGTGTATGTTGTGAAAATTTTGCTAGCATCAACAAGACTTAAGACATACTGTACTGTATTGACTGCAGCATCAAGCATGAATTCTTAGTACCTGTTTTAAATTGTCAGCATGTTTTTTTTTTAATAAAATTGCACTGAATTCTCTGTCCAGTAGTTCAAGAATAATCCGCTATTCATATTCAGAGAGAAGAATATTCCCAAAAAACTTTCTCATTTCCTTTTCAGTGAKAGTTTTGTTCCTACTTACAAATGCAAGGGTAGACCATCATTACAACAGGAATGATAAAATCATAGAATCATAGATGCATTTTTACTAGAACAGACCTTTGAGATTATTGAGCCCATTATCATAATAATGCCAAGTTCACCACTAAGCTATGTCCCCAAGTGCCACATTTACACATCTTTTCAATAMCTCTGGGGCTGGTGACTCTACCACTTCCCTGGGTAGGCTCTTCCAAAGCTTGACAAACCTTTTGGTGAAGAAGTTTCACCTAACATTCAATCTAATACACATGCACATCCTCCTACCATCCTTCCCTCTCGGTGGAACTTGAGGCCATTTCCTCTTATCCTATGACTTGTCAAAAGAGAACAGCCATGASCTGGATACAATCTCCTTTCACATATTTGCAGGGAGTGATAAGGTCATTCCTCAGTGCCCTTTTCTCCAGGCTAGCACAGACCTTTGTCTCTAACCATATATTTCTGTGCATGAAGGCACCTGCAATGCTCAGGATTATCCAACTTCCACTCCTCACAGCTGGCCCTGGCCTACTGTGATTCAGCTCTAGAAAACTTGACCCTTATGTGTGGCCTGTGTTTTCAGCAAAGCCAGCAATAAGTGATTTGCATGACTTTTCCTCAACAGGGTGAAATTCTCCCGTTTTTCTTTTTCCATTATAGCAGGACTGAAACCCCGCTCGTTTACCTTATTTGCTGATGGTGGTGGTTTTTTCTGAGTCTGGTAAACATAGAAAATCAGAATTTATTGAKCTGGATTTGGTAATATTCTGTTGATCAGCACTACACATGTATATTTCATCATACTGCACACTATTATAACTTATTGTACAATGTAAGAAAACTCTAGGGTTTTCACTGCTATTATATAATAGCAGAAACAATTAAATTGCAGGTGGTTTGGGGGAAATTTTTGTCCCTAGAATGTGTTTAAAGTYCTGTTGCTGTGAATAATGAAACACTTTAAAAGATCTTTAACCTTTTCAGTAAATGAACAACATCCATAAAAATAAAACTGAACTCTCTTAAAACCAATAAGATAGAGATACTATTTCTCACAAGTTATTTCCAAGTGAGTTATTCTTAAGAGGCCTAATATAAGGGCAGAAAGAAGCTAACAGGTCGTATTTCTTAAATCTCTGATACTATCTGGAACAATATCCTTTAAAAATGGCATTCCATTATGAGACAATAAAAAGATGAAAGAATAAGATAGCTGCACTAAAGATTATTAACCCCGTAAAATAGGATGAATTTCTGGTTTTGTTGTGTTGATTGCACATGTTCCAGTAGAATATTTTGGTCCCASTGTGCCTTTTAAAACCAGAAATCTTCCCATAGTTCTTACAATTGCCACCATGAAATCATACACTTTCCTGCACCTGGCCTCTAGAGGGGACTCCATAGTGTAGATGASAAGAGTCAGAAGTGGACTGAGGGTTTGGAAAGGGGCAAAATACTATGCATGGCAATGCCCTCCTAAAAGTTTTCTGGAAAACCTCAGTGAAAGTTTCCTGCAAAATCTTGGATTTCCTTACTTATACTGTTATCCCTGCAGTGTCATCTGCCACTCAGGCAGATTGAAGTGAGAGGCTTATYGCCCCAGACAGACAGTGGTGCTTCAGTTAAGGTCTTGCTCTAGATCCCCATTGTTGCATAGTCATGAACTGCATCCTAAATATTAGAAATCCCACGAACAGAGTCCTCTGAAGATAACACAGGGTTATATCAGAGAGGTTTCATCTACAGTGAGTGGCTAGTMACTTGGGTCATTTGAATTAGAACTTCATACAGAGAGGACATTGACCCAGTGACCCAGTGATCTGAGGGGCTGTTGTTCTTTGAGTTCTCTGCCTCCCACAGAGCCAGAGCAAGCTGAATTACTTGACTTGATCACTGGARCAATTTGATCTTTCTAGGAGGAATGATTTGTCTTCTATAATCCTATGGAACCRTTTCCTCTAAAAATTAAGGTGAACATGAAAAATGTAGAAAGCACAAGAAATATATAACCAATATGAGAAGTCCAGTAGCTATAGATCCTTTCACTTAAAAAGAGTTGATTTGGCTACTTTATTTACTCTATTGGAGCTAGCTTTCTCTTGCCTAGTGGTGCAGAGTGGTCTGTTGTTAGTAAAGTGATGGAGATTTTACTGCTGATAACATTTTTGGAATTAAAAATTTCAAAATAAATTTTGATAAAGGGCCCATCATTAATTACAAAAATTTTAGTTGAAGTGCTTGTTAAAATAGCAGACAGGGTTGTATCTTATATGTCAATAAAGGCAAATAAGCACAAATTTTATGAGCCAAGGACTAAGTCTTCCATTAATTTGTTTGAGGAATTACACATACACATAAAAATTTATTACATTTTTTTGTCCTTGGAAAAGTATGTGATGTATCTGAAACATAATTTTAAAAAAATAGCCCTGAGTTACAAAGGATAAGTAGTCAAACAATCTGTAATGCAATAAACTGGTTTTCAGAATGATACTAACTTTACAGGTTATCTTAATGTATGATAATTGTTCTTCACCTGGGAAGCATGTGAGAGAAGGTGTGGGATCCCACACCTGATAGGGTGTGGAATACACACATGGAGATGGCTAGGAAGAGAGTGTTCTGAGAAGATTTCATTGACTGGAAGAGAAAGGTGGGCAAATAGCACAAGAAGTAGAAAAATCAGTATCTGTTCAACAACTTGCTCAATACCCAATCTACTAGCTGCCATTGCATTGCAATACTGACAACTGCAGTGGCCCATGGGAAACTGGTTTGGTAAAAGGTGTCTCTGGCCTTTTTTGTTTTTCGGTTTTGTTTTTGTTTTTGTTTTTGTTTTTTTGTTTGTTTGTTTGTTTTTGTTTTTTTTTTTGTTTCAAAACTGGTTTACTTATGTTAAGAGCTAATTTGGTTTCAGATTCCTGAATCTGAGTGCTTACTTCTTTCGGCACAGCGGCTTTGTTGGATTTGGAAGCTTGCAAATGCATAACACTTTGCATTCAGGTTTTCTGAAATACAAGCAGTTCGTTTTTGTGAAGCAGAAGAATGCCTGGAGCAAAGGATGTGGACAAAGAAAAAGAGCAAAGAGACAAGAAACCTTGTGGATGATAGATTGCTGCCACATGGCTCTGTGGAAATAACTGCAAATTAAAGAGGTTGTCAACAGTTATTTGTAGGACTTCACAGAGTAGGGTTCTTTCTAAGGACTTAATATTTTGTTAAAAGAACTTCTGCAGATCTGAAATGGATCTGAACTGTCTTTTAAAAATGTTGAGATGGACAGTATCAAATCACAGATCTGTTACTATTAGGTAAGCTGTACAYTCCACTCTCATTAGGGGAAGACTATACTTGCTTTTTCAAGCTGAATAAAGACTTTAGTATTTAATTCATTAATACAAATGAGCATGGAGTTAAACAGTTCAACTGAAGCAAAACTCTGGTAGTTGAGTATTAAGCTGAGCTTTTTTTCATAAGGTCTGAATGGATGATGCTCATTGCATGTTTGTGCAAGCACACTATGGATATAATTGTAATTATTTTCCTTTTAAGAGTCAAGAAAACATTTTYCCAGTTAAAAGCCAAACAACGTCCATCTAAATAAACAAGGACTTAACATTTGTCACAAAAAGTCAACAGCAATGGTTTCAGAACTTTCTGCATGTTAGTGTACATAAGGGTATGTTTTTCATCATCTTTAATAGATTGTTCCTTGTTTAAAATTTCACTGTTCAGTATGGATGAAGTGAAGCAGTGTGAAAAATGCCAAGGGAGGTGATGCTGGAGTCTAGGTTATTTATCTYGGAGCCTCCCAGAACAATGAATTCYTGTCCGATGGAGATAATTTCCTGTTCTAGGTCCTGGGCTAACAGATTACTTGACTGGCTCAGCRTCATATTTCCATCTTCTCCCATTTCATGTTCTGTGCTAATATGCTGTAATGGCACTCATTGGCTTCTCATTAAGTGCAAAATTAGTGAAATGCACTGTTTTATTTATTGCACCAAATGAAGAAGAAGAAAAAAAAAAACCAGGCTGTTTTATTCTTCATGATGTGATAAATGTTGAGGAATTCTATATTCTAACATCTGCAGATGTTAGCAGATTTGTGCCATGTAAATTGAGTATGTTAATGATGTTACAAAATGTTCTAATCAGTGTTTATTCTGTCATATTTTATTTATATTTGTTTTTCAAAATGTATGTGCATATGGTACAGGAGCCTTGAAAAATCATAATAAGGCATTCAGATTGAAAACAGGCTTTAAGTTAAGTACAAATATATTTGTTTTAATTAAAGTAAATATATATTATGGATACTCAGAAGAYKTCTTCTAATTTGTTTAACACAGTAGTACTTTAAAATATTTCTTCTTCAATGATAACAGAAATCCCTTTCAGCATAAACTGGCCAGTGTGCTTGCCAATGATCCAGGAAGAATACACAGACATTCCTTAAAAATACCTGAGAGATAATATTTACAATTTTTTGTTCAAACTTCTATACTGAACTCTTAGAAACTTTTCAATATGGTTCAGGCTGTGAATATAAACTTTTATGGCTTGTTTTGGAAGGGATATGGATGATACCCATTAGGTTGCTTCCTAGGAGTTAAACACTATGTYCTCCATTGCTTTTTTAGATTAAGACTGACCATAAAAATGTTTGCAGTTTTCTGGGGAGTTAAGTGGAATTTAGGTTAGGCAYAGTAGATCATAGAGTAGCTTAGGCAGAAGAAAGACAGGGTTCTCCCCRGAGCACATGCTCCCAGTGTATCAGTGTCAGTGCACACACATTGATATTTAATATAAAAACACAGGGAAAATTGAGATCTAACTGAGAACTGGGTAGAGAGTGAAATGATTTCAGGACTAAGTAAAGCTGGATATTAGGTGAGGTCTTGATGTAAGATATCTAAATATCATTTTAGGCATCATTTAGTTTAGTCTRCTATTCCTAGAAAGAGAAGTATTTMATTTTGTATTCTGAATATTGTTGCACAGCTATACCTTYGAATCTCTTTCACAGGCATTGCATCACAGTAAGCTTAAGTGATACAAAATTCATACACAGAACTYGTTAGTAAGTTTTGTCATCCTAGAAGTGTTTTTTGAAAGACAAACAACCACTAAGGAGTTCAGCATTGTTCAGCATTTTTGTACTTAGCTCTCAAACAGAAGTACAGAATATATATTTGTGGCCAAAAAGAAAGAATATATTTCTTCTCTTTTAATAGGCAAGTGTATTACACACTGCAGTTGGAAATCTGTATTGTTTTGTGTGAAAGAAATTATTTTCAGTTTACCTCCTCCTATATGCAACTCTGTTGGAAGGTAGTAAGAGGTTTTTTTGTTGGTTTTGGGTTTTGTTTGTTTATTTTCTATCTTCGTAGTCTCTATCAAGAGCTTTTTAAGTATTTTCTTAAAGATTATCTATATAACTGTCATTGATTAAGTTTTTTAGTTTTGTTTTTTTTTAACTGTACCAGTTAATTTACTGAGAGTTAATGTATGGAACTTGGTCAAGGCACTAAGTGGTAACAGGATTTRTGGTGCAAACCCTAGAGATGTGTTCATTTATAGAGTCTATGAGTTAAACCATGACACCACAGAAATCAGAGGAAGTCTACCTGYTCATTCCATTGAAGTCAGAACTGTACCTCAGACTGAAAAGCAGTACAGTCCATGCAGTGTCATGATTTGTCTCCATGTGACAACTGACCGTGTGGTATTAAAACTAAATATATCAACAATGGTGTTCGAAGAACAGAACTAATGGGGAGATGGATTTGCTGAAACCTAAYTGCAGTCACAGAAAATAGACTAAAGCAGGAACTGGCAGAACAGAACGAACTATTTAAAAGTGTGTCTGTTTATGAGAAAGTCATGGATTTTCTTATGCAAGTTTGATGTAACAGGTATAGCCATCTTTGGAACTCTCTTCAGCTAACACTACAGCCACTTGCACAGCAGATAACCTCTACAGACCATGACCTTAACAATATATTAAAGATAATATTTGTGTAAGGATGAACACTTCAGGAACAATTTCTCCAGTGAATGAGAAGCACACTGYTTTTCTCAAACCATTTGCATTGTTTTGTTTCAAACAGAAGTAGTTTTCTACTCAACTAATAAAGAATAATACACTATTTTGAATTTTTTKGTTKTCTTCTTTATTTTTCATTTTTGCTAGTTTGGACTTCKTTTGTTACRTTGAAACAYAGCTTTGGATGTTTCTAATTGAGGATTTTTARTATAGCCAACATTACTCTTGCAAATAAATATCTCTAGTAWGCTTCTTTGTTTTTTTCTCTTACCAAAAAGATTCTCTTCCTGTATTATTTAGTACAGTACTACTGCTCCCCAGCTGTGTTCTGTTTAACAGGAGATGAAAAATCACACTACATATTGTGGGAGAGTGGCTTTAAGAACACTTGAGAGAGAACATGAAAATATTTAAAATTCCAGCCTAATCACATGAAAAGTTCATGATCTAAGTGCTTCACCTAGAATTCCAGATAATTTTGTTTGATCATGTCGGCTGTGGAGTTTGAGTACTTGATTTCCTAGGAAAGAATAGTAATGTCTAGAGATTTCATTCATGGTTTCTCATCTTTGCAAATTGAGGTTGCCTTTCCTTACCTTAACATGTAAATGTATCCATGTGCTCCTGGCACCAACCCAAAATGGTAACAGCCTGGAGTTTGGTAGGACCTCGAATTATCTGCAAGATTCTGTGATTTTTTTTTGGCTTCTGCTTGATAAGTGAACTTTTAGTGATGTTGGTACAACACTTTCAAASAAATAGACAAATACCAGGTTTGAATTATCTTGTCTTCATTTCCAGTTGTCACTGTTTTGTTTTTGATACGTATTTAGAATGTTTTAGTATTCCATTGGCCAACTCAATCCTCCATGGCAACCAGAAATCAAACAAGCAATGAACKGAAGTCTGGAAAATTTGAAATGCAGTCTTGTACATGAGGAAAAAAACCCTACTTGTTTGTACTCCACAACTGTCAGCTTGAAAACCCTAAAACTTATTTTCTCATAATGTGAAGAATGTRCATATTAATAGAGAGAATTAATTTTCTAATGCATTTTGGATACCTTTTTGTTTTCTGTATATCAGCATGGGGTTTCACTGAAAATTTTGTTCTTGACCAWGATATCACAATTGCAAAGAGAGTGTAAGTGTTTAGAGAACAGTGTTTTATTACTGCAGAGCACACAGTTTGGGGAATTGATCATTTTTCTTCTCTCCTCCTTGTGGTTCAGCTTTTGGCAGGTCATCTGGCTGCATACAGAGACTGATTGATCTCTCACCACGCGAAAATGGCAGGTGCTTGTTAGGCCCCCAGTGAGACTTACTCCAGTCTGCAGTGATTCCTTTCTTCACACAGTTTTGTTACTAGATGCCATCTTTTGGTCTCTTAATCTTCAACTAGGAAAMAGAATTGAACCCATTAAATATATCCAGCATGTTTTAAATATGGTGTTTTAGTGCATGATTGCAGTGAGTGTGCTGGAGTTTAAAAACAAATTAGTACTTCCCAAGAGACAGAAGACTTTGCTGTTCAAATTATCTGTAGTCCACATCCTACAGAAAAAAAAAGCCTGAATAGACAAGATTTTAACTTAGCATCCATTCTAATTTTGTCATTTGGGAAGGTAATATACCATGCTTTTAAAGAACTGGGGACTTTTGAACAAAGAAACATACTTCTTGACCAAAGAGAAATTAATCTTAATTTAGAAGTTTTTGCAAAAATTTGTTTAAATCATAGATCTGTTCCTGAAATAGGGGCTTATGATGTTCATTTTTTTTCACTTAGGTTGTTGGTGAATTAGCCTTGTATTTTTGAATCATTCACTGAGTTAATTTGCCCTCTATTATTAGAAGCACTAATTATCAGTTAAGTTGTTCTGTAGGCTATTAGTTTGGAAAAGACTATCATGTTATTAAACAATTCTCTAAAACRCATTATTTTAAATCATCAGGTTGGGAGACTCAAAAGTAATACTACATAAATGCTTCTAAAAGACATTGGTTAGAAAATTTAACTACACTGCTGAGCYAAACTTGTCAATCATCAATGCCATCACTGCCAGTCATGGGATCTTATTATACCTTTGTTTTCTGGATAGGAAAATGCAAGATAAAAAACCTGTATAGATATTTACAGGCTATGGCTAAGTCCTTTCTTTCAAAATAATCTTTTGTTTTGATCAGGCAAAGGACTCTCTGAATTGCACAGAAGGTCTGTGCAAYTTCTAATACCTGCAAAACCTCTCCATTGCATTGGTGATCTTCTAGRTGATAGTTTTAGCAGAACTGAACAGACTGTTCCAAAATTAGCTGTGTCTTGGACTGCAGTGCTCTATTGACTCAGTAGTGAAGATCCTCCCTTTATWTGCATTTTAGATAAATCTCCTACAGGAGGGCAATATTCAGCCCAGTCCCAGTCCCACAGAGTCCCACAAAAACCTTGCAGAGTTTTTGTACCCCAGAATGTGGTGTAAGATCCTGTATCAATGCTATTTGTTCTTTATTCATGTAATGTTATTTTGGCCATACTAATTTTCCTTTTTTTTTTTTCCCCTGAAATTTTTCCTATTCACAGTTTATCAACCTGTCACAATTGTTCTGTAGCAGGGATCAGACCTGCTCATTTTCCTGGCTTTATTCCTTTTATTGTGTTACCATATATTTTACCAGAGGTGATCTTGGATGTGCTTGTGTTACAAGATCCTTACGTTTTTGGTTAAAAATCATGTGGCCAAGAAGTGACCTATTTAAAGAGAAATAAAATTAGAGGTTTCTAGAAGCACAGTTGATGAAACTTCTCTGTTTATATTTACAATTTTTAGGCACCCAGCTAGCTAGTTTTAATAAGTTCCTTTTGTTATTTTTTAACCTTTATTATTTTTTAAAATCTATGTCTTTCAAATAAAATCAATCTCCAAACTGAAGATTATCAGCATTCTGATTGGACTGGGAATTCCTTTGCATGCATGGAAGAAATGTAAATACTATGAAACAGAAGTTCATATACAGTGTCTATTTCTTTATGATTTTACTTAACAGTCAGCTGGGTAAGAGCACAGTTACATTAAAAATATCATGTCTTCAAGTTTTTTAGAAGCTGGCAGGAGAAAATTCTTCCTTTGTAAAATTAAAAATCATACTATAACTTTTAGTAATTAAGAATGTGAGAGAACAATTATGATTGGGTTTAGACTGYTAGTATTTTCTCTATGAGGTATTTTAGATATCACTGAAAAGTTTCATACTACAAGTAAGAGGAGTCTAGTTGTACAAGTTGTATTCCTTTCTAAGATTCTAAGTTTAGATTTTCCTTTTTTTAATATAAAGAACAGATTTTTAAACCTCTACATTAAAATTGATAAAATAGTTAAGCTTTTAGTTTTTCAGTTGGAGTATCTCATGACTTCGGCATAATTTTGCAACTAATCACACACTGGGTTTTTTTGATGGAAAGTAATAGAAAAATTCAGAGCATTAGTCCATGAGAGAGATTTTCTCCATGCATAGTGTTGCAGTAGCAGTGGGGAAAAACCTGTGCAAAATTATTGATGACTGCTTAGGCAATCTTGGCATTCATCTACCAGTCCATCCTGATTTTATTACAGGAAAATCTCTATCTTTAGATGGCTACCCATGACTGTGAGAAGGTCAATAAATGATATAAGTTAATCTACCAGATCAAAAGTAAGATTGTGTGAAATATTCAACTTGCAGTTAAGATATAAGGAATTGAAAGACCTCCTCAATGGGGCTCARCATTTCATGGGATCAGTCTCACTTTCATGACGAGGAGTAATGGGGAAATATTTCTCCTGCCTTGCAAAAAGCACTTGCCATCAAATTATGACATTTGAAATGTCTGCCTGTCTGTGCAGACTTTTAGATTAACACCAATGAAGGTCAGAGTCACAAATGTTGTTACTGTTATTCCTATCTACTGATGTGCACAGAGCTGCTCTGTGGAATTTCTACACAAGGTCACTCATGAAACTGAAATTCATCATTCTCTTCCATGACCCAAAGTATCCAAAATAACAACCACTCCTGCCATCAGTTAAGTCCAAAGTACACCTGAAGAAYAAATAACATTTGGAATGTTACTACAGATTTGTAAGTGTTTGGTACTGAAGAGAAACACAGATGTGCAAAAGCATGTAGAAAGATTGATATTCTTCAAAGAGACAGAGAAGCTAGACCTTGGCACATATAATTACAAATCCTACTAAGCCAAATTTTAAGATCTTTTCTTGTTTTAATTCATGCCAATGATCATGAGAACTGGCCTGAATGAGTGCTTCATATAGTTGGAGTTTTCTCTTAGGAATSTGTTTCTTGTTTCATCTTCTAAATCAAATGAATGAGACTGGATTTTCTYTCTTATAATTTGTGTCATTTTTCAGGTGCCCAAGCTCCAGAGCTGTGCAGCTTAGTTGCCAGTTTTGTATCTTAAATTCTTAGAAACGGAAGTTGCATTTAAAAATAGATAGAATGAGCTCTGTTCAGGCTAATGAGAAGACACTTTTCCTGAATTCTTGAAAATTTCATGTCCTAACTATTTCTCTTTAGCTGCATTTCAACTACAAACTTTATATTGACAAAGTAAAAGAAATACCATTACTTCGTTTTAATAACAAATCATTTGAGTAATAGATAGATATTTTAACACCAGAGAGGCTGCTGTAGCAATAAAAGAAAAATATGTATTTTAAAACCCTTGAATTTTATGAGRACGTCAGTCTATAGTGACCTCACTCTGTTATAGCATCAAGTAAATTTTTTCATTTTTAGCAAACAAAATAAATATTTTTACCTGTCATTTACAATTGCTGTGGCTTTTAAAGAATACTTTGTATTCCTTGGATTGACAAAGATTTTATGGTTCTATGAATGACATTCTTTACTTAGACAAAAATMAAAGTTTTGAGTATTTTGAGTATTAAGAAAAAACACAGATATTTCAATGTTTAGGATGAAAATCTCACCTGAATGTGACTGATCAAGCTGACATTAATCTATGCTTCAATTTGGAACAACACAGGAGTAGAGAATTTTGTCACTACATTCCCAAAGGCCATATATGGTAACTGACAACATTAGTAACAATTCTTCACAAAAGTGTGTTTCTTACAACCATTTTAAATGCATAAATGGTAAATAATTTAAATAKATTACAGCATACATAACTCTTCATTCATCAACAGCCTTTTTCAATACATGCTCTTTATTTCATGCTAGACAAGGTAATGCCCATGAATTGCTTAGCTCAGTAAATAAAGAGGGATGATCTTCTACAGGAAAGTAAATCTTGTTTTAAGGTATAATCAGTACGGTATTGTTAGTGCAAATCCAGCTTATGTGCAACAATACAGGAATCTAGTCAACTCACTAGTCCCTTCAAATATAAGACTTTTTCAGTGACAAAATGCACAGCATCTAATAATTTTATCCTCCTAATCTTTTGAGTCTACCTCAGAAATGTCAGGTATATTTCTGTTTTAACAAATGCACAAGATGGGCAGTGAATGCTCAAAATGCTGCACTGTACACAGTGCCATTAGGTCACATCAGTATGGTAGAACACACAGACTCTTTGCAGAACTGGGAATTTATTTTGATTTCACCTGAGGCAGCAGGATTGTATTCTGGAAAAAATTAGAATGTTAAGTCATTTGATTTTCATCCCCCTTGAGCACTGTAKAGTCAGGAATTGTTAGTGGTGCTCATTTTAAAGCCAAACAGTGATATTAAGTGCTTYATGTCAAACACTGGGATTGCTTTCACAAAACAGAAACACAAAAATGTTATTCCAAATTAATTTCCAAAGTAAGGAAAACTGACAATGTTTTTTTAGAAAATGAGATTACCTTTGAAATGCAATAGAATTTATTGTTTGATGCTTAACTCCTGATAATTTTTTTCATTCTTCCATACCTACTTGYATTGTTTCTCATTATGAACAGAAGTCAATCTTAAGAAAACAAGGCTTGCCAAACTTCCAAATACAGCAGCATACCATAATTGCATTTCTATTTTAGGTGTAGAATTGGATTTTAACTGCTGGCAAATTCAGATTTTTAATGATGCCTCCTCTAAGTAGCCGCCTTTCAGTTTTATGCACTAGGAAAAAGCTGCTGATATCCTGTTCTAGCAACCTAGGTATAAAAGAGCATTTTGAAGTACCACATGAAATAAGATAGTAGYGAATAATAAGCTAGAAAATATGCTTAAGGAATCACTTTACTATTGTTGCCATGAAAAAATTATACAGGAAGAGCTGAGGGCTGGCATCTGTTTTTCAGCTCACTTCTGTGCACTGCAAGCTCAGTATTGCTGTTTGCCTACAGCTATTTTTTGCACTTATTAAGAATCAGTCAATCATACAGCTCCTAAACAAAAGAAAACCATTTGGTGACTGAATTTACTGAGATGACTCTCCAAAAGTACAAATTATGGTTTTCATAAGCAAGGTGAAAAAAAAAAAAAAGGAACTTCCTACATTTCTTCTAACTTGCATTAATTTTTTAATCTAAAATATGCCATTAATAATGCTTTGTAACTTCACAGACTGAATAATGAGAAGRAGATTTGATGTTAGATAATCAATTACATTTTTTTTTGAAATTGCCTAAAATTATATCTAGGTTTTCTTTAATGGTATTTACCCAGGAATATCTTCTTTGAGATACAGACTGATGTAAATTACTTCCAAGGAATCTATCCTGGCTCAAATAAATTTTTGATTTTTTATTTGGTGCTTCCTGAATAGAAAGAGAAAATTTGAGAGGTTAGAAGGTGCCATACATTTTCAATACTTTGAATTTTGAAAATATTTTAAAAAACATTATTGTCTAGTGTTCAGTCATAGAATTTCAGCTTTTTCTGGTGAGATGGGTTGTTAGATAATGTCCCTATCTTCTCTCCCTCTGAGGTCTTCTCTGCTGCTGAGGTCCTGGCTAGTGTGTGTGTGTGTGTGGGTCCTGCCTTCTTCTTCCTCTCGGGGAATGGCTGGCGGTCCCGTGGGTGCGTGTGAGCCTGCAGGAAGGAGGGAAGGGGGAGATTCTAACATAAATAGGGTTTCTCCGAGGTAAGGATGAGGGGACACTGGCTTCCAGAGAACAAGCAGTTTATTCGGCTGCTGTCCCCTGTTAGAATTATCCCTCCTTCTCCTCCCGTGCAGCTGCTGTGGTCCTGGCTTGGTGTGTGTTTGGGTCCTGCCTTCTTCTTCCTCTTGGAGAATAGCTGGCGGTCCCTTGAGTGCAAGTGTGCCTGCAGGAGGGAAGAAAAGGGGAGACTTCTAACRTAKATAGGGTTTCTCTGAGGAAGGAAGAGGGAGACTGGCTTCCAGGTGAACAGACAGTTTATTCCAGCTGCTGTCCCCAAAAGCCCCGAGTCCAGCTGGGGAAGCATTCTTATAACCTTCGTCCTGGGCGTGGAAAACACAGGACTGTCCAATCCGACACAGAGGGATTGGGGAATGACAGCATAACAGCAACCAATAGTTTTCTGGGCATCTATGCATATTCATGTCCTCATTAAAGCTTTCCCGCTACCAGTGGGAACAAAGAGCCATGTGGCCACTACTTCAGGCAGCCACAGTCCCCAAAAGCGAAGAGTACAGCGTGGGAAACATTCTTAAAACCTTGGTCCTGGGCATGGATAACACAGGACTGTCCAATCAGATACAGAGGAATCGGGGAGTGACAGCGCGGCCGCAACCAATAGCTTTTGGGCTTGCATGCATATTAATATCCTCATTAAAACTTTCCCGCTCTCCCAGGTAGAACAAAAAGCCCATGCTGCAGGTCAGCCTTCTGGCAGCCACAATGGGTGAGCCATGTGTTTATCCACATGCAATGCAAGGTTAAAGCCACCTTCGACCTTCTTTCAATTCTGTAAATTGCAAACTGAACAAACCTCATATGTAAGATGTATATACCAAAACTATAATGCCTCACTAATGACTCTTAAAAAATATCTTTTTACATTGAACCTAAGCTAAGCCCAAAGACCTTTATGTGGGAAAGGCAACAGAAGTAGATTCTATTTTAAATTCTCAGTACTGTTGGCTTGGTGTATAATTCAAATTCCACACTTTCCTGGACTTCAACATCACAATTTATCTGCTCAGTCCCTATCTTCCTAGAGTGATGGAGAAATATCCCAAGAGCTGATATATCAGGAAAAAGTGATACTATGAYTTGGAGAGCTCCTTCAGCTGCCTTTCAATGTGACAGTTTCTTTCTAAACAGTCTGGGTTTTGTTTTCAAATGTGAATCAGAAAGAAGTACAATCCTGAAATCAGCATGGTTAAATTGCCTAATTAAATATGATAAGTGGGTTTAGTTTTCAGTTGTTGACTAGACTCCTGTAGAGTGATAGAGACATGGTTTAATTGCACATTAGGCAAGTTGTGGATGAAAAAGACAGACAAGGAATTGGACTCACTGAAGTGTAGATATAGAGAATCACATTTAAATTCTATGGAGCAAAACCAACCCTATCAGTGAGTGATTTTTCTCATCCTTAAAATATCTGGTGTATGTGGGTAAATTAATAGTTTCCTGGAAGTTTTTGGCTGCAGAGGGAGACGGAGTGTGACTATCTGAGAATAGAAATGCAGTAGAGATAATAGATAATGTGAACTCTAACTTTAGGCAAAATATAATAAAATACATCATGTATAAGACACTCATAGCCCTTCTATCTTAGATGGAAAAAGGTCCGGCACAGGTATATTTAGTCTACAATTCAGAGTCTGTATAGGCAAAACAATGCAAGGCCTGAATCTGACATCCCTGAATGACATGTCCACAGAAGTGACAGTCAGTRGAGAACAGCATGACTGCTATGTAGGTCTTGCACTTTTATTTCTTAGTAAGAAATCTAATAAAAATAAACCTGGGAAGATTTTTTTTTTTTAATTAGATCAATATCCAGGTCTTAGAAAGTTTAACTGCTTTTCACTGTCTTTAATGATTCTAATACCAATGAGCACAAGGATGAAATAACTGGTGCTACTTTGTGAAGAATCAGAAATAAAATGTCAATAACTTTAATGAAAAACAAAGCATCCTGCAATTTCTCACTTATGACATGTTTTCAAATAAATGGAAACATTTTTCTTGACATCATGATTAAATCAGGACATGATTTTTTGACCCTCACTAATGATTAACTATTCTGATGGTAAAGTAGATTTTCTGCTTTTCTGCTAGAGTAACAAACAGGAATTTGGTTTAAGCTTAACAGTAGTAGTGTCAAAAAAATAGTATTTAAYGTAGACTTTCCTATGGATCCAGAATGACTGCCCATGAATCCAGAAAAATTTTTTTTCTCTCTCTGAGATTCTTATTTCAAATCTTCTTTTCAAGAATAATAGTTCAAAAGAGTTCATATAGAAGCATGGATTTTACATTGGAATCATCACTTTAAATGACAGCTTGCTAAGAGGAAATCTAATGAAAACATACATTATAATCATGTTGATAACATTAAACTCTATACATGATCATAGCAGACAGAAATTAGAAGGTTAGAAATGAAAGTTAGTTAAATTTTCTCTCTCACATTCTTAAAATTTTTGTATTTTGCAGTGACAGCTTTGGTTTAGAGAAGGAAAACACACAGCAGACAAACAGTTCAGAGATAGAGTGCTGRAGGAAAGCTGCATTAATCAGGAGAAGAGACAGCCTTTATAGAAAGCTGTAGSTTTCCAGATACAATTCAAAGGTGTTTTGTTATTGATGCTGCAATATCTAGTTCAAAGAAAAAGGGGTGTCAAGAAAAGAATTGTTATTTTGAAGTAATAGAATCATCCACTGCCCACGGCACTGTGACCTGCTGTGCTTGTGGCTGCAAGGAGAGCAGCAGCCTCAGGCTGCAGCCATGCAACTGCTCATCCTGCCACAGAACACCTGTGATCAGCAGGAAAAGTGCCATCCCTAATCTGGCTGTAGATTGGTTTGACCAAGCCATTTTGGTCCAAGTAAAATATCGTGCTGTCCTGTATACTCTCAACAAAGGAGCATAGCAATATWAGATGTCAACAACTTTTCTCTGTGTCAACTTATGTTCCTATGACATAAAAAAAAAAGTGTAACAAAATGCACTAAAATAATCAGTCCTGCTCAGGTGGAAACAATGACAGGCAAGTGTTTACATGGATTGCTTGATGACAGACTTGGAGGGAAAACAGTGTAGAGTTCAGACCAATGAAGAAAGCAAGAACAAGTGGAGAGTAATTTAGTGAAAATGTTASTGGTAGTTTTTAGAAAAAACCTTGCAAATCAAGGAGGAATTTGAGGAGTTATTGGAAACACCRTATATACCAGGTTTTATAGGCCTAAGCTTCTTAACTTGGGATATTTTTGGAAGCACGTTGTGTTTGCTTTTKTTTTGGGTATTAGTTTGTATTTTTTTAATTTTGAGGTGAGTGTTTTTGGTTTTTTTTTTTCTTTTTAATTTGTTGTTTATTGGGGGTTTCTTGAGAATGAGAATGTAGAATATGCTTTATCAGGAATAAAGATGAAGACACAGTAAGATACTCAGACACTGTCCTTTTCTAGTTGTTTGCTGGGTTTATCTTTTTCTTAGAGATTTGCATTTTTAAGTGCAAAGTTCTTTTTGAAGTTACTTCGAAAAATGTATTTATGGCCTCTTATTAGCTCTGCAATATGTTGTGACAAATATTACATCTTCTGCTTTGTCCTTCAATAGTATTCTAYCAAGGACAGTAAAAATACAAAACAAAACACACATCCCTTCTGCATCACTGCAATAATTAAGCCCAGCTAAGTGGCTGCTAAGAATGCCTTACTTATGCCAGGGGCCAGTTTGGTTCCCAGCAGCCTTAAAAAAATGAGAAGGCGACAAAAAGGTGGAGAAAAGCATGCATGACTTCATATGATAGGCCTATCTCAACAGTCTGCTTTTGGCATTCTATGGTCTGGATTGCACCATCTGACCTCTCYTCAAAAAGAGTCAGCTCTGGAGAGGGCATGCCAGAGGGGGAGTTCTGTCATTTTTTGAAAGGGTTATTGAAGGCCACTTCAGTGGATGGAAAAATGAATGGGAATTTCAGAAACTGGCTTAATGGAGTGATTTGTGTGGCAATTACTCTTAAGACAATATTTTTGGGAAAAAAAACTCCAGAATGAGTCTAGTATGACACAATTCCATCATAAAATTGTACTATGAAGTAGAAATTCTTTTCATGATTACCAGGATTTAACATTTTAGCCATAAGTGTTTACAAAACCTATGGAGTGCAAGAATAGTTCTTTCCATTTTTTTCCTTTACATATAAATTTCCACTTGAATGTGTAGTTCCTTTAACTAGCATATCTATATCTTTATTCTTCAATTTGTTTTTTAAAGACCCCAGACAGTTTTGTAAAAGAATCTGTACTTTAGTAACCAGTTTCATGTTATGATTTTAATGTATGAACCGTCATTGGACTTTAAACTGCCAACAAAATATAAACACTATTCAATGACTAGTGCAAATTATAAAATCAACCTTTTTCTGCATTTGCTTTAGGAAAAAATATCTAAATTTACTAACTTCAGTTCTTTTTTCTCTTTTCTGAAAGTTACCATGACATGAACTCTTAAAACTGATTAAGGTATCATGGAAAAAGTAGTTTGTGTAAAGGAAGCTTTAAAATCAGGCCTAATATATGTGGTGTGTGTGAAAAAAATCAAGACATATTAAAGGTACTGAATTTGATTTAATATAAGAAYAGTGAATATTTATCACGTGAGATTTATAAAATACTACAGAAATTGATTTAAATCATTTCAACTAAAAATTAAAGTTTTTGACACATTGGATAAGGTAACTAAGATTAAAATAAGACAGCAAATAAAAAACATGCCTTAGATTGGGGGAAGGCTGCCATTGGATGAGTATTTGCATTTTCAATACCAGGGACCAAAGAGGAGCTGAGCACCATCACAACCATATTTAGCARTAATTTAATATCCATATTTTCTTGAAATGAGCGTGCATAAGGCATCAAGAGTGAATTTTTATGAAGCAAGCAAACATATTCAGAATAAAGAAAACATCAAATACTCTCCAGTCTGTGATTGGCCACAAATGTGGAGGGAGATGTGTCCCTTTCTCCCAGACATTACTTGGTGCAATAGAKGGATGAATTGCCCTTTGAAGCAATTCTGCCATCCCAATTCATTGGGATGACTTTAAAAAAATTGGATTAATTGACTTATTGATGTCTGTAATGAATGGAAGTATTAATCTTGTGAAGTTTAACAAAGGAAAATACAGAGTTTTGCAGCCAAAGAAAAATAGCAGCATGCATCTGTACAGGCTGGGCACTGACTGGCTGGAAGACTGCCTTTCAGAATAAGGAAGTCTTGATAGACAGCAAATTGTGCCTGAGCCAGCTGAGCTCTCTTGCAGTGAAGATCAAGAGCCTTCTGGACTGCATTAGACAGAGCAYTGCCAGCAGGTCAAAAGGAGTGGCCTTCATCTCTAGTGAGCACTGGAAAGTCACATCAGGAATGCTATGTCCAATGCTGGTCTTCCCAGTTCGAGGGAGACATGGACTTGGGCAAGTCCAGCAAGGCCCACAAAGATTGTTAAGGGCTTGTAGCATGTCTTTCTKAGCCTGGAGACTAGAAAGCTTAGGTGGATCTCATACATTTCTGGAGGTACTTGATGGGAGGGTTATAAAGAAGAGAGAGCCTGATTCACCTCAGTGGTTCCCAGTGAGGTGAATTTAAATGCAAATTTAAATTCTGGAAATTT
>CADDXX010000358.1:84014-157671 GCA_902810485.1 Alauda arvensis
GTAGGTGTTAAAGGATTTCCAGATATCCACACCAAATTCCACCACTGAGATTTTGTGATTCCTTGATGAAGTCAAGGGAAAAAGGGAAGAGGACAAGCACAAAGGTACATTTTCAAACTTGCATTTGTCATTTGGGTTTGTGCTGATTTCTCTGACCACAGACATCAGAAATGTAAATATACAAGTTTCTGATATCTACCCTAGCTTCTACCTGTAAATTACACAGAGAAATGAGCACTTACCAATGTGCTGACCTACCTCAGATGCTTATTGTAAAATAATAWTGATTGCTCTCTGGATGAAGGGTTTTTTCCCCCTCCAGTGACTGCAATGCAGGCTTAATGTCCAGTTTGTTCTGAGGTAGTTAAAAGTCAGGTATCAGAAAAACTAGTCAGTCAAGAAAAAAAGTTCAAATATTCCATTTTACATACTGAAAGACATCTAATACATGCCCTATTCCCTGTGTGGAGTATTAAAAAAGAATGAAAATAAAATCTTGGAACAGCTGAAAGACATTGGTATCTATTGGTTAAAATTCACAGACTGCTGATCTGAGAACTGTTCCATGAAGTTTATATAAAGTTACAATGCACATCCTCCTAATTTAATCAGACATTAAATGCTGAAGTMATTCTGAGCATACCCTTAAAACTGGAGGTGTATTCATTATGCAGATGCAAACATCTGTATTTGTGTGTAAATCCAGGGTCTGAATATTTGAACGTGACAACTGCATGTACTGTGTTACGCTAGAGGGAACAAGAGACAAAGAGGAGCCGTGCAACAGTGGAAATCCCTCAAGGAATACTCTCTGATTCATCTGTCACATACTGAAGCCTTTTCAGAGGGTGCCAGACCTCTGGAGAGGGGATGCTGGAGGAGGAGTTCAGCCACAGTTTGAAATGATTCAGAGCTTGTTTGTCACTGCTCAGCTCAATTCTGCTAACCTCGACTGCCCTCCCCAGTATTCCTGTGGCTCTCACCTGCAAGAGTAGATTTTTCTGTCATCTGGCCACTYGTATGTCAGCCACAGCCTGGAGACTATTTAATATTTTCTTTATGCTGAACATGCCTGATTAAATGMATCATCAGTATAATACCACTGAATTCAATACCATTTGTGTTTAGCCTATTCTACCTTGTAGTCATCAATGTAGACATCTAAAAACACCTAAAAAAGAGCCACAGGAGGATTTTTGAAAGATTCTGATACCATCCCAATTTTTTACTCTCTGGAGCAATTAGTCCCCTAAAGAGAACTAACTTTAAAAGCTAAATCCAGCAACAGTGTTGTTCTGACAATCAAGGTTGACCTGCAAGCAGACTAAATGCAAGCAGGAAAGTGGTGATAATGTTGAACATCATTAGAAATGAAAGAAAAAAAAAAATCCAAATCCCAATGTGTTTTCCAAATGGAAAATAACATGTATTTGAAATGCTTCAGCTGTTGATTGTAAGCAAAAGAGAGATAAACCTTTGAAAATATAACTGAGRCAATCAACAGTTTCTACCAAGAATAAATTAAATAACTTTAAAAGATGCAAACATTACATAAGTTTTATTGTTTTTTTTGTTCCTGCTTTCAACTACAATGAAGTCAGTGGCCTTATTTTAGTATAACTAGTCTCAGACAGGAAGCTCAAGCCAACAGAAGGGACTCTGTTTCTCAGCTATTATTTTTAGTTGCACTTTAGTTTTTTGTAAAACAGTTTTTTCAAATCATTACTGAGATTATTACTAGCTCTTCAGTTTAACTACAAGTGTTAATGCAAGTCTATGCATAAATATACACATAYAGGCTGGTGTATGTATATAAAGCATATATAGTAGTAGTATATATCATGCAGCTTTTTGGTGCGGGGTTTTTGTTTATGTCTACCAGGAGCAGATATTAGTGAAAAAAGAGAAGGAGGGATATGGAATGGTGGAAGGAATTTCCTTCAAAATTTCACACATTATCAATTGCTRTAACTTGCATGATCTCGCTAGACAAAAGTCTAGTGCTTATATATATGATTTCAAAAGTAAAATAATAAAATAAACAGTATCTTTTTATTACAAATTTTTCTAGCAGTATCTCAGCTAAAACCCTTGAACTTCATTTAAGAAAGCCAGTAAAAGATGGGTTAATACAAATTTCATTCCATTTACAAAACTTGCATTATAAGCAATAGCAGGAAACATTGTCATTCCCCTCCCCCTGCCCCTCTGTCTTGGGTAAGACCTATTTTTGAGCTGTTCTCATTCAGAGAATGAGTTGCTCCTTTTGGCTTTGCTCCCAGAGTACTGCATACTTGGTGATGTGTGAGGCATTGCCTCCTGGGGAAAAGGGAGGAGGGGGACTGAATCACGGCACTTAATTCTTAATGATTGTTCTGTGTGGTCAAGAGGACACAGAGCAGGCAATGCTCTTTATTCTTTACTTACTGTTATAGCTATTGGCAGCCAGCCCTTTTAATTTAGTTATCAATACTCAATGCCCTTAATCCTTTACTTTAAAGCCAGTCCAAAATAAGTACTAGCCAAGGAGCATGTGTTAAACAGAAATATTGGTGGATAGATATGATTTAAGGCAGCACTGCTAAGGGCCTACCAGACTGAATTCTGAGTAAGTTATTTGGTATTCTCTTGACAAATTTTGTTTCTTTATCAGGAGAAGTGCTTTTCTGACAAAATATCTGACAACTAATAGTGTGTGGAAAAATTCATAGGTGTTTCTAATAGATGAGCTTTTCAGATTATCCCATCTTTCTCTGTGTTGATATAGGACACTCTTCTAAAGCACATTTTCTATAACTAATTTGAGTTTGGTTTTCAGTTTCCTGTGAAGTGGGATTTCTACATTTCAGGGGTTACTGAATAACTAAAGAAGTAGCATTGACTGGGAAGTTTCTCTTTATATTTCTTGTCTTTGTTTTCTAATTACACCCCAGAGTACTGTGTACTATAATCCCCTTCTTTTCTAAGGAGTTGTACTATTGCAAGTTGATATTATTCTTCCTTTCCATCACTTGTCTGGGGTTGTTTGAGCATTGAGTTCTTCGGAATATTTAAGTGATTTAATAAGTAAAAATTGAAGTATTTATTCCTAATTCTTTTGTTCTCTGAAGAACTCCTTCTCATTTGCCAATCTGTTTCTAAGAATTAGTTCTTTCTTTTGAATTAAGTATTCCAAATAAAGTGGCTTCATATGACAAGACAATAATCCTCTTTCTTTCTAGAGATTTACCCGCTAGATTCTAAAAGTCAGTGCTGTGGGAGTTCACTTGGTTAATAATGAATCCAAGGCTTGGCTCATTTGTAGAACATGTGCACTGCAGAATAATGTTCAATCAACCACTTAATATGCATGCATAAGAGAAAGTAGATGCGCATTATTTAATTCATAGTTCTGATTTTATCCTGGTCCTCTGTAGGAGCATGTAGGGATCAGCTCAGTTCATCTGCTGAAAATGACCATTTTGGAGAGGCTTAAATAGCTCTTTGGATCCATTGATCAAATGGCTTTGCTTCAGYTGCCCATGCACAGATGTCAAATTTACCAGCAATGTCTCAGGTATTCCTGTCTACTCTCCAGCCCCTTCTTCAAGAAAGTGTCCTTGAACTCCTCTCTGATATCTACCAGTCCCATGAGGCTTTCTCAGATACTCTAAAAACGCACTTTAAATTGGAAGGCATTTTAAATGGGAAGGCAATACTGTGTTTAGACAGCTGACTGAAACTGCAGTATTTTACTGCTCAGACTGAAGTCTTGGATATGTAAGTCACATGTAGATACATAAATTTTGTGTCTCAAACAAGTRAAGTAAATCTCATTGACCTCAATGTCTAAAGCTGAATGAGAAGAATATCATCTCCAGAGGAAGTGATGTTTTGCTTTCTGAACTCAAATATCCAATAGATATTAAGTAGAAAAAGGGATATTTAGAAGAGAAGCGTTTATCACCTCACTTACTTTTTCTTGCCTTGTTTTCCATGACCAAAATTTCCAATTAAATAGTGTTTTTATACATTTTGTTATTATTACAGGTACTATGTTTTGTTCTCTTGCTTGCTTAACTTGTAAAAAACTACTCTGTAGGCGAGATTGAACGTGACTACTGTGCCAGTTTAACAGTATAATGTGTCATAAACTGGGATGTAATTACTCTTCCATTGTTCCCCCTTTGTTCTTGTAAAAATCATGTCTTCACATTGAATGGKTTCCTCTAGTAGATTAAAGCCATGCTTTTTACAGCAATTCCAATAGCAGTATTGCAAATATTTTTCTCTGACTTCCACCAGTATATTTATTTATTTGTCCATCTCTATTCTGACAACCAATTTCTTTTTCCCTTAATGGATTCAGTACTGTCAGCTTGCAGCCATGAAGAACTTCAAAACAGTTTCACCCAATGTTTGCTATAATCAGAAAAGCAGTATCCACCCACCAAAGGGAAATTTAGGGATTCCCATTAAAAKTCTTGTTTTTGTTGAAAAGCACTAAAACACATCTCCACGTTCCTCCTGGACTGACTTCAAACTGAAGAAAAAAACACCAGTTTGCTATTAGATCACCTGTGAAAAGTTATCTCCAATCCTCAAAGATTAGTAAAAAATTTAGTGAATGTATGGTGCTACAGAACCTGATCATTCTCTCAGGAGAACATTTTCTAATTTCCATGGTTCAGTTGAATTTTCAAGGTATCGTGTCTGKTTTTTTTGCCTGTGAATCCAGGCCATTAACAGCAACTCCAGCATCTCTGGGAGTACTTCAGCCATGCACTGAATCTTATGCCCTGTTTCATACACTTCTGCACTCCCACRGTGTAGCTAGTCTGTCCCACCTGGTTAACTGATGATGAATGATGGAGTTCAAGGAAACACACATGTAAAATATTGTATAAAATGTAATTTAAACATTTTATATATTTATATATTTATATTAAAAAGTGCTTCCCATTGTATTCTTCACTTAAAATAGGTCTTTATGCTTAACATATTTAAACAGCATAAGGATGTATCAGACAGCAAGCTGCATCATGGGATAAAGAAAATATTGGTGTTTGTAGATAGATATAAAGATTAACAACTTAGTTGTGCTTCAGTTTGTATTCACTGATTCTTTCCCTATCATTAACACCTTTTTTTCCCCCTTCATTTCTGTTTTAAATGTCATGAGTATCAAATATGACCTCCAGCAGAACTACTTTGGCAGACTGTCATTAGCTGTTAGTCCCTCTTCAGAGAGGGGCAGCTAACTAGGCCTGTGAGTGTCACCAGACAATTCTTTTTCATTAAATATTCTTCATATGATGTTTGTTCAAGGTTTTTTCTTCTTTTTTCTATTCAATATTTATCTAAGTTAGCATGGGTGGCTTCTATAAATACCATACAGACAAAATCAGTTTTAAACYGAGTGTCTGCACTGATTTTTCCCATTAAAGAATTTTTAAAATTTTGCCTACTACCCTTTATAGTGAATGATACAGTTAGTCTAAAACTTTCTCGTACACACAGCTCTTTTTGTCCTTCCTTCTTGTATRCTTCTGTGAATCTTCTGCAGCAGCAAAGTAAAAAAAAAATAATGATAGCACACCCAAGAGAAGCTGAGAGTAGCTATTTTTTTATAGATATGCAAACATTTTCTTAGGAAAATGTTTCTTAAAATGGTTTAAATTTTTTAAAAGTATCCATTAACGAAAAAGAATGTCAGTCACCATAAAGTGTAATGGGGTTGTGACCTGCCAGCTCCWGTCTCTCTTGCCTTGGTTGTTCTGATTGAAAGAACTTATGCATAATGCTGCAGCCAACCATGCTTTGGGAATCTCAGGGCTACCACAGACAGAGCTTGTAAATAACTGCTTCAGAGGCTGGCATTTATTGCAAGCATAAGTCAGTGGGCATTCTGCAGCTGGGTCTGCGGCTCCGTGTGTCTTCACTGCCCTCTAGCTAGGAGCTGACWTTTTCCCCTTTAATGAAAAGGGGATTTAGTGACCCTCAGTCCCAGGAATTCTGGCAAATATGTCATGATCAAACCATCAAACATTCTCCTCCCCAAATGACTACTTTCCCACCTGTGACAAACTTCCCCATCACAAGTGCCCAGGTCAAAACTTTGGGCTCTAAACAGCTGCCAATAAACAGCTCCTTTTAAAATGGAATTCAAATAAYAGTGATTGTAAAGATAAGTGTTTCTAAGAGAAGTGCTCATTAGAGTCTGAGGGATATTTTAAATTAGATAGCCCTTTCTTTAGCAGCAGCAAAAATCAGTATGGTTTGAAGCAGTTAGTATTTAAGATGCTTGTTCACTGTGTTAATTTTCCCCAAGTCCATTTTTAAAGCTAAAATAATCTCCCTTTGGCTTTGTATAGCCAGCATTATAACCATAGTCATTTTTAAATTAAGCTCCCTTATTGTCTATGTGTTTGTGAAGTAGGTGATATTACACAAAAAGCATGGGCTACATTAACTTGATACAAATGCATATTTAAGAGCTTAACAAGGCTGCAAGAAAAATAATGGTCTCGATAAACATTAGAATGGCTCACTTGCAAGCCTTTTTGTTTAGTTGCACTTTCCTACTTGCACATTCAAAGGAGTGATGAAATKCACTGAGTAAATAAATAAAGCCTATTATAATGTCCCAATAGAAGGGAAAAGTTGATTTTAGTTACACTAACAAGTTTAAAAACTCTTGAATTATTAAATTTACTGTGAATTAAAACACACAATGCCTATTAAAAAAAAAGTGGGAGATTCTGTTAAGCAAGTTAAGATCTGGTATGCTACATAAATGCATCTATACTTATATAAGAAGCATTTCTCTAAACATCCTAACTATATTGCTGATTATGAAMTGTAGAGTCCTACTGTGTATATGTAATTTTGTCTGGACTTGTGTTATAGTTGGTAATTGAATAGCACAGTGATGGCCTTATTGCAAGGGTGAGAAAGTGCTACGCAAAACAGAAATTATAATGAAATTTGAGATGTCAGTGACAATTAGCTGTGTTATGAATATTCATTTCATATTCATTCTGGATAGTGCCATTTTTCACTATCTTTAATAACTGACTACTGTTTCAAGAAATAGAGATATAAATAATAGTCATGTGATAATTAATGTGGTTTTTTCTGAGTGTTGTAGCACTTGTCAAGTGCCATGTGAATTGGAGCAATGACTAGAAAGTTAATTTTCAGGCATGGCCAGTTTTGTGTGCTTAGCAGAACCATTTGACTTTCTTGCAGAATTGTTAATTTACAGGAAGATAAAAATCTGCTTGTGAGTGGTTTTACTTAGGCTGAAATCTCATTAGAAAGACTGAGCGCTACACTAAAATTGCAGAAATCTAAATCAGGACCCCACATGAGAAGTGAAAAGAAATGGGGTTACAGTGAAGCAATTTCCCCAAATAACTGTCATCTCTAACTAATTCTGGGAAATGTGATTCACTGTCCTGCTTCCAGAGTGGTATATGCATATTGACAGAAAACTGAGTATGTGTTTAAATTCAAAATTTTATTTTGAGTACTTCTTAACATTACTAGTGTTCTGCTAGTATCCCCTACAAAGGTATGACCTCCCAATGTTGCCTTAAAAAGCCCTCATGTGTGCTCATGTTGATGAAATGTATTGAGTCTTTAATTCAGTACCAATATGTGAAGCCACACAGTCYATGGAACAATAGTGGGATCTTCCCTGAATCTCATGGTTTCCAAAGAAAAAATATTTAGCTGAATAAAAAAGGACCCTCAGAGAAAGAGCATAATAGAAATTTTCCTTTTCGATTACCAAGCAATGCAAAAGAGCAGAGTATTTGCTAAATTGGTTCTAGAGGACCTCATTTCTGTAACCTAGTATGAAAATAAGTAAGACAAATGTATTACTGCCACKCCTTCTGCATCTCACAGGCACCGGCCTTTTATTCAGTACCCAGCTTCATCTGATATGTGACGGAATTGGAAACAGCTTTGAAATTACTTTGTTACAGAATGGCTACTAAAAAGCTGATAATTCATATGTTAGTTGATTATTTCCATACTCTTTATCAATTAAAATTCAAACTTGTGTTTTATAGTTTATCCAAGCATATCAGTTTTCATTGTTTGAAAGAGAAAAAGAAAACTGAAAAAAAAGAAAAAAAAAAACAACGACAGTGGGGAGAACATACCTGCTTTGGGAATATGTTCTTCCTTTGCAGTGTGAAAAGAAAGAAGCAAAGTGTAATAGAAAAACTGTGCCKGGTTGTGAGAGAATAGTGTAAGTAGAGCCCCTCCAATATTGCTCTGAGCATCCCAAGATGCTCCACAGCCYTGGAGTATTCTGGAACCTTGTCTGTGAGGCAGATGCTTCAAAGGAACTTACCTGTCCTGAAAAAGTTTTATGTCACCACAGTCTTGAGAGYAAATATGCAAAATCTTTTTGGTGTSTACCTTGGGAAAATCMTGTACAGTAGATTTTGCTTTCCTGGCTAGAGCTTCTGATCACAAGCTACTCATAAAAAATGTGTTACCTCAGAATATGGAAACTGTGTTGCTTCCACCAATGAAACACCAAAGTTGATTTGCCTATAAAATTGGATTTTTTTAAGTTGTGAGGATGTTATGCAAAATGTCAGTTGTAGAAAATAGACTTGGATGACATGGTCATAAGGCAGTTGACTTTCATTTCAGTAGAACAGTAAATAGAGGCATGTAATGAAGGGTATCAGTTTTGAAGAGGCAAGGTAAGATAAACAATGAGTTACTCATACAGAACTCAGATTAATATTTGACTTGGATGTGAAAGAGGTCTGGAAGTCCTTTGTMTTGCACATCCAGAAATGTTCTTGAACATGCATGAGAGCTAGAAAACATTGCAAAAAAGCTCGAAACTGGATAAATAACCAATACAAATGAGACATTAGGATTAAACAGGAAAACTGCAAAGAATGTAAAGTCTCACTTCTGGTAGAATAAAATAAAGACGTCCAGAAGTCAAACTGAAATGAAACTTTTATGGGGCATTAAGTTTGACAATGTGCTTACTGACCATGCAATTACCAAATTAAATAAGGAAAAGTGAAAAAACAACCATTTCTAAGGACATTAAAAGCACTACAACTTTTGCCCTCAAAATAAATTACTTTGATCTTGATTTCAGTACGAATAATGTAAATAGCAATGGTAATATGTCTCAAAGTTTCAGTGTCCAGAGAGAAAGCTTTATGTGTTCAAATTATTSTGTTTGAGAGATGAAGCTAAACTGTAATGGGCACTATATCCTTATTAGAATCACTGGTGGCTAATCAATCCAAGAGAATATTGGAAGGACTAATGAAAGAACTTCAAAGTGTCTAACTCTTGCTTTCAGTTATACCCTCATAAACACAATGCAGAAATGTTTCCATCCTTGATTATTTGGTTTAAACTCCTTAGCTATTCTTCTTTATTTTTATCCATTTCTAACTGTAATAACTCTTATTTCCCAGTTTGCTAGTTGTCTTTTCCCAAGGCTAAAATAAATATTATTTTAATCTAGCTTATCTCACTCAAAGCCTTACCAACAGCAGTTGCCTTTTGGGTTTTTTGTGGTTTTTTTCTTTTAACCCGAAGTCAACAGTCTTATAATAGTTTCCTCTAACTCTTCCGGAGTACACTCACTTCATCAGATTTTTTGGGTTTTTTTGTTATTAACTCCATCGCTTCTGCATCAGACCTTCCAACAAATATCAATTGTTGTGATAAGTTAAATGTTACTGGCCCTTGGAAGCACCAGAGGAACCACATCCTGGAGTAAAGAAGCAATAATGCCATTGCACAAGACACAAACGAAACTTCATCTAGAATCCTAAGTTTAGTTATACTCATCATTCAAGATTATGTCAAAATGGAACATCTGAAGAAAAAGGTTACTATAATAATCAGATTAAAACATTTATATAAAATAAGCTGGTTTTTTACTTTTTGAAAAAAAACCAAAAAAAACCAACCCAAAACCCCAAAACAAAAGCAAACAAAAAACCACCCCAAAATACAAGAGACTTTGTGCTTTGTGACCCTGTCTAGAGAACAAGCCTGTGAAGGTTGATGATTGCATGAAAGACATCAGTTAAGTAAACACCAAAGGGAATGAATTTTTTAAAGACAATGCTGGTACAAGATCAATTGGATAATAGTARTCACCATGGACAATTGTGATCTTAAAATTAAAATGCTTCTGATTAATAATGGAAGGAGGCTTTGGATTAGCCTCTTAATAAGAGAATGAAGCTAAGATAGTATAATGAATTTTAATACCTAGTGTGATTGGTGGTATTGGTGTATGACAGGGATAAAATTGGTGTATTCAGGGGGTGATGGACCTTTACTGCGCTTTTTATTTCTTTGTTCTTTATAAAGGGTACAATTTGTGTTCCTTAAACACTGGCCTTTCTCATTGCCTGTACTGTGTAAAAAGGTGGGTGGGTTTGTTTTGTTTTTTAATTTGCTAGTCAAATTGGAAAAAAAAATCAAGACATGGGGACAACTGAAGCAGAATAATTAATTTTATTGCCATTACATTATTCTTATCTGAGGGGGAAAGGAAATGTTTTACTTGCTGTTTTTTGTTTTGAAGTGTGGAGTGAATCTAGTCAAGAAACCCAAACTACCTATCCTAGTATTTTTGGTTTCTTCTGGATTGTATTTCTGAGTGAAATTCATTTAAAAAATCAACCTAACTTCACTACTGACCATGGCCTTAGATCCTTTTTTGGCACTCAGTGTTTCTATAAATATTAAATACAAAAGTTGTGCACATTCAGAGCTSTACTAAATCAGGGATGAGACTGTGCCTTGTGTCTGCCCCTTGACTGAATGCTCAAGGAAGCAGGAGGAGTTCCTTGTACMCTTTTGTCTGATTCACTGCAAGCCCATGCAAAGCCAGATGCAATCTAGCCCAGATTTATCATCTGTCTTTCAYGTACCAGGGGGCAACGCTAGGAAAGAATAACAGATGTAGCCTTGTGGATAGTATCAAGTGGGAAATAACTCTGAGAAATGTTTTGCATTTAACRAAAACGTTAAAAGAATCAGTTGAATGACTGTCATGCAGAAGGTCATTCAATCCTTGGAGAAACAAGGGCAAATGTCCTGTGCTGTGTCTGGAGATAGCTGGGGTACAGATGGCACTTAAAGCAAGCTCYCTGACCTACAGCTCAAAGCCTAGATTGAACCTGACTCCCCAGACCTAAATATTTTCTGTTCAGTCTAACAGGGTTGTGTAACTTGCAGGATGGTATGTATCTATGCATGTTAGAATCCAGGAGAGCCCAATATGAGACATTGCCACAGAGAGTGCGTGCCATGTATGTTTCTTCCTATGCATATCTAACATATAAGAACCATTTTCAATTTTTAGAAAAATGGATATGACAGAAGGTGTGTTATATTATCTGGATACATGTGGGAAATGGAGCGCTTACAGATTTTTTCAGGCCTGTGAGGACATTTTAAGGGCAGAGAAAAATTACCACTGTGCATTAAGAGAAATATAAAGTTTTTCTCCAATATCATCTGATATTCTATGAATTGGGAATAAGGTCTAGTGGTGGTTCAGCTGACAGTGACTGGTATCCCTAGCACCCTACTATGTCAGAAGGGCATAATGAGGAGCAATTGGTACAGCAGCAAGGGAGAGAGGATAGTTGAGGGAGCGGCTGCACAGTGCTTATTTTCTATCTGGGCTTAAACCACAGCAGGCTGATAGAGGGAAACAACACCATGAAAAGTCTGCCCATGGAGGAAGCTCAGGTGCACTGTCTGCAGGAGCAGTGAATCAGGGGCCATACCAGAAATGTCAGCCTGAAATGTTACAGTACAAAGTGYTGCAGAGCCAAAGCTCGGGAGGTTGCCATTGAGCAGAGTAAGAACAGCAACAGAGAAGCTGTGTGGTCAAAATCTCAGTGCTGTACACTTAACAGCTGACACTGTCAGGCTGGCAAGGCAGAAATCATAAATGGTCATTGCAGTAATCAAATTTCCACATGACTAGGCACAACCACAGTGTTCTGTACCAATATGCCTAGAAAAGTCATGACTGGAGCTCCCAGAAAAAAAGACAAAAAAACCCCTATATTATTTTCTTAGTACTCTGTTTACAGCATCTTCTAATTTTTCTCTGCGGTTACAAGATTAGTGTTCTTTTTATCTTTGCTCACTTTGCTAATAGCATCTCACAGTTTRTATTGCAGAAAGCTGGTGCTATTAAAATTTGTGCTATTTTGCATATTCATCTTCAGTTTATTTCTTCACAGTTTTGTTTTCATATTGTGTTTCTACACCTTCTGTGTGCAACTGTGAAGATTCTGCTGTTTTTAAGTGTATATGACCTTTCCAGATAAATTATAGTCCAATCAAAATGGTTAATGTTTTCTTAAGAGATATTCCAAGTATGAAAAATTCCAAAACATCACAGACTGATCAAAAGAAAGTTCACCAACAAACTTTTTTTTACAATAGACTTTTTTTTTCTGTATTGACAATTTGCCAAGACTTTTTGCAAATTGTGAACTAAAACTAGTAATTAATGGAGTATGCACTAGACAGCTTGCATTTTTCCAATTAGAAAAATTGGTCTTTCTGACCGAGTCAGAAAGAGCAATGCAGAATGAAGGAAGTAAGCAAGCCAAGAAAAGTGTTAGAAGRTACAGGCTCATTATGAAGAATAAAGATTGTTAAGATACTTTTATTAATAATTAYGATACTTTGATAGAAATGGTGTTGCACAAAGAATTTCTCTTAAATTAGGTCATGGCATCAAGAAAAGAAAAGAAAAGAAGGACCCATGGAAAAAAAACTTTATTTAATTCTTAAAAGAAATAAKAAATTTAATACTGAATAATGTAGAAGTAATAATTTGGTAGAGATGCATTGGTATATGTAAATATAATACTGTTTAAAATTTAATTTTGAATAGAGCATCTCACATACAAAGGAAAGAAGAAACTGTCCATCAAATTGTGTGCACTTATGCAACAGATGACTCTTCCTTTCTGCTTACCTTATGTACACTGAAATAGTGATGAGAAATAATAAAATTTAAAAAAATTAAGACTGCAGTAAAAAAGTAAGGAGCTCTCTGGCCAGCAACCTGCACAGCTGGAAGAAATCTATTAGAGGTTCCACAGCAGCTGTCTTTTCGAAATGGTTACAGCACCATTTAGTCAAAGTGCCAGTGAAATGGCAGGGCTGCCATTTTCTGACCCAGGACCTGGAGCATGGGAAGTTCTTTTCTTCTTCTTTGTATCCATGATCTGGGATGGGGAGAGAGACAGACATGTAAATGTTGATGTCTTTCCTACCCACTTCCTCCAATGGGAGCTATAGGTGCTTATATCTTTAGCTTGATTTGAGATAGATCTTAAGGTACCTCTGAGGGACCACAGCCCCCCTTTCTTACCATGCCTSTACAACAGAATCCTTTTGGTACAGCTACAGATTTTACAGACTCAAATATAATCAACCACACGTGTCCATACAATGCATTACTCACAGGACTAGATACAAAAGTGCTTGTACTGTTTTGAAAGCAAAACCAGTGAGAGACTCTAAGTCAGAAATACAATTTAATAGGAAAATGATAAAATAAATGTAATARTGAAGGGAACAAAAGAAAAGACTATTGACAAAGTCAGAATACAACCTGTCACCCTGTTCATTAGGGTGGGGGGTAGCAGTCCAGATGAAGTGGTTTTGTTGAAGCAGTGATCCCATAGAAAGATCTGGCAGCTCCTGTCATCTGGGAATCCAGTCAATAAGCCCTGTGCTGTCCCAAACTCCAGATTATATCCAGGTGGGAATGCTTGGCTCCTCCCCCCTGGGCAGAGCATCTCACAACGGGCTGATATCGTTCCATGAGTCACACAATGGGTCCTTGATTGCCCATTAAGCAGAGATGGCTCCCGAGGGGAGTTACCTGCGAGTCCTTGACCAGAGCATTGATGGGCCATTAACAGCAGATAGTCCAGAGGGAGGGGGCAGGGAAAACACTGCCCCACCTGGTTCCAACAACCCATGAAGATGGTAATAGAATACGTACTTTGAGCACATCTTACATTGCAACCTAGGACAGTGCTGAAGCTCATTTCCAGCTTCAGATGTATTGTGGCATCAGTGGAAGAGCCATCTTTTCAGCAGTCCCTGTGAGATATCTCCCTGCCTGCCTAGAGGTTGGTTGAAGCCGTGCCATTGCAATGCTGAGCCAGAAGCATGTTGTTTGCTGTGATCTGGTGAATTTTGGTCATGAGCTCGTCCTCTGCCACAGCTGAAATGAAGCAGAGAAAAAGAAGATAAGGTCTATGTATAAGGTGTGCATCCAAATCTGGGTCCTTCTTCCATGACAAGTCATCTGCCATGAAATCCTGTTTCCTAGATGACAAAGGAAAGCAYRAGGGAAGGGCAAAAAGAAGGAGGGCCAGGAGGCAAAGCAGACAGAGATGCACTTCATCCCTCAATACTATTCCAGGCTGGGGGACTGGTCATCACCATTTTCAGTCCTGCTCCCTCACAGCTCTGCTGTCAACCCTCAAAGTTAGATTTGATTAACAGGAGCTCATTATCTCAGGCATAATTGTTCTYAGTGGGGTGGGTGAGTTACCTAGAGAAGCAGCTACAGGTTCTACACTAAAAGAGTCAGTACAGGATAAAAAATACAGTGAATACCCATTTTTCAAAAGCTGTGAGTCAGGCATCCATGAAAGTTAAGCCCTCTTTTGGGTGAGTGCTGTTATGGCAGCTACAAACCAGAAATCCCCCTCCTGAACTATCTTTAGAGCATAGTAAATCCTGAAAACCATAGCACCTGTGCTAGAAGGTGCTGCCAGCTTGTGATGTCATCAGTCTCCTTGGARTCTATGTGCGATTCAGTGTTGCCCGGTTACCCCAGGAACTCCAACCTCTGTTGGCCAAAGCAGCATTTCTTCTGATCAGCACAGCCAGCGCTGCTTTCATTGAAAATGCTGTTAATAAATACCTCTTGAGAGGTGCAAAACACCAGGATGTCATATAGGTATACCATAGCATAGCCATGAGGAAAGTCCCCAGCATTCTCAGAATACTGGAATTTTGCAGAGACTGAATGGAATCAGAGGTCATAGGCTCATAGTGGCCCCTTATAGATCCTCCACAGAGGCCAGCAGGGCCCACTGCAGATGTTCAGAGCACTTCAGAGTAAGAGGTAAGGAGTGCTGGYTCTTCACTCTGATGTCCTGCTTACTGTAAACCATGCAGAGGCAGACTCCCATGTGTCTTGTGAAAAAATGCTATATGGAAGCCCCCAACAGGGGAGTCAGAGGAGAAGTTGAACTGCTACACGAGATTGTTCTTGAGRTGCTCCTCAAGGGCTTCTAACTCAGATTCTGACCAAGCATAGGTGCTCCCAGAGAGCACCTCCTCCTGAGTGGGGGGAGTCACAGGTGACTTCATACCATCAGAATGGTGAAAAGTGTTTTTATATTAGACATGGGAARTGTCAAGGAAAGCAGCACTTCTCTAATTTCTAACATGATTTTGACACACAGTCTGTGTGTGCATGTAGCTTACCAAAATGTCTCCTTCAAACTACAAAKATACTGAGGTGATGAAAATGCTTGTTACTTGGATAAATCAACTATTCCTATTACATTAAAATGCTACATCTAGAGATGCACATTAAATCCTTTTAAAAACCTTCTAAAATTTCCTTAAAGAAACCTGAGTGGCCTTGTTGGGATGCCACATACTATATACAGTAGATATATGTAACCTATAGACATGAGTATTTTACCTCTGCTATAAAAGCTATCTGAATGAAACCCAGGAAAAAACAGTGAAATAACACAGAAATGAATGATAACAGAGGCCTGCTAATATAACAATATTGTGCCTCCTTGGTCAGTATGTCTAATATACCTCCCAGAAAATCCTTATTTATGATGTACCATACAGACTGGAAGTAACCATGTGTAAAAACATCATCTTGAAAAGTACCATTGAGTTGGAACACCAAATTGTAACCCATTGTAATGTCTAACACCCACAGCACTCATTACAACCTATCATGACCATGTTGTACGTGCCTTTCAGTCTTCCTGGCAGCTTGTTCTGTTTGAGAGGTGATTTGGAAAGGGAACATTTTCTTAAAAAGACAAAGACAAATTGTTCCAATGATGGGCCAGGGGAAAAAAATGGAAATGCATGAGTCTGATGACAAATATGATGTTTGGCTTTGCTTCAGTCACTTCAATACAACAGTATGTAGCATGCTCAGAACTGCCAGCTTCTGAAAGAATGGAGATTTCAGCATTGTCATAGTATTTAAAAACAAGGCATCTGACAGCAAACAAACAAAAAAAAAAAAACCTCAATATTTTTCATTCCTGGTGAATCAACAAGATTTGATTACTTAAACTGGCACTGACAACAGAAATGTCCTTCAGGTATTTTCTTTGGTGTATCTATGTATGGCATTCATGTAAGKTATGTGCCATTCCAGTTTATCCTGTCCCACAATGTAGAATGCTTTCTAAACTTTTACAGCCTGAAGCAGCTGCTGAACTGAAAACAATGTMTTTTTAAAAGAACAATGTTTTGTGGCATAGAAGGAAAATATAGTTGATGTTGTATACATGAAAAATAGTTACGTAGTAATTCAACTCAGTGAGTAAACTTAGAGCAAAAGTTCTCATTTAAAGTTTATTTTAAAACCAGTTTCCTTCTTTGGAAGAAGGTTCAAGTTAAATATTTCAACTAACAGGCAAAAATTACTGTCTTTAGGTGATGTGACAGTAAATTCTTCTATACATATATACCACTAYCCAAATAGTAGCACATTTGAGTAATAACCTGATTATATGTATTAAAAACGTCTCTTCCAGAGATACTACCAAATGTTTGTGCTAAGCAAATCGAAAGAAGCATTGAAATTGTCATTCATATTCCTTTTTCACAGTATTAATTCCTTGTAGTAAGACTAGTAATGAACTTCTTTAAAGGATATGTGATATATTCTTGACTGTACTTATTGTTTTGTCATGACAAGAGTTCTTTCCAATAGAAATGCCTCTTTTGAATGCAAAGATAACACTAAGACTTTTAAGGGCAAAAATGTTCATTTTCTTGCTTGATCAGGCATGTTCCCTTGCATTTTGCTGCTTATGTTCTTCTGGTGTGTTTACCTAGATATCTTGGTCATGTTGGCTGAACAAATACTCTGAAGTGGGTAGTGCTGTACAGAAAAACTGTAGTGGCCATCAAACTACTTGGAAATTAATTTTCTTTAGAGCAAAGAAACTATGGGTTTCTCTTATATTGAGGGAACTGAAGAGCCATCAGGAAAATAGAATGAACTCATTAATCATAATCTGAGGGAACTTCAGAGACAATGGTGAGAGTGTTTTAACATTTGATCTCCATATTGGAAGGAGRTTATTCACTAGTCCTTTCTTTCCAGGTGCCGTGGAATGTGCATTTCAGGTTGAGCCATTGCAAAAATAGCTGACAATCTTGACTTCTGATAAGAAAATAGATTCAAAGTTCTTTAGCCATGCACTGGATATGCTTAGTCTGTCTCTGAAGAAAGATTTTCCAGCTTAAGCTGTAAACATTTTATCCAGTTTTAACCACTGTAAATCAAAATGTTCTCAGTGCTGGCCAAGAAAGTGAAGCATTGTTAGCTCATTAAATARAAAGGGCTGAAGGCCAACACTTCTCTTCATCATTAAACTTTATTTGGAACATGCTGAATAGATGGTGGATGACTTGTGAATCCTCTTTAAAATTACAAATTACCTCCTTGAACCTTGGTATCAGCTGTTGCTTCTTCTGGTCATACAAAAAAAACCAACACAGATTATTATAGACATAATCTAAAATGATCAGCAGCCATTATTTTCAGCTCTTGTACACTGAAGACATGATATATTACTTGTCTCCAAAATTTTCCATTTCAAATCTACGGGAAGCAATACATCAGACTAAGAAAAAAAAAAAAARAAGRAGATAGGAGAGTAGTAAAAGCTAAGAAGACCACCTAGCTTAGTAGAGTTTAGTTAATATTAGTTAAGTAGTGATTATATTATGAAACATATAGTGTTCTRCATATAGCTGGCTGGTCTCTGGGAAGATGAGAAACAGTCCACGTGAAAAAGGCATTGTTTGAAATCATGTAATAAATACTTCAAATACAGCAAAACCTTTATCTTAAGGTTATGGTTCCTAGCCCAAATCRAATATAGCAGACCTACAGACCTGATAAAATGGACTATTTGAGTCCTGTGTATTCAAAGTCTCTATAGAAAACAATCATTATATTTTGCTTATGTTAAAGCATCAAGACAAACAACTTCTAAACACTAAGTTTTCCTACAATATTACATCCAGTCATTAGCCTTGTATTTATCTTTCTCAGGACTTACTGTGAGATTGTACCTGATTCAGTACATCTATACATTGACTCTGAAAAGGAGACACTTCTAGACCTGACTGGGAATTCATGTCCATCTCTTGCAACTAGCAACTGTGTATATAAATCAGTTTAGCTCACTGCTCTGACAGAAATTCTTTTTTGTCTTTTTTTAATGATTTAATTTTCTATCAGATCATTGAACTGTTCCACTTCCTTCTTTGATTGCAGCAAAGTTATTAGATTTGAAGCAAGTGGATAAGCAACAGTGTATGGTGCAAAAAAGCTGGACAAGAATTGAATAGACTAAGAGTGAACTATGGCATAGAGTATAATGAAACCACACCTTTATTTCTATATCTGGAAAGTTTACTAATCAAAGTGAAAGAGTTAGCAGATTAACACTGACTTTGCTATCACTTGTCCTGTTTTATCTTTTTGTGTTATTTTACATGTGCCCTCTTTTGTCTGAAGATGGTGAGGAAAARTCACTTCAAATTATTGTAACAGGGCAAAAAACTGAAACAAATGTTTACCATACTCTTAATCTGTTTGGATTTCTGTTCAATAACACTGAAAACCAAACTACATTATGGAAGCATAAAGATAAGGTATTTGCTAYAGGATCTCATAGACATCCTACTGGCAATGTCTATCCTGTGCAGCAAAGTTCAGTGTTATTTTCCATGGTGTTACTAGGCCCTTAAGTTAGTACTCTGAAATCTGGTACAATATTGGCTGGCCTTGTTCCATGCCAAAAAGAATGCATGATTTCCATTCACATAAACCACTTTCTGGTGAATCAGCCTCATGATGACTTTGACTATGTGACAATGTTGTGTTTCAACTCAGATTTACCAGTCAGCTGTTTTTCAGAAAGGAAAATAATAATATTGCTGATATTATTATTATTATTATTATTATTTTAATCATCATCAACAACAACAGCAATAATAGTTATTCTATTATAATTATCATCATTTTATCATAATCAACTACAACAACGATAATAACAACAATAACAACAACAAYAACAACCATGACCACCACACTTTCTTTTAAGGCCTGATGGTTTGGAGCCAAGCAGATGTGCCAGTCCTCGCTGTAGAGCCATTAGTCTTTGAGCAAACTAACAACATCACATATGTTTGGATTATTAAAGGAATTAATGTTACCTTGTCTATGACTGGTTTCAGATGTTTTAATCCTGTATTTCCATAATAAACTAATCAGATTTAATAATTTGTTTAAGACTRGGGGTAGGGAAAGTGCTTCTGTTTCCAGTCATCGTTTAACCCAGTTCCATCCTTTTGCAGATGTCAGTTTCCATTGTGGGGACAAGTTTAAAAATGTTCATGCTTTGTTTCAGTCTTCTCAGAAAGGTAACTACCTTAGAGCAAAATTATTATAATTTGCACATATCATTGGAAGGATTTGGTACAGGATCTCAAGAGCTAGCAGAGACTGCACTTCCACAGTTCAGATCCCTGAAAAAGGGAGACATGGCAATGAAAATGATCGTGTACTGACAACATTCACACAGTAGCTATTTGTCAGCTAGTAGCAGTCCTGTTTTAAATTACATTTTTGCACATAAARTCATTAATCCATACTTTCCAAATGGGAATTTAAACTATATTTTCTAGTATTTTAAATCAAGCACTTTTTAAATTAATGAAGTAAATTTTTAATTATTTAAAATACTATATTAYACACAGTATCAAGTAATGCAAAGGATGAATTGACTAGTTCATATTTCTTTAATGTCTTTAAAACTTRTCTCAGGGTAGCATTACATGCTACATGTAGTGTGGCTTTCCATTTTTATGGATCCTCTTGCAGTGTCATCTGTTTTGGTCTAAACAARGGTTAGGAATACATAATTGCTGCTGAAAATATATACATATCTTCATTTAAAGTTTCCTCATTATTTTKTTGCATATTTTTATAAGTAATAAAGAGATTTTCTTGACTTGTTTTTCAACGCACAAGGCCAAGGAAAAATAATGGTTTTATTCATCTTAGAAAAAGACAACAGTAGTAACAATATTTATAAATATATTAAAGGAGGAAAATGTTTGGAAAAGATCTGTTAAAATATATTTCCTTTGGAAAATATAATATCAGCTTGCATGATTAATTTACAGTGTTTCAAGAATTCACTGAAACCCATCTTAAAATTCTTTATGTGATCAATTCTGTTTTACTGCTCTGAGATTTATGCAATAAAGCAAATAAATGGTTTATTTATCTCACTGTTCCACTTGTGTGACAAAGCATGAGAGAAGCAGTGAAGAGAGATGAAATCAACTGATGTACAGAAAAGAATTTATTATATGCTAATGTTGTTTAGATTTGCCAAGAGTTTCGAATTTTTTTTGGTAGTGTTTTCTTAACATATCAGTAACACCAAAAAAGTTGTTCAAAACTTGAAGATAATGTGTGTATATAGTTCCAATACTTTAGAAATTTCAAATTCTGTCTTTTGAATGGTAACTGAAATTTTCTGTTTAGGCCATGTGTACACAATTGAGTGGAAATATATTATAGTCTTCACAAGTGTTGTTCAAAGTGCCTGAAAATATCATCGTGATACCATCTCTAAGAATATCAGAGCTGTCTACTTTGTACAGAAATGTAACTCACAATAGATTTTTTTATTTCTACCAGAAAAAAATGCACAAGAATGAGTGGGGATGATCCTTGTCCAAAATGGAAACTAAAATTAAATTCAGATAACATGAAAGTCTGAGAAAGACACTGTATAAGAACATTGGGAAGGCTTATTTTATAGAATAAATCATTTTCTCAATGAAATTGATTTTAAAAAGGAATGTTTGTAATMGATTTTTCCTGAATTTTCAAACAACACTAGTGGTGATAGGCACTGTAGTCACTTTTTGTAAATACTAAAAAATACTTCTTAATATTGACATATCCTTAAGTCAATTCCATGAATTTTACTGATGTCAAAATTGTGTATACCCCTCTGTCAGTAGAAGGTTTTGTAGGTCGGGATCCTACAGTGTATRGCACATGGCAATATGTTTGTATAGAACCTTTCCCCATTTATAGCCAAAGTCGGGATCCACAAAACTTCAGGAATGATTAGAAAGCTCAACACACATCTCCTATTGGTACAAGAATTAGTGGACAACCACATCTTCTCTGCATGCCATCTTGGCATCTMATTTACTCATTCCTTGCCTACAAATGAAGGCTGACTGATTTTTTATTAGGAGTAAAGAAGTTTGGCCCAAGTTATTCTGATGATCATCGGGGATCATATAGAAACATAGAATAATTTAAGGTGAAAAAGTTCTTTGAGTCCAACCCTCAGCCAGAACAGCCAAGTCCACCACTAAACCATGTGTTTAAGTGATACATCCACACATTGTTTAAATGCCTCCCGGACTAGTTACTGAACAATTTCACTAGGCAACCTCTTCCAATGCCTGAAAATACATCTGGTGAAGAATTTTTCCCAACACCCAATATAAACCTCCCCTGATACAACTTAAAGCCATTTTCTCTCATCCTGTCAGTTATAATTTGGGAGAAGAGACTGACCCCCCACCCGACTCAAAATCACCGAGAAATTTTTTGGTGCATCTGATGCCCCTGATAGCTGCTCAACCACCAAAAAAAAAAACCACAAACCCTTAAATTTCACCTTTCTTCTTTCCAAGAGGAAAATAAATGGATTAGTGTGCCTCTGAAACTAAGAAAATAGGTTTTTAATGCATGAGAGAAGGTTTTAAATTTGGGCTTTTTTCCTTTTTAAGATTTTTATAAGCTTGTCTTAGTGGTCAGTCAGTCATGCACCTTTAATGACTTTAATTTTTCATAAGGAATTATATGATTTCCATTTGCTTCCCTGTAAASTACTATGGGTTGAGTGTGAGCCTACAGTGAGTGTGAGCCTACAGTGGCTGGAGTGAAGGTGTTTTTCAGGGTCATAGCTTGTTTCTCAGCCATCTCCTATCTGTTCTGTTGAGTGGGCGTATTTGATATGCTTCRTGGGCATTAAACTGATGGGCAGTACTGGGCCCAAATTAGCTTTAGAAATAGATTGGGKATTGACTGTGTCACAATTAGAGATAGGCCTCAGTGAGAGGGAAAGCTGTGTGAAGCTGGAAGGTGTCACACACKAAGTCCTTCTTGTGTTGCTTGGCAGTACTTTACTTCAGGCTGTATGAGACAGAACAACACTCACCTCCTTTTGTGCAATATCATCCATTGTTGGTTGATGTTGCATAGCAAAATAAGATTTTAGATGCTACACCCAGTCCAGCGGAAAGAATTAGATGTTAAGGAATTTTAAAATATATTTTGAAAAGACAGAACAAGAAATTGACAGCACTTCTTTTTATTGTCCCTTTCCTTTGTATTTTCAAGTACTTATTTTCATGAATACATGTAATACACAAAAAGTACGAAAAATGCATTACTTTTAAATCTAAAAAATATCAAGATCATACTAGCAATATTACAAATTGTACAAAATAATACAAAAATGCATTAGTGCAGTCCTCAGACAGTTTGATACATTTATGAAAGTTTCTATCATATTTGTTGTCACATCTCAGTGTTTCCAGAACACCTTMTAGAGCTTGTTGAGAGCATCTGGCTGAGCTCTAAGGGAAGGTCTGACCTTCGGCATTRGTCAGCATGCCTACAGTGCAACTTTGTCACAAAAAAAATCTTCAAAGTAGCTTCACTTATTTCTGTTCTGKGTCCTACAGCAATTACAAAGCAACTTAATTTTGTTAGGAAAAGGAAACTAGAATTAATTATTTGCAAGAAACATCTTTGGTGGTGATGTCCTTCAAAGATGACATGGAGAGTGAGACTGGTGAATGGTGAGGAAGAGTTGTGCAGTAGGATATCTGTTCCCTTGTGTGAAAAGCTTGTCAGCATTCCTTGTCCCTGGAGTAGAAATTCATTCATCTTGAATCTTGTGATGCTGTATTTATCATATTTCCACTGGCAGGCACCTGAGTGATATTTACTGAATAAATGTTCTGTTATGCCAAAGTATTCAAAATGTCCAGGATCATTTTCAAAAGCAATTTAAAGCCCATGGGGGCTAGAACCCGGTCAGCTTTATCCACTCTGAYTTCTTTTTTATAATTCCTGAGGAATATTGCCCATGTTTGATACTGAGGTGAGCGTTTTCTAACAGTGAGGTCAAAAAGAGAGCTCAAAAATGGTTGTCAATGGTTGTGTGGTGATTAAGGCACAAATGTAAAAGGAAACAGATTATCAAAAATCAGCATATAGGCAAATAGGCTTTCTTGAATGGAACCATGGTYTACTTAAATACTTTAGTGCAATGTATTTGTGTTTATGCAGTTCCTGTTTTACTGATGAGTCTTAAATTCAAGATGGTATTCGATACATGGTCTACCTACTATCTTTGTCCTTGTAATTTTATAAACAACTTGTATTTTCCCAGTAATGTTGCGCAGAGTCATATAATTTCTCTTCTGCATGCACCCCAAGGTCTGCCTACTGTGGCAAAATGGAGCAATTTAGTGCTGCCTTGAGGTTGTGTTTGATATCCACTAAGTGCAAGTTCCCTACTTAATTCTGAACTGATCCTGTGCATGTTGGTACTCTGGGCTTCTGCCCAAAATGCTGGATCCAAAAGTATTTTTCTCAAAAACTAGAATTGGAGAAGAATGTACCAGCCATGTTTTTGCAACAATACCACAGAGGACTCACACTGAAAACCAGGACCCAATCTGTCAGAGGTTTCATGGAGTYTGAGCATTGTTTTGCAAGTTAGCTGCCAGGGGACTCTGAGGTTTGGGACTTCAGTCCAAACTTCTACTGAGTCAATTTATCAGAAGTCAGGTATTCTRCTCTACTTCTCCCTGTGCAGAGAGGTATTTGTCACATGATACCTGTTAGGCAGAAAATTGTAGAAAAATTTTTTTTTTTCAGGAAGTGGCTCATCTGCTGCAATTTATCCCTATATGATGTAGTTCCTACAGYTGCCAACCTGCTTCCCTACTAGGAGAAATATAGGCAGGCCTCCATGATCATTGGAGCCTGACTAGGTCCATCAGCACTCAATACACTGAGGCATCTAAACATGGCATGCTGGGATTAATGAATTGAAGCCATAGACTTAGTGGTTAGACCTAATGGAAAATAATTACTGMTGAGGCAAGAAACTCGTGTTCTGTTCTCTTTTCAGTGAAGGAATTGAAATCTGCTTTGTCTCTAATCTAGAGATAAGGTARGGGAAGAAATGAACACTGAATCTTTATTGTGTAGATGTACCACAGTGCCGCCAGGAACACTGGAATGCGTGGGGGAGAAKTTGGAACTGCAACCTAGCAAAGAAGAAAACATTTTAAATGGTTCCATAAGAGAAAAAAAAAATAAAAAAAAGTAGACAGAAAAACCCCAAAAAACTACTTGAGTAGTTCTTTACTCAACATCTGATTTAAAATAGACCTGAATCTGTGAACAGGTTGACATTGTGCATTGAGACAGTAACCAGAACCTGCAGATTCATACAATTCAGCTAAGTGCTTCTCTGATGTTATAAAATCTAATAGCTCTGCTGTGCTAACAGCCATACTGCTTTCAGATACTGATATACTAATTATATCCTTAGTCTCCTTATCTCTTTCTGTGGCTGAAAGAGTTACAGATATGTACACCTTATCCTGTCTTCAGAATTTCAGTGAATAACTTTCTTCTCAGTTTCTGGGTGGTAGTTGTGAGATGTGTTTAAGGTGAAGTATTGCTRTTAGCCATACTTGAGATATTACATCAGACTCTGTGCCCTATTTGCTCCAGCAATTAAATTGTGACAACTACAGTTTTTGTTTGTACAATTGACCAGTCATAAATTATATTGTAGATCACAAAAAGCAGGGATTTAATCAAMAATAAATAATTRTATTTATTTGGCAGAAGGACCAAGGAGCTTTTTTGTACTTGTCTTTTTTTGAGCTTTAAGGACTTAGCTAAGAGTTCAGTTTATCTTTTGTATCTTGAGATYGGAACACTTCTTTCCYTTAACTCACAAACCTGACAGACAGAAGTGTTCTGCCACACTTTTCACTTTAGGACACTATATGTTRTATTTTCTATGAGCCAAATATCCTTTACAGAGATGTCTGGGAAATAAGCCAGTTATAATGGTCTCAGGAGAATCAGCAGGATTGCTGAAAAACAAAAAAACTATACTTATATTTAAGTACATGAATGTCTTGAATTAGCACAGCAAATGGCAATTGACAGCTTTTGATGAATCTTGGAACTACTTTCTGATCATTTAAATGAAAATGTATTTCTCTCTTCATTAACATTAATAAAATTCTGAATCTGTTGGTTCTGAATAATGTCTTCATTATAATTCATGTCAATTTTGTCCAAATCCTGTTTGTGTAGTTTTGGCCTATCAGGCAATTGTATATTTTAAAAGTGAGCAAAGCACTGCCATTTGTAGGAATGATAGCACATTTTCAAGTCACTCTGTTAATTTTGATGGCAAAGTGCTTAATTTCAATTTATGTGTCTTTGGCCAAGGTTGGTTGGTCCATCTTTGAGAAAGATAACCTCTGGCAAATATTGATTCTTTTTTTTTTTCCATTTGGAGGTAGCCCAAAGTGTTCCAGATGTCAGAGCTCTGACTTACAATCGTGCCAGATTTTGAATGARAATTCCCAGGAGCAGAGCTTATTGGGGGACTATGCAGATACTCYGCTATTTATAGAACACTAGTGTAATCAAATATCTACATAAGTGCACCTTTAAATAGAAAATCATGGTGAAAATGTCTTCTATTACACATTGATTTAGCTGTTCTGCATTTTGAAACTCTGTATGAAGACCAAGTACCATTGGTTAATTAAGCATACTTTATCAGAATAAGGTTATAGACTTGATAGTGAATATATTGTAWAAAAGTGTACCCTTCTGACCCTTTTAGTCAGATGGTGTGCTGGTATGGAGTTTTTAAAAGGAAAGGGAGGAGATTCAGGAATATTTTCTTTTTTTTTTCTGTCCCAAATGTTAAAACAATAAACAGTCAAGTGAAGAACTAATCATATTTGTTAAAACTTGGAATTTTCACTTCTTTTTTGATATTTAAGTTTATTTACTTATTTAAAAAATATTTTTACTTTCAGAACTCAAAAGAAACTTCAGTTCTATCACAGTGTTTCTCCTTTSCATTACACTTGTGGCATTGTAACATGGCCTATCCATAGCCACGGTAATGTGCTCAATTCCTACTGATGTGTTATAAGAGAATGTATTGATCCAATCAATTTTTAGGTGTACATAAATATATATATGTATATATATAAAATTTTTAAATTATTTGGGCCTGATGCTACTTAAAACTGATTAAAATATTTAGATCAAAGTGTTCCCTGTCTGTGCTGTAATGAAAAGAAGCTAAGCATCAAATGTACTAATTAGAAAGACAGCTGTTTTCTTGTTAATATCTTAGCTTGAAATAATTTTTACTGGGAAGATGAAAATGTCATCTTATCTTTGGAAGTTGCATAGCATACAGTTGGGTTTTCTTTTTTTTTAACCAAAAAACAACAAAAACAAAATAAAACCAARGAACATGATTTTTAAAATATCAAAGAAATGATTTGTGACATTCAGATTAATTTTTCTTTATAAGGCATTTACCAGCTATACGACTTCAGAAAAGAGTTGATGTTAGCCTTCACCATCATCAATAGAAAGACACAGGTCYTTCCAAAACATAATTTTTATTTACATGATTAAGAGAATTTTTTTCTCAAACACTATCAGGCTATACATTTTTAGAGGACTTGACATGAAGGCACCTAAAAAATCTAGTTGCAGTATGTATGAAAAAACTGTATTGCCATCCCAAAATGTCTGTTTTCCAGGATGTCTCCTTGACCTACAAAGCTGTAAGTTAGGCTTTTAAATGCCCAAAGGTCAATAGGATAATATTTGCAGCCCAGGTTTTTATTTTTCTATTGGAAGTTTTTTCTACTTTTCAGCRCAGCTCAGGAACACTATGACACTGAAAATGAGATATTGCAATTAATTCTTACTAACAAGTGATGCTAATTATTTSTAATAAATATAAAAATTAATATTACATATTCATATACTCATAATAGCATATCTGATTGCATATTTCTACTTCTGGAATGCAAAATGAAAAAATGAAAAATTAATTATTTAACTTTAGAATGGAAGTTTAAGTTTTTGAAATAATTTTCTTTTTAAGCAAAATTATTCAAAATAATCTTTAACTTTCTMTTGAGTCCAAGAGTGATAAAAGATTTTGTGATCAGAGTTATTAATTTCATATAGAAAAGAATTGCAGCTAAGCTTTCCAAGCAGATGTGGRTGCTGGGACAAGGTTTATACTTTCACCTTGCAAGGTTGTGTTTCAATAGTGCTTTCCTGCCTATGTTGTCATTCCCACAGTGGTCCCTGTGAATCTTGCAGAATCTGTAGAACACACCCACATTGTCTCCTACACAGACCAGATTTCTGCACCTACTTGGGGAAAAAAAAAAGTGCCAGTTTTTTTTTCCATTTCTGATTAATTAGTGAAAAATGGCCAGTGTTAGAGACACATTAACTATTCCTTGCTAATTAACCCTGATATACTGACATCCAAGAAACTCTTAGCTCAAGCCAAGACCTATTATGAGGGTAATATGCAAGTATCCTTCTSACAGCAGAAACTCGAAACATACAATGTCATTTGTACACCAGTTCTGTTCAATATGGCRTGCAATTCCTGACCTCAATGGAAAGATTGATCATGACTTCTTCCATCTGATATTTATGAAATGCTGCCTAGCATGTCTGGCAGAGTCAGTAATACATTTTCCTCTTTTTCTGTTTTGTCTCTTGTTTCTATAGCATCTGAGTTTTGTGTGATTTCTCATTAAACATTCTCAAGTTTCACCCACGCAGGCCATCTGGACTATAGTTAATATTTTAGGACCTATCCCCTTAACTTTGATGTACTTTCATGTAACTGCTAAAACATGGTGATATCTCTTCCTTCTGTCTTGAGAACCTCCTCCTCACAAACCCAGACATACCAGAGGAACCAAGGGCTTGATACTGCCAGCAGCTGAACTCTTTCAGAGCTCTTCTATATTTTTTTGAATCTGAGAAAATCTATGATAAGAAAAAGAAATCTGTGAATTGTCAGTGGCAAAAATCTTACCATAATGAAGGGCCTAAAGTCTTAAAGCATAAAATATTATATTAAAAATAAGTTTCATGTCAGTGGTTCCTGAAGTTGGTTTGTTGCATTAGATTATGAGCGCCAAAATGGTACTGTGATTACCAGCACAGGAACAGTGTGACCCTCTTGGGTGGATTCACTAACGATTCTGTCAATACTATAGCTTGATCCCTGTCTTCACTTGAARCTTATTTCCCTCTCAAGTTCATTGTATTTCATCTGAGTAACTGTTTTATGAACCAACAAGTTCCACACCTAGGACTGTAACAAGCATTTTACTCTGATTTAACCCAGAAGTATCTCTCAAATAGCTCAGTCACTTTTGAAATAGTCTTAGGGTCTGATGTTAAAAGAATGTCGCATTCTTATAAAGTGAAAACAAGCTTGGAAGATAACAAAGGTCAGATAAATGCTTTTAAGAAAGAAACTGACACCTCTCATAGTACTTGAGCTTAGTGTAATAAGACACTTACCTGTGATACCATCCTCCTGATCCTGTGGGATCACTGTAATGACATTTCTTTCTYAAGGATGGACTCACAGACATGTTTCATGGTCTGTCTCATAATGTTSACTAACTGAACCATGATCACTTGCTTTTTAAACACAGTGACTGACCATGATTGGTATYTTATTCTTCTTTCCTGTCATCTTTACCATTCAACCCAGATGAAATGTCCAGTCATGAGGACATGATTTGGGCATTGGCGCATGTGCAGTGGGTCACTCATAACTAAAGGAGGCCCATAAGCAGGAGCTGCTTGGAACTTTTCAGCTTGTGAAAAGAGAGTAAGGGCAGAATTCAGTTTCCTTTACTCATATACCCAGGGCAGCCTATATGCTCCAAGAGTCTAAGACATATTCAGGGGTGTTACAAGGGCTCATRAGTAGCATCCGTAGACAAGGAGACATATCCACACATGTCCAACAGACATTAAACATCCATGCTTATGTAGAATTGAGCTCTAGATTTTTGTTGATCCTGACTGAGCTCACAACCATCACACATATCTACATTCAGGTTTCATGACCTATGAATTTGACCCAAGGAAACTGTAATAATGGRGAGTTTAGGGGCTGCCATGAAACAGACACTGCATTAGGCATCTCCAAGGTCTGATTTCACAAGAAAGGTTTCACAAGGTAGGGGATTCATCCCAYTTCTAGGAGAGGCACATGAGACTAATATCTTTGAGACAAGATAAGATTTACTTCCTCCCCAAAAGTTCTATTGAAGCTACTTTTGTATAGTTCTGTCTTTTGTCTGTATAAATTTATTGCAAATTACAGAAAATTCCTTGAAGTTTGCCACAGTTTATTTTTCCTCTTTTGTTGTTTGTTTTCAGACTACCACAGAAATCTGATCACCATAGRGAACCACTTGCCAAAATAGCACAGAAACAGGGTAGAGAGAGTAATGGTGATGTTGCCAAAGAATTTTGATCCAATATGCTGCACAGGGCATGGAGTGCTCTGCCTCAGTAGTCATTGAAACGCTGGTTGTTCCTGAGACACTTCATCCATAACCTCTTAAATAAGGTTTATTTAAACCTTAAGTTTAAATACATTTGCACTATTAATCAGAATGCTACACAGTATAATGCAGTTAGGTATCTGCTATGCCTAAATATGCTATTCTAGAGGATTCAAATAATTTTAATTGGCTAGTTTGGAATAATGAACTTAGATCATGTCCTTGACAGATCCCTGTCTCATTCTTTTTCCCACTTCTTTGCCATAGTCATGCAGAACTTTAAACTGGAGSATGAGCATAGATATGCAAAAGGATGTTTTACTGGGGATTACAAGGATATAACACAAAACAAACGTAAACATTTMTTGGAGCAAAGAACATTAGGACTTGAATGTTTGTAAGGTGTATGGATACATTGCATTAAACAGAAGATCCATGTTGCTGTATGTACAATCCCCTACATTTGTAAATTTTCCCCTTACCCTGTCAAGAAATATTCTTTCCCTCCTCAAACTGTGGAGAAAMCACTGTGCTAAGTCACTACATTTCCCACTGTCCTTTCAGAGTGTCTATGGTTAAATGATGGATTGAAGGATCTCTAGTGTCTTTCTTTCTCTTGTCTTTAACCTGATACAAAATGATAGTTGGCTTTTTGAAGAATATCCATTTCACTTTCCTGAAGAACCACACTATTTCTATGGTGAGGTGTTTTAGGGAAAGATTTTTTTCATTTTGGAATTTATCTTTAGGGCCAGGAACTAAATCTCATAAACCTGTTAACAAGGATGTAACAATCTGTTAGTCCAGGACTTTTTGGGTTTGCACTGAAAGTAAATAGGATCAAGATTTTAAAATCTGAACTATTTTATGCTTTTATATGCTTATTTTGTTTTCCATGTACTGCTTTCTTAAACAATCTATGTGTTATTTCTACAGAAAAATGTTGCACATGTTCCTGCTTTTKTTTTCAAACATGTCTCCTGAGAGAATAAAACCCCCCCTGCATTCTTCTTGCCTGACATACATATATTCCTCCTCTACTCTGATTCCCCATAGTTGTTCACTTATTACTTTATCCTCAAGTCCTAGACAAAGGCTAAGCAGAGTAATTCCAAAGACAAAAAATTATTTCCCATACACAAAATATTTATAAAGATTGCATGCTAGAAGTCATTTACAGTGCTACATTGCTTTCTGGAATGATGTGAAACATGACTGCTTTCTTAAACAATCGTTTGTCAAATGGAGTACATAAAGCAAACAAAGTATCTCACTGGTGAACATTGACTATGCAGTTCCTTCACTAGCAGTTGAAMRTCCAGTTTAAAGCKCATGCTTTTAATGTCAAAATTAGCTCTTTTATTGGGTAAAATATCCTAAATATTCCCTCKAAAAACATGCTGCGTTTTTGATGTATTATTCAACTATTTTTACAATCTGTCTTAGTAAAACAGTTCCAGTTTTACTGAGTATAAGACTAAYCTTGCTTCAGCCCAATCACCTGTCAATCAGTATTCCCAGATGTCCTTGAACAATCTTCTCCTTTTAATTGGAAAAGAAACAGTAATTCTTATATTTCTGTGTGGACTTCAGTGCTGGCTTTTTTTGACTTTTTTCCTTTTTTGCATGATGTAGACTAGTAAATTTAACAATAGACAAGATTGTTTTTAAACTTTACAATTAAAAAGTCACATCACYCTCTTAATAAAATACTTTTCTATTGTTTCAATAAAAACACTATTTCACAGAAGATAATTGCATTTAATAAATTTATTACCACACAGAAATATTTAAGTCAKTATTTTTCACAAGATTTAATGAAATTAAGCTCATAACTTTGTTAAGATTTGTTAGTCTATAAAGAGTATGCTTTGAATATAGGTATATAGGTATGAGCATTCAGAATTCAGTAAAAATTAGGTTATTGCATTTAAACAAAACATAAATTCATAGATTCATTGGTGATTTAATCTGAATCTGTCTCCTACCTTGGAGAAAAGTGTCAGAAATGGTTATAAATAGAAATAGAACTATAAATATACACAAATACAAAATAACTCAGGTTATTTTTTCGGTATCCTGAGGAAAGCCCATGGCTGTTCTTAAATATTTTCAATCATGCTAATATTGCAGTTGCTTTTTATTTGCAGAGTAAAACGGTGACAGAGAAGTAACAATTTTTCAAGTTTATAATTCACACCAGTTACAAATCTTCCTTAGTTTTATCTGCTGTTAACCTTCATATGTGTGCAAATCTCTAACCAATTTAAAAGAGCAGAAAGAAATCAGATAAAATTGAGTTACTTGCTCAAGGTCTTTAGCTGGAGTTATTTTAAGGATATTTAGTATTTTAGCCAGCATGTGAGAGATGAAATCACACTGCTTTGYATTGTTGTGCCTTATAATGCTCCTTCCTTCTTTCCACCCATGTTGCTTGAAGGAGCTGATTTTAGACTTTCACAGGGGGCAAAATAAGACCTGCCTTGCTCTTTTGATATCCACAACAGTTTTGAATGCTACTTTGAGCAAAAATCTCCCACAATCACCTTTGTATCCAAGGGATTTTAATGTTCTGAGGACAGATATTCTTGTTGCTGTCTTTCTCTTCTGGACCAAGGTTGACCTGGGGTGTGAGTCCACAGCTGGCTGAACATGAGCCAGCAGTGAGYCCAGATGACCAAAGAAGGCCAGTGTCATCCTGGCCTCCATCAATAATWGTGTGGCCAGCAGGACCAGGGCAGTGAYTGTCCTCCTGTACTCAGCACTGGTGAGCCATACCTTGAATCTTTGTGTTCACTTCTGGGCCACTCACTGCCAGAAAGACACTGAGGTGCTGGAGCATGTCCAGAAAAAGGCAGGGAGCTGGTGAAGRGTCTGGAGGACAAGGAACTCCTTGTAAGGAGCAGCTGAGGGAGCTTGGGGTGTTTAGCCTGGAGAAAAGGAGGGTCRGGGGTGACCTTRTTGCTTTTTACAAGTGTCTGCAAGGAGGCTGTAGAAAGGTGGGGATCACCCTCTCAAGCAACTAGTGAYRGGAGAGGACACAGTTTCAAGCTGCACCAGGTGAGGCTCAGGTTTGGGATCAGGAGGAATTTGTTCGCAGAAGGGTTGTCAAGCACTGGAACAGCTTGTGCAGGGAGGTGGTGGAGTCACGATCCCTGGAGGTGTTAGATAAAAAACTGCACGKGGTATTAGTGCCATAGCCTAGTTGACAAGGTGATGATAAAGATTGGAGCTGATGACCTTAGAGGCCTTGTCCGACCTAAATGAGTCTGTGATTCTGCCACCTCCATTGCTTTTCCTTACCATGTGCTCAGATGCCACAAAGCAAGCTTGTGTTAATATACATGCTTAAAGCTGAGCTCTTAAACAAGGGTTAACTGCATGACCCAGGTTCAAATGCATTTCAGCTAGATTAGAACATGTGGTTCTAACATTTTCRGTCATTGTAAGCATTATCTAATTATAACAACAGTCCTACTTCTTTCACTGCAATTGTATATGAAGTAATAGGCAATTCAAAAGAAGAAAGGAATRTATGATCTGACCCAGTGTATTCCAAGATCTTGCAAGTAAAAAAAAAGGTAATATGAGACAAAACCAGTTTTAACAGAAAAGGAAATTAATGATCATGGTGATAGTCCTGGCAGATGGTCAGGGGAAGTTGAGAAGATAGGACTAGAAGTGTTATTTAAGGGGAAATGAGACTTTTTGCTTTTTTTTTTTTTTGAGACAGATATTAAAATAGCTATTGGGAAAAATATCTTTTGCAAAGAGTCTCAGATTTAGAATAAACACTTCTTTCTGTGTCAGGTTTGAATAGTGGAAGTTAAAAGAAACAATGGATGTTAAAAGAAGAAGCATGTTCTCTCTGAGGTGGCTGATAATGGGATTCTACAATCTGTAACTCAGGAACAACAACTACTTTGTTGGAGTGCAGCACTGGAAAATCTACCTGCATACACACTACCTAATGCATTACACTTCTCTTTTAAAAATGTTCACCCAGAAGCACAGACACTGAATTTTCAATCCCATAACTTCTAGCTYTCCAGTTATTTGAACTCCGAATTTTTTTTTCCTGTGATTAGCTCAGTGAGACACAATACAGCATTAAGTAGAGTAGCTTTCATGTTTCTTTTTTCTTATTCCTAACAGCTGTAGATTCTTTAGAGTTAAATTAACTTGTTCTTTTATTTTCTGAAGACTAAGCAATTCAGTTTGTRTATATGACCAGCATGGAGAAAAGGAGAGGAAGGGAGGGAAGCAAAATAAATTTTCAGGAGGGACTATGGGAGTTCTCATAAATGAAACAGGTCATTGCTACTCTTTGGATCATCAACAGAAATTTACATTTTTATTCCCATAAAGAAGGATGTATCTTGCAAGGCAGTGTAATGTTTTCCTAGGGCATTTTAATGCTTTAACATCTTTCTGTCTGCATCATATATGCTTAGTTGTTTAGGGACCTAGAACTGAGAGCCACAGGAGCAGAGGTGAAAGACGTGCTGTTTATCTGACTTGCAGTCAATTGGTAAAAGGTTTGGAGCTGTTTCTATTATAAGTAGATTTGTGAGTCAGAGATTGGTTCAACCTGCATCCATCTCTGTGAGTTTTCTTCGTGTAAAAAGAACCCAAACAAAAAMCAGCTGTTTGCACTGATGGATGCTGTACAGTATCCTAAGACTCACGGAGACATAAGACTGTAGTGGAAAGTGTAAACCACACAATTTAGACAAGTAATTCAGCTTTTAAGTAACAACGAAACATCTTTAATATGACCAATGACTTTGTAGGTAGTCAGAAAATTTCCAGAAATCAGTTCTGGAAACATAATAGGTAGAATTGCCATCAAAGAGTGCCAATGTGACTGCAACAGGTGGTTGCAATAGTGTAAGAGCACTTGGCTACTGCAGTAAAAACCCCAACTTTGGTGAATTCTTTTTTCTAAAAACACAGAGTGAAAAAACCAGATGAAACTCTTAAAGTTTTATCAGGCTTGACATGGAATTGTTGGTATTTATGGGGATTCCATATAAAGTAAAAGGTCAAGACGTGCTTGAAACTCAATCCTAACTGAAAATATTTGCCACTTGCAGTAAGCCTGGCTCAACTTTCTGGTTGTGATGAGAAATTCAAACATTTTTGTCACTCAGTTAAATCTTAGATAGTACACTGAAAGAGAGGTTTTTGTGAAGGTTTCYTTTTGTGAAAAGCCTGTGTAAGTCAGCAAAGTATCATATATTCTTATCTTCTGAAGGTGACTTGCATAACTTTTTTCCTTTGTTTTGACCATAACAATGAAGAAATAAAATGTTTTATGTGCCATTAGGGCGCAGCTGGGGCTAGATTGACCCTGATTCTASTCCTTCCAAAGTAAGACAAATTAAGTGGACTGTGTTGTAATTGCTGTAATAAGCCAAATACTCTCAGGACATATTCAAGCCAGCCAAGAACAACAATGAGATGTATCTAGTCATGTAAACTGTATTGCTCCTTATGTTTGGGATTATTAGCAGGAAAATTTGTTTTCCTCTTGAGCAGATTCCTGTGGAACACACAGGGGCWTGGACTTCTACCATGTAAACAGTCAAAAAATCTACCATAGTATTTTAATCTCTGGTTACTAGATACCTGCTCAGTACCTCAAATTTGAAGAAAYTCAAACTTACAGCCCAAATATTTGGCTCCTTCTAAACAAAGCAGAAGTGGCTGAAGTGCTGGGAAGAAATTCTGACTTCAGTGAAGTCAGTGACAAACAGATGTGCATTGGTACCTGGAAATGACATGAGCTCTGTGTATGAACAGAAAAAATGTTCTGTGTGATAGTTATGCAGCCTTTCTTTAATTTGATGCTGCTACAAATTTTCTAAGTGAAGAGAAAAAAGAACTAAAACAATGCAAAAATTTTCCCATGTTTTGAAGCATTTTTATGTAAGTAGTTATTTAATTTAGAGTTATTATTGCAATCTGATGAGCTAATTGTTATTCTAAAAATTACTGCCAAAAAGCCATTCAGAGTACCACTTTACAGTAAACTTGCTTGTTAGGGTAGTGGCACTTCTCATGTGTTTCAATTCAAGTTTTCAGTTCTTAGGGAAGTAAAGATGGAGGTCAGCRGAACTGCCACCTTGGGCTTCCATGGAGTAGATTCCAGGCATTTCAGTCTGACTTTGGTTCCAGGGAAGGTCATGGAGCAGATCATCTTGAGTGTCATCCTGTGGCACATGCACAGGGGATCAGACCCAGCCAGCATGGTTTTATAAAAGGCAKTGACCTGCTAGACCAGCCTCATCTAATGCCAAGGCTACCTCCTCAATAAACGAGGGAAAGGCTGTGATGTTGTCTACCTGAASTTCAGTAAAGCCTTTGACACTGCTTTCTGCAGCTTTCTCCTGGCAAAATTGGTTGCTTTGATAGGTGCACCCTTCACTGCATAAAAAAAAATACTGGATGGCTGAGCCCAGAAASTGGTGGTAAATAGAATTAAATCTGGCTAGCAAACATTTGCTAGTGGTGCTCCCCAGGACACAGTATTGGGACCAGTTCTGCCTAATATCTTAATCAGTGATCTGGACAAGGGCCGTGAGTGCACCCTCAGTCAGTTCACAAATGACACCAAGTTGGATGGAAGTGTTTATCTGCTGGAGGGTAGCAGGACTCTCCAGAGGACTCTCCACAGGCTGGATCGATGGGTTGAGGACAAGTATAGGAGKTTCTACAAGGTGAAGTGGTGAATCCTGCACTTGGATCACAACACCACCATGCAGTGCTACAGGGCTGGGGAAGAGTGGATGGCAAACAACATAGCAGAAAAGGACCTGGGAGTGCTAGTCAACAGCAGCTGAACATGAGCCAGCTGTCCCCAGGCAGCCAGAAAAGCCAATGGAATCCTGGCTTGTATCCACAACAGTATGGTCAGCATGACTGGGTAATGATTTTTCCCCTGTACTCAGCACTGGTGAGGCCCCACCTCAAATCCTGTGTTCGTTTTGGGGGCTCCCACTTACAAGAAAGACATTGAAATACTGGAGCRTGTCCAGAGAAGGACAACAAAGCTTGGAAAGGGTCTGGAGCACAAGATTTTGAGGAGTGTCTGAGGGAGCTGAGATTGTTTAGGCTGSAGAAAAGGAGGCWCAGGAGACACCTTATYKCTCTGAAAGGAGGTTGTAGCCAGAAGGRGGTCAGTCTGTTTTCCCAAGTAACAAGTGACAGAATGAATGGTATCACCCTCAAGTTGCACTGGGGAGATTTGTATTGAAAATTTCTTCACTAAATGGGTTGTCAAGCCTTGGAAGAGGCTACCAGGGAAGTGATTGAATCACTCCCCCTGGAACTATTAAAAGATGTGYATATGATGTTCYTATGGAYATAGTTCAGTGGTGGACTTGGCAGTGCTGGGGTGGACTTGATGGTCTTAAAAGTATTTTTCAACCTAACTGATTCTATGATTCTACTCTATGGATTGAACTATTACTACAAATAGTAAACAAGTCCTTTTTATTTTTTTTAGGAGTCCCTCTTTTCTCTTATTTGATCTGTCTGTTTTTCTGGGGAGTGATTAATTTACCTGTAATGAGGAACGAAAGGGAAAAAACAGGAGGTGGGAGGGTAGGTGTGCATTCTCTTCCTCTTCTCTGGACTCATCATGCTCTCTCTTTTCTCTCCTTTTTGTCTRTTATTACCTATCTTACTTCTTTTTCATTACTTCATTAATAAGAGATGTTTATACTTCCCTGGCTAACCCATGCATTTTCCCCCCTTTCATTTCATTTTCTCCTTTCATTGTCCAAAGTTGTAAGTTCACCTCCTGTTCTCTAATCTGTTCCTCTTCCTGTGATCACTTTATTTCAAGCCTGCTCTATGCCCTTCTTCAGCATTTTTAAAGTGCATAATTTTCTCCCCTCTTYTCCTCTCCTTTTAAAGTGTTAATACCATATTCATGCAGCAGGGGTGTTCAAKGTGGAGACAGGGATAGCAAGAAGGAAGCTTTTATCCCCATAAAATGACAAAGCAGCAGGTTCTCTCTGAATGTATGTATGTTGTTGYACCTGAATTCTCTCTTCTTCCTGGGACCAAYATGGTAGAGAAGTACACTGTGAAAACACTGAACATACAGTCCATCAGCAGTTTACTCTGTTGCTTTTAGCTRTGGGCCATTCTGGCATAATAAAGGAAAGATGGAGCTGTCAAACTAATTCTTAACACACAGTAGTTTACTTTCAGACCTAATAAACCATAAATTGTTTGCTTTGTGTCTTGCAACCTAAAAAGAATTACTACCTTAAAAGTTGTGCTCTTTTCTAATGGGAAGAAAAATTGGGGGCATAGCAGGAAGTTCAAGAAAGTTTAAAGGGGAAAAAGGGCAATTAACAGAAACAAAACATTATTTCTCTTGCTGAAAGTATATTTAAGAAGGGGAATATATCACAATAATCAACCAGGTTTTTTGCCTTCAGCCTGTCTGAGGCCATGTGGTTTGGAGATCTGATCACTAGTCCGAAAAGGAAAGGCTGTTTGCAAGATTTCTGGGGTGTTTTTTCCTGGAAAAGGTGAGAGGACAAAAGCAGAAATCTATGACATACGCTTTATGCCTTGTAAGGAAGTATTCATCTGTCTATCTGCCTCTCTCTCTTTCTTTCTTTCTACATACATATATATAGAGATCCATATGTTTCAAGCYGTCACTAAATTGATTTGGAGGCAGAATTTTCTTTTATGTACTGCTCTGAAGATTAGGTTAAAAATGTAATCTTAAATGTATGGCTTAAACCAATTGAATTGGGTTTTCTTATTTGTTTTGCTCTTTTACATTCTTTGTTCAGTATTTTATGGAGTTTTGCATGGTATTTCCATCAGTAATAACAGTTCTGACTACTTGGAGACAGAACAATGTCAAAGCAGAAGATAGTGTTTGAAAATTCAAWCAACATTTTGTAACAATCATGCTTGCCTAATACACCCCAATATTTTGGTGTATACAGAATCTGTAGAATTTTTAAACCAYTTCTAAACTCATATTTTGGATGAGCATGCATAACTGGCTCTTTGTTGTATAAATAAGTCATTGTTTTCTCATTTGTGTTTGTGCTGTCTTCCAGTACTCTTGATTTCTTTCATAATGTGAACTTTGATTCTGTTTTGCTTTCTAAATACTGCTTCCATTCAATTTTCTTTGCAGCAGGGTCATTGGGCAGTACTTTGCCCATTTTTATTATTTTGTGTYTTGTTTGGGTGGGKTTTTTGTTYRTTTGGGTTTTTTGTTTTGTTTTTATTTTCTKKTTTTTATTTGTTTTGGGTTTTTTTGTTTGGTTTTAGGGTTTTTTTTTTGTTCTTGGTGAGTAACTAAAACAATTTTCTGATTAAATTGACTATTAATAGCCATTATTTACATTAATTTGCACTTGTAGTAGCACCGCTAGAGGGCAGTATTGATTAAATTAGGCTCATTATAAAATGCTCTTTGGAAACTTAAGCGCAGAAAAGCCTCCACTTTAAACATCTTCGCATTTTTAATATATGGCTTTCAAGTCCATTTTTCATTGCATCCTAATTATGAAAAGTAAAAGTAATCTTAATCACCATGTATATTTGACATTGTTATTTGTAACTGTAATGTGTGTAAAAGGACATTCTGTGATTTTTATGAGAAAGAATGTGCATGAAGCTTAGTAGACATTAGACGGCATTGAATTTATTGTCAGTTATAATTTATTAGAAATAATTAATAAATAATAACAATTTTATAATAAAATATAGGGTTTTCATATGTTTTTTTCTCAGGGAAAATGTTGTGCAAAATAAATATCTTCTAATTCATTAACTGTCTCTTTGAAAAATCTCAGTACAGTGTATTTTATGATATTGGACAGCAAAGATAAGCAGAATTGTGAATTAAAACACTGACACATTTGTTCTTATCGATTTACAGGTCTCCTGACAAATGCAGCAACACAGAATCCTCGTAGGAGTGGTTTAGGCTCTCTGTGAGCTACTTAACTTAGTCAAGTTTCACTGCTGTTGATCATCATCTGTTATATGTCATCAACTCAACTGTCTGTTTCTCTGTATCTCATGAATGACAGCATAATTCCTCTGCATTATGAGCTAAAGTTTGTTCTACCATTCTAAGGATCACTGGACTAAGGAATATAGAAAAAGAGATATGCTTGGGCATTAGCAATACAAAAAAGTTCATGGTTAACGTTTCATCTGCGTTATACACCACTGCTGGACTTGCTGTTACCTACATGTTTCAACCCGAAGAGTCTGCTACAATGAAGAGTATCATCCCAATCAGCCTTAGAGAAGACTGTTTTGCCTATGGGAGGACACTGAGGTGCAAAAGAGAAACTCTTCTTGTGCCCTAAACTGTCTGAATTGCTTTTATTTTCTTATACTTTCAGTATTTACAATAGACCAAAGAGCAAAATCTATTTTAAAGTGGACACAATCTTACTCTTAAGAGAGTTATGTCATTAAATTGAAGGAGGTCTCCACAAAGACATGATTCCAGCTTTCACAAAGCTGAAACATTGTCCAGCAGAAGTCTTTATGGAAAGCTGAAATAAAAACTAACTCAGAGACCTGCTCTTGAAATGCCATGTTCAAGAGAACCTAATGGAGCACTGAGAGAAAATGACCTATGTTTGAAAAATTTGGACAAAAAGAACACAAACTGTCTACACAGCACCTTTATTCCTCTGTACTTAGATTGACTTTCTCGTACTAAAATCATTTTCCGTTTTAACCAGTTAAACATGCCTCTTCTACAGTTCCATTTTTGATAGTTAAAGTTGGATAATACAGTATTTGCAAAGAGCATGTTTGGTCATCTGTGGCCTATGTCTCATCTGATACACCATTTAGCACCAGAAAACAAATTAAAGAGAAAACAAAAGTAACACTTGTTTGAAAGAGATCATTAAATGTATTTTGAAAAGCCTAAAGTTATATATTTAACAGTTTTTATATGTTGTATATTTGTAGAAAATCCTATTTAACAATTAACGTGWTAACTCTGACAGTCATGAAAAGTGGTTCAGAGTTAAGTTGTGTTTTATTACTTCAGTTGTCTCTGAAGTGACCGGTGTCGTTTGCTTTCTTCCATTGGGACATTCTGGATGTAAAGCATGACCAGAGAGGACTGTGTAGAAAAAGCAAAGAATAATGTTGTTTATATTACATAAATGCATTCAACCATTGCACTGTTGGAAGGCATTTTTTATTTTAATTTTATTTTTATTTTTTTGTCTTTATGTACTGATAAAAATAGAGTGTATAATATTTTACTCATTGCTCTTCATAGCAAGGTTTTCCTTCCTTTGTTCCTTCCTTCCTTCCTTCCTTGGATCAGTTTGAAGCCTGTTCCTTGATCCCATTTTCAGTGTTTTACCTCATTGTTAGAAAGCCCACTTTTTCAGCATTATTGGTTAGTGAAAAATTTAGGAAAGACAGCATAGACAAGGGAGAAATTATGACAAAACAGAAACAAAACCTTGTTCCTTTTACTGTACCTTTTGGCGTATAAGTTTGGTACAYATTGGTATGATACAATCAACAAGGGAGCTTAATTTCTTCCTGGCAAATGTATTATGGTTTCAATTATACTACCTAATAYTCCAATTAACTTTTAGTGTTATGCTAGTTCTATTCTACTAAAGAAAAATATATAGAGATTATTCAAGTGACCATAGATGAAAGGTACAAAAATGAAAAGTTGATTAAAGAATTTTTTTAAAGCCTACTCAAACACTGGGGCTTATATAATGCAGAGATTGCAGGAAAATATGAACTATGGATCATTTTGTCTTCAAGTAAAATAAATATATACAAAATTCTTATTTAATCATAGGATTTTGACCAGTATCAAAGTAGCAATTAAAACCCAGCCACTTGTAAAGTGTTATGGACTGACTGCACTATAAATGACCAATGTCAGGTTTAAAATGTCATGCAATAAATGATGGTAAATACAATTACTGTACATGTAGACCTCAAGAGCAAGATCCCTCACTCTACCAACTCTCTGTTTTGATTTATTTTAAAGGGAGCTTCGTAGCCTTATTTAGTAAACACTGAAAAAATGAAAGATGTTACATCATTTTTGTTGCTTTACAGTATTCAGTTTTGTGTTGGTTCAGCTAAATTATGAAAAATAAAGAAAATCCTTTTATAAGTGAGACTTGTTCCCTGAGCATGACGTCACCAAAGGAATTTCACCAGATGATAAATAAGGTGGGAGAACAGAGAGAGGAAGATGGAACTGGAAATTGAAAACATGGACTGTGTTTTGAAGTTTTACCCTTCCATGTTCATGTCTTGGGTCCCTTCATTTTGGCGTGCTCAGTTATAGATCATATTAAGGCCATTTATTTTCTGGAAAACGGATCCTCTACGAACACGAGGATCTAAGAATGGACATCTGAAATATTTGCATCTAAAATCACACAGTCCAATCAGTTCTGAATATACTATGCTATGTCTTTGGTTTTCTAATTACTTTAAATACTCAAAAATAGGTAGATGTWATGGTTATAAGGTCTATTCCAGATAAGAACTATCAAAGGAAAAAGATTCTGATTACTCTTCAGAGGTGCATTTTYGTTTCTGAGTCTCTTGTGTACAACAGACACTTCAAGGCACTTAAAATGTGTTTTGTGCTTTTCTGTCCTCCCCCAGAATGTATAGTTTTAAACAAACAAAATATACTGGCTGCCTTTGTCACTGTGAATTACTACTCTAAGAGCAGTGGTGAAATGTTTCTCTCTCAGGAACAATATGTTTTCAGAATATTGTGAACTTTAATTTTACAAAACTAAGTTACATAAAGAATTATTTGTTTCTGGAAGTATTTTATGTGCCTCTTCCAAAGCAGAATTTGAAACACAGAGGATAATGTCTTATTTGAATGCTATTAAATATCCTTCATTTCGCATATTGCACACAAGTAACTTTTTCAAAACTTGCTTGAAAAGGTACAGTGTAGAAAAAGCAAAGAATAAAAAAAAAATACATAAAAACACAGGCTAATAAAAAYAACCTCCAGAAATGCAGTAAACATTTAAAAATTTTTTTGAAAAAAGCTTCTATGTAGCTTTTTTTTAGCCAAGGTAAGGACACATTTAAGTACTGTCTTCAATATCTCGGATATCAAATAGGGAAAACATTAGTACACTATAGGAAGCAATGTGACACATAATTCACCAATTTCTTAATTATGCTTTTAGTCTTTTTTTTTGTTTGTTTGTTTGTTTTTTTGACAATTCATTTCTTCTTAGCAGCAGCTCAGGTTTTATGTGGTATTCTCAATCATTCAGTTGTTTACAGAAATTGTACCCATGTGCTGTTGCATAAATCTTTAACCCAGGCATTTACTATCTCATATAGCCTACTCATCACAATCCTGATTACTAATTAGAGTTCTGAGAAGAAAATAAAGGATTCAACACCGTGTCTCTATAGCTGTGAGGAACACTGAACTAGAAGGTGTTAAAGGATTGGTTGACAGAAAAATCATAACACTGAGGCAACTGAACTAGTGGAAAAAAAAAATTAACAAGCCAGCAATGGATGTTGAACAAGGAGCCAAGAAAAACTCCCGAAAAAACTCCAAACCAAACCAAACAACAAACAAACAAACCACACAAAACCCACCAAAATGCAAAAATACCACCGAAACCAACCAACCAACCAAAAAACCCAACAAACCCAAATCAAACCAAAATTTAAATATTTATTATACTTTATCAGAGGAGAAAACCACACCCAGAACCAGCTCTTTCGTCACAAAAACCTACATATTTGCAGTATCTTTTCCAATTTAAAGAAATACGTAAGAAGTCATTTCCTTTTAAACCTCTTTGTATGATGTATACCAAGAATCACATATATCTGAGTAACAAAGACAGGAATGGCGTGACTGTTTTTCTCTGGCATCACAGAGTTCATCCTACTTGCACTGGGCTTAAGTAAATAAGGATGGACAGAAATCACAATATYCTATTTCTGCTTTCTGACTGGGGCTTGAGAAGAGAAAGGAAGTCAAGAAAGAAACTGAATAAAAAAACAGCCATGACCAGAGAAAAGTAAAATTTTTCATTTCAGAGTATTTAGTGTTTAATAAGTGCTTTTTATTATTCAGTACATGCTAGGGGAATCAAAAGGAGTATTATTTGAAACAGGGGAAAAAAGAAAGAAAACATTATTTTAACAGCAGAGATGAGAATTTTGCTGATAATGGGGTGTCTTCTTTTGAGATATAAATCCCATTAAACTTAGAGACCCATGGGTAATATATAAAAGGTAATTCTGTCACTGATTAAAAATAAACTAAAAAATGGAAACTAAACTAAAAAGTGGAAAAAACAATAAGCCAGAATAGATAGTGACTAATAATGAGCCATTCTGTGGGAGGATTGACACAAGTTCCTGTACTGTTTTTGACTATGAATGAAACATGGATTGCAGAGTTTGTTAAAATCAGTAAATTACACRTTACAGATTAGTGAAGACATGGGAGGCATATGAAGATATTCAAAGACAAAATGGATCACCAAATATTAGCAGAAAATGGAAAAATGAAAACTGGGATTGTCAATTGATCATTTCTTACACCATCAAAATAATTGTGGCTTCAACTRTGTCAAATTTTTGGAAACGTGAAAAAGGACTTCTCCTCTTGAAATAGATGCTAACGTTGGATTCAAGCTACTCAGTGCCTAGYTCAGGTCACTGGTTTCATATGGTAATCCTATGCTAGTTATGCCTTTTCAGAGCTCCAGCAAGCCATTGGAGGACCCTTACCCTGTAGTCACAAAGCACAATATGCTCATRGAACAGATGTCCTCCACATCTGGCTTGGAAAGACTATGCCTACAATTTTCTGGGTTTGATGTTGCCAATATCAGGCTAGTGAAAGTTATACTAAAACACCATATTGTGCTGCAGTGATGCAAAAARCCCTGTGCAAATGAACAAAGTTGATAAAYACATAATCAAAAGCCAATTTTTCTAAAAGTATTAATAAATAGCATGCAAAAAATCAGCTACAGTAAAAAAACCCAAAAAAMCACATGAGGAATGTTAATGCTAAAAAGTAAACAAACAAACAAACAAAACCAACACCAAAATCTAGTATGAGAAAAGAGAATTTCTGCAAACATCTTTGCTTAGGAGTAGAAACTTCAAAGGTAATACATTAGGGGTATAGGGTCTGACATAACAGAAGGAACAATGTTAGCATGTGCAGAGAGCAGTTTACATTATATAAGGAGCTTGAACACTACCTCAAAACCACTGTGAGCAATTGTCTGTCTTCTTTTACTGCACTGGAAGAAGCTGATGTGTACATTTCTATCTACCCAAGAAGAGACAGGTGCTTTAGTATGGGTTCTCACACAGGCATAACAACAAATGTCACCCACCTCAGGCAGAGGCTATCATGACAGGGAAGGTTGACATCAGCTGTCAACCAGAATTTTTTACTGAGTTGTCAAGGTGCTAACAAAAAGTGGGTAGAAGCCTGATGTGTTAATGTAAACACCTTAACAAACTGGCTGTTAATGCACGAAAACATTGCACAAAACAGCTCACAGAGCCCCAGTGGCAGTAAGGAGGGCCTTCCAATCACAATGACTAAAGCCAGTGCAAGGGTCATATATTTCTTCCTGTATATGCAGACAATCTCCACATGGATAGATGAAAAWTAATGGAGCTCCTTCTGTCTAAAATCTCCATTCACTTCTACAAAGATGAATTTAAGCAGCCTCCAGAGCAGAAATTCAACATGGACTGCAAATTTAAAACATACAAGCCTAAATKATGTGCTATTAGCAAGCTAAAATGTATATTGGTGGTTCAAGATAATTATGTTTAATTTGAMACAACTTAAAATTTCTGCCTCAGTGAAACCATGCAGCACTTGGTTTTCTCCACAGACAGATTTGTTTCTTCTCAGAATAYTGAAGATCATCATGACAGTGATAATGTAACTTTCAGCTCATGTAAGRTAAATCATATGAGGGTGAGCTCTGGAAGGGCAGAAATTCTAGCTAAGTAAGTAACAATGACCTCACTGTGCACAGGAAACTAACACCCCCAAAATGACACAGACAGTTCTTAGGAAGAGCAAATGGTCACAGCTTGTTCTTGAAATGGAGGCTCTTCCAGGAACCTGCATGTGTTGCTGTAGAGCTTCTYCCAAACTAGGAACACATGAAAACCCAAAGATAATACAGCAAGTTAGAGGGAGAAGTTATTGCGAAATCTTTGCATTTAATTGTGTACATCAAGCTAGTGTTTCCTGTATTTCATTACTTGTTCTATATGGRTTAACAAAATCCTACTTGAAGAAATCTTTGTCACTGACTTCATGGCAAGGCCACTTTGTTTTATTTAGATGGTGACTGAAGTCTCCTTATGCAGTTTGACAAACTCAGCGAGCTTCCTCTCATTTTTCTCCCTTGGCTGCACCCTGTAGTGCTGTGCAGACATACCCACTGAAATGGTTACCAGCAGTCCCAGAGGAATTGTTTTAAGATTGGTCATCCTGATTTGGCTACTGGTGTGGGTTTGACAGTGTGTGGTGCAGTACCAGCTAAAAACACAGCTCATGATACTGCCTCTAGCTGAGCACTTCTATGCCAGGTGGAATCAGCCCTCAGGTTTGCTGCTCTTGAGGGGATTTTGTATAGGCATAATATGAAACCACTGCAATTTGAATAGCTTTCTGAGATGAACATGAATGAAAGATTCCTACAGTATCTCTCTCCAGTTAAAAAAGAAAATTTTGCTTTTTTCAGAAGTCTTTTATCATTCTTTTTCTGTCTTGTGAATAATTAGGAATACAAAGTCTAACTAGATGCACAGTAAAGCTTGTTGACTTTCTACATACTTRTGTCTTGGTCTGGAAACAAGACAATCAGCTTGTAAAACATCTRTTTACACCCAACATTCTTCTGTGCTTCAAAACCAGCTCCTAATGAAGAACAATTTGAACCAGAAGTAAAAATATTGCTATTCATTCMATTTCTAAGATAATGCCTTATGCTTATATTAATAATTGAGAAGTTTCCCAAGTTTAAACATTTAGTCACTCAGTGAAATAATTCAGAAGTCTGTGTCTAATGATGCCATCTGGTGACACCTGTCGAAATGATAASTAATTTTGTCTGCTATTTATCCAAACACAATATAAAAGCTATAAAGAGGCTTCATCAGATAATCAATGCTCAAAAGAAATATTGCTATCTACAAGGAGGAATATCTTCCTGAGCCTTCTAAYGTTATTAGTGAGAGAGATATGTGTTTGAGGACAGTCCTACTTTCACTGTACCTTAAAAAACTTCCTCACAACAAGGCAYACCTCTCATAGGGGCATGAGGTATGTATTAATTCCTTAGACAGTGAGTCAGCTGCAGGGAATATTGCTGCACAGTGATCTATTGCCCAGCTGTGCAAGGTTCCAAGGCAATAATCTATTGCTATATTCATTTCACTGAAAGGTTTCCCTTACTGGAGTGCATTGACCAATATTTCAGTCCTACCATCAGCTAAASCAGCATTACTGCTGTACTGAAATAATTAATTCAAAATGTAACAAAAAAATAAAATAAACATACATTTATTTATTAATAAGTCCAGCAGAGAACTCTTACAGTGACAGATGATATTAGCCTATAAGCCTTTATAACTTACACAGTAATAAAATGCAGTTACATTTTTGAATTAAATTGATAACATGACCAAATCGATTTCATTAGTGTATCTGTCATATTTGCTGTTAATGATGGCTAACAGTGGAATAGAAACTGACAACAATCTCTGAAAAACTGTGCAGATCAAAATTATATTATACTGGCATTCATGAATTTTAATAACCTTTTTATCATGAATTTTGAACTCCCTTTTTAAATTTGAAGCTCACAAGAAAGAAGAGAATTAAACTTTCTACACCTGTCTCAGCTCCTATTATTTCTATTGTTACAAGTTAATAGGCTCAAGAATAGAAGACATTTTCCACTAACTAAAACAAAAAAAAAAGGTCTTGCTTGAGAGTCTCTTGTGAGTGCTTACAGAGGAATGGATGTTTCTCTGCTGCTAAAGTGTTGACATCAGAGTCATTTCTCCTGAATGACTAGAGAGCTTTAGGACACCCAAATTGCTGTTTAGAAGACTCTTTGTGGAAGAGGCTATTCGTATTAATAGACATTGGTACTCTAGTGTGTAACTCCCTTTAATGATAATGGAAGTTCTGCAAAAATCTACAGGACAATATACCTACTGCCAGGAAACAGCATAACTCCCTAATTCCATTAGCAGGGCTTAAATAAATGTGAGTTAAAAGTGTACAAGTATTGAAATGCTACACCTTGCAGCACCATTTGACAACATCAATATGCCCTTATGTAATGAGACACCCTGATCTCTCTGCTACTTGAAAATGTGGTAAGATATGAAATATGGGTCAAATTAACTGAAAAACTTAATGCTCTTTCCTATTCAAGGCCCTGATTACAACCACTTTATTGGGTTAAAATTGTGTGAAAATAGATAATTAAAAAGGAAAAAACTGTGGGATAATCTTGGCACAGGTAAAGGATAACTCTATTTTTACCATTTCATAAATAAAATAATCTTAAACATTTTATATAAATATGTGTATATATAGTGAAGGACACTGTGTCTGCTTTGAGCWTACTGTCTTTCTTGCTCTCATAGATGTTACACTCAGGAGCTATGACAGCAACATGGGTAAAAAATTGGATATATCATCTGTAGAGCTCAGGTCTTAGAGGGAGAAATATTTACTCTTCCACACGTGAGGATTGTTCTGGCTTTTTGGAAATGCTGATCTTTACAAGAGAAACTTTGTCTTCACATCTTCTRTGGTACAGTTAACAAAAGCTGGGTACTTTTAGTGAGATTCTTCCTGTACTGGACRTACTATACATATATTCATAGGTTACAGGCTCTTCACAGAATCTTTCTATCTACATATTGACAATGTATTCAAAAACATTGCTACTCACAGTATTCAAGGTAACTTTATTTGGATTTTATACCTATGGTGGATAAAATATTGCCTGCAGCCAGATATCTACACAGCCTTGCTCCTCACACTCCTGCTCCTCAACAGGACAGGGGRAGAAAATGAGACAGGCACAGGGAGATAACCTACCAATTGATCTTAAAAGAAAACAGACTGAACTTGAGAGAATTAGTCCAAGGTATTGACAATAAAATAGGTGTGGATAGTAAGAAAAAAAAATTACAATATTTAAAGATCACCTTCTCTCTCCTCTTTTTTCCAAAATTCAACTTTATTACTTCATTCCAAACTCCTTCTCCTCCTGTCCTCAAAAGGCACAGGGAGGATGTGTGGTGGGAGAATAATGATGAGTCCATAGCAGCCTCTTTGCTGCTCTTGCCTCYTGAGTTCCTTGCTTCAGCACAGTTRCTTSCAGTGGGCTGCAGTCCTCAAGGGAAACCCAGCTCTGTGTGGGTCTGYCACATGCCACTGTTCCTTCAGACAGCATGCACTGTGGTGGTTTAGGAATGGTATTCCCTARTTAATTTCTCCCACTAAAACCACAAACTTCTCCCCTTCCCCCARCCCCTCTGGTGAGAGAGACAAAAGAGAGATCCCGAGCTGTGATCAGAACCATCTATGGGAAATGAAATCTAGACAAGAAAACAAATAGGAACAGAAACAACAGTAATCATAGAAGTATACAAAAAGAGGGTGATTTACMTGCRAAAGATGCTCATTGACCAACCCAGCACCACGTGACTCCTGAGACAATGAACAAAATAGCAGCAGACCCACAGGCCACCTTTTTCTTCACACATACTTCACTTCTGAGGGATTCAGACTTCCCTCCTCAGAGTGAGAATCCCTTACTTTCGATCTCCCGCAGTGAAGTGAATGATGCAGAATAACAACCTCTACACATGGGGTCAGCCTCTGCCCYCTCACAGCTACTGTGGAAAAATTCACCATCCTGGCCAAAACCAGGATATCCCCTGGCACCATCCCATGTGTCATCTCCCACAGGCTACAGTGTGGATATCTACTCCAGCAGTGTCTCTCCAAGGGCTGCAGGGAAAYACCTGCCACACCATGGTATCCTCCAAGGGCTGCAGGTGAATCTTATCTCTGGCACCTGCAGCAGCTCTCCTCTTCCTTCTTCATTGATCTGGGTGTTTGCGGGGCTGTTTCTCAGTTTTTTTAATCTCACTTTTCACTGCTGTGCAGTGTTTTTTGACCTTTCTTAAATCTGTTTTTCCAGTGGCGTTTCCATTTTGGCCAAGCTTAACTGGGTGGAGCTGGCCTAGGGCATCCCTGATCCTCCTACTGAGGCCCCTGGCAGCAGCTTTTCTTTTTCCCTTGTAATTTTTTGGGATTTTTTGCACTAACATCTTTCTTCATTTATTGTAATACGAGGGATTTAGTCTTAATCCAGTATATTTTAATAGCAACTGTCTTTGAAACAAAATAACCARAACCAACCAAACAAACCCCCCAAAACAACCAAAACAACCCAAACCAAAATTCCTCTGATCCTCAAAGTCGCCTAAGTCACTTAAAAAAAAATAATTTTCAAACTACAGACATAAATGTAAAAAAAGTACACCACTGTTTCYTAACAAAAGTGATGAGAGCTGAAGGAATTAGGAAATAAATAAATTAGTGAAGCCAATAGAGCCTGACAAGACAGCCTTCTTGAAAATCTCCTGTAGGACTGAAAAAAAATTYCCTTTTCCCAAGCCTCTTTCATCTCCTGTCTCTGGGGATAATTGAATTTTCAGTGGATTAAAGAAGGAAAAGCAAATGCCATTGACATTGTATTTATGGCTGGCTTCCTTTTTCAGCCAGCTCCAGATAYCTGAGGCTTTAGAAGCACTTTGACAGCACATTGCAGGCAATGGAGAACTGCAGTGCACTTACAAATACACAACTGCAATCCATGACTGCTCAGTGSCTTGTGTTTATTCAAGATGAGATGCTCCATTAAGACCATTCYATTCAGACCATCTCATTAAGATTTAGCACTGCTGCCCATTGCTGTATCCATGTGCTAAGAAGTCACTGGTAATAGGTAGTCCATAAGAGAACTGTTGCATGTTTACACCTCCTCACCTACTCCAAATTCCTTCATGAAACTTAGGTTTAGTAATGCTTTGGGAGGAAGGAACAAAGAAGCAAATTGCATAACATGACAAATGGAGTGCAATAAATAGTATTTTAAATGAAGAAAAAGTGGATGTGCTAAATCTCAAGAAACTGGGGGGTTTTCTTTTTTTGGTTTTTTTTTTTTTTTTGGTTTTTTTTTTTTTGGCTAGATGGCCTTAAACAGGAATCTTTGCAACTCATATACATGGCATATGAGTTGCAAAGATCTGTCCCATCATGGGGGAGTGTAACCCACTTTTAAAAGAAATAAATATCCAGTTTTGMTGCTCTAATAGAAAATACTTGGAAGGTCTGGCCTCAGCATATCCATGCAATTCTCTTCAAAGAGAAWATAAATATTATTATATTTTAAAAATCAGCTGACTTATTCACTAAAATGTCTTTTAGCAGAATAGTGGAGCTTGGCAGTGASTGGTGGAGAYTGTCAAYTRCAGCAGGTTTCTCAGGAACTTGATCAATCATGTTTGAGTGCTTTGAACAACAAAGRGTTCACAACCTCTCTCAGTAATTYATTCCACTSTTTGATGACCTTACCAGTAAAAAAKTAATAATAAAACAGAAATTGTTGTTTTAAAATGGAATTTTATATTCTTCMATTTGCCTCTTGTCCTGTTTGCCACMRCTGAAAAGAGTGTACTTCATTGTTACTCTGCACCACTACCTATCAGAATGGAAAATCCAAATCAGTAACTTTAATTACATGCAACCTTATATTTAATTTCAGGTGTATACTTYTATAACAATGTGACATGAACCAATATAGAGCTGTTCCTGTGTGAAACTCTTGTCTCTCTGCACCAAACTCCTRAATCCAGGCTGTCTTAATAACTGATAGCTGAGATCACTTGTGTGCCAGGAACTAGCATAGCACCCTGTGCAGTGCAATTGCATTCTTACAACACAGATCTCTTGCTAATCAGCCCCTCCAGAATTCAAAGCATACAGGAGAATTATCCAGATTGCTCAGCTGCTCAGGGCTGCTGCTGTTTTGGCAAAACATAGGAGCCTGTGATCAGGCTGTTGATGTGGTCTACTRTAGGAGAGAGCTTGTTTTACAATCAGAGAGCAGTCCCTGTGTGGCAACAGATCTAAGCTGAAAGCTCTGCTGAACTCACATCAGTTTTGTGAAGGATAATTTTGTGAGGTACCACTGTGTGTGTAAATTGGAGGGGCATGTTTGGTTGTTTGCATGGTTTTGGCTTGACAGGTGCTGATGCAGCTACAGTGACAGCTGTGGCATAACAAAAGGACAGAAATCCTGACYTATTGATGTCCTGGTTAGTTTTCACAGCCTGCATACTTGGAATGTAAACTTTAACAGCACATCCTCGTATGTGTTTCTTTACTTCCTTTGCTTAAAAGGCAGGTTAGTATACTCCCTCATTATGCATTCTTTTTTTTTTTTTAATATTGTTTTTTAAAGAAAATTTGCAACATCACAAAAAGCATATGTTTCTGAAGAATAAAATTCTCRAGCACTCGGTTTGACTCATATATCAAAATATACAGATACAGTTCAGGCCRTCATTTCATGCATRCTATTACAAGATACAATAGCATTAYTTACAATCTAAATCTAATTAAAGGGTATGCAGGAATGAGAAAGGGATCAATATCTAATATGTTTTTTTCCATCTGCTTTCCTCATCACTGCTAACATGTCAGAGAAAATGCCAATAATTTGATCTCATGCATGTGTTCTGTTGCTTTTCCACTGATGCACATAAGGTCAGTTGAGGTATAGGGTGTTATAAATTCTCCATTTAGTTACCTAATTAGTGGTGGTCATGAGACAGCAAATTCAAAAAGTGACAGAAAATATAAATGTATCTCAAACTGTGGAATACCTTTAAATAAAAATACATCTTTGGTTTCAAGCACAGAAACATCACCTTAATASCTGGAAAAATGTTGGACAGTTCAGACATTGAATACTTGTTGGGTGTTTTTACATTAAAAGCATATAAAAGCCATCATTTTTGTAATACATTTCCATGAATGTAGTTTCACAATAAATCTAGGCAAATTCCAGTGGAAAACTTCCTGTGGTATAGCAGGGAGTTTATTGAGAAGACAGGAATGTAATCTTTATTTTAATTTGAACTGCAAGTTCAAAAAACTTGCAGTTGACAGTCTTGAGATTAGTAATTAAACTTTCCTTAATGCTAGTATTTGTTTTAGTTAGACTGAGCTCTTATCCCAGTTGGGCAGAGGCTTGTATGATTGTTTCATGTAAAAATGCTATTAAGTCAAGACTTGTGGTCATACAGAAAAAGAAATATTATCTGCAGTAATGTTATTTCATCCACCTGCATTTCTTCCTGCTCCTTCAGTTTGAATGGCATCCTACTTCCASACTGTCAATGGTTCTATTCCCTTGGTGTTAAAGTCTTCACTTTTTTACATAGYAAAAGAGCAAATATTTATTCAATGAGATGCAATGTTTACTGAGAATTAAAAATGTCCCTGGAGGGCAGGAGGTTTGCAAAGAAATGGAAAAAARTACATGAAAACCAACAGAATGTTGTAGAAGTTCGCTGACTGTGCCTAAAATGTCTAAGACTTCAGATGAACGGTTCTGAAAAGGGCTGGGATTTCATTCTTCAGTTTAGACTTTGCTTGACTCATTAAAACCAGAATGAAATGCTTTCATAGTGAAGTTCTACACTGAACACAGGAGCAGCACTAAAAATGGTCTGCAAACTTTCTGTGATAAACAATCCATGAAAGGCAAAAGAACACAAATAAGGTGAAGATTGATATAAAAATATAGGAGTATACGGAAAATTAATCAATCTGTTTTCACAGTAAGGATACCATCTACCCATGAGGTTATAATGGGTATGAACTAATAAAATGCACCATTTGATTTTATTTTCTTGTAACCCTGGCCTTCAACAAAAATCTTATAACAACTTATTTGCAAACCTATTTTATTCTCCATGGAGTGTTTTTACAATGATTTCAGGTGACTGCATGTTTTGTCTTTAATATTTTCTACTCTTATACTGAACTCAAATCTATAATCTTAGAAAAGGCAAGTATGTACCACATTATGCTTTTTTCCCCAAATATCTATAAAACAGACTGCCTAAATGAGTACTTTACATCCTTGGTGGAATTTTTATAAAAAAATAATAGATGTTGACATTTCTTAAAGTTTTGTTCCTGTTATATTTCAATTTCTGAAAATAAATAAAAATCACTTAAATAATACTACTCTGAAATAAATTGTGTTTCATTAAACCTCCTATGGATGTAGCCTAAAGTATTGTAACTGAATTAACCTTTAAAATTTAARTACATGGAAAGAAAATTAAACATTCACACTGTTAATATAATGTGAGTGTTGATGTACGTGAGGTCAGSGATATAAAATTGGAAGAACTAAGTAAATAGGAACCACATGACATGGCAATCATATAAAAGAAATTACAAGATAATGGGCAGACAAAGGTCTAGTGGGAAATAACTCATAGGTAAAGTTTGCCTTATCTAAATTTATATGCCTAACTGTCAGGCATCTTAAGTAGGATTTTTTTACCTTGGTTTTAATTGCCTCAAGTACAGGCAACTTTTTTCAGACCTTCCCATATAGTTAGTGGAGAACTTGTAAATACTGTTATTAGTGTTCTGAGAGCAATTTACCTTATCCAAAGGGAAACAAAAGCGTTTGGCCTTATGAAGAGTTTATAAATTGTGAATTTAATTTCTGCTGACTTATGAAAGCCTAAAACATATATATGTAGCTTGCATTCTATACTACTAAAAGCTTATATACTATAAGCTGCTTATAACACTTTTACAACCAATAAATCGATTCCAGAATATAAGTTAGGTATTCTAGTGTAGGATATTTGCCAATTACCAGAGAACTGAAACTCTTTATAGAGAGTRTACAGGAGGCTTAATTGTATAACTGAAATCAGAGATCTTGCTTGCATTATTTGTACTTCTGCATTTCAAGATTGGTGGGTGAAATTTCTCTTCTGGGTTAGTGTCTCAATTTCCATAAGTATGCACTTTGCTTTATAAGGTAAAACCTTATGATTCTGTGTTTGATTTTCCCAGCTTGTCACCTTTAAATAGTTAAATGGATGATATAGATTCTATGAAATGCAGAAAGTGATCCATGACTGGTAATTCCTACAGTGTTTGGGTTTTTTAAAGCATTGTAAGATGAAGTGTAGTTTAATACCCATGAAATTTGKGAGGCACTGGAGAAGATAGATTACATACAATACTAATTTTATCCATCAAGCAGTTCAAATAGAGGAGAAAAAAGGGTAGTATTCTATATACAGATTCTGTAACTCCTTCCACTGATCTCAGAGGGGCTGTGGGTAACTAATTCGTTTAGCTACAAAATTGGCTTTAGGATTTTTCTTTCTTTTTTTTTAGTTTAAATGCTCTAGTATAAGTGTTTTCCATAGAATTTTGAAGGTGAAGGATGGATTTCTGAGCAGCAGTAAGTGTGTGTACACGTGCATACACACACATACACACATACAAGCCTCAAGCCCAGCCTTGTGAAAATCYCTTGTTTTGCCTTTGTAAATTACTTGCAGAAGAATGGAGGTGAGATCATAGGTTAGACCACTGAGTATGAGAATACCACAGAACCCCCTCACCCAGAAGTATGAAGTGGCTTTTWTGCCTTCAAAATGTTAGTTTTCCAGTGTTAYAATAGCAACAGAATACACATAGAGGCCCAGATCATGAAAAATATTTTCATGTGTTGTAGAATGTCAGAAGCATTGCTGACTTCAACAAAAATACTAATGCTTTCAAAATTGAGCAATTGTTAAGACCTAAGCTGGATAAGGATTCAACAGCTGATCATGAAAAATATGCACATCTAGTCTGACAAAAATTACCTCTTCTCTTCCCACTCTCCCCTTCCAGCCAGCTGCTGAGCCATAATGTATCCAGCCAACAGTAATGCCATTTTTATTTATTTTGTGTCACTGCATCAAATGAGGTAAACTTGAAATATTTTGGACACATCACTGGACTTCACCATAAGAGTCTTACAATGAGTCCCTATTCCTTCTAAAGACAGTGGAAAGAATCCCACAGACAGCTAAGGATGTTAGCCTTTCCCTCTCATGCTCAGTGGCTTACATGGGAATCCTTTGTGTCAATGTGTCATATAATTAAATATATAATCTGTGATTTAAACAGAAACATATAAAATCACCCCTCTCCATGAGTATTAAAGAGAAATGTAAATAAGAGGTTTCAGAATCAAATAATTTATGTGCTTCTCTCTTTGTAGATTGAAATAAATGCACATGAGGTCTAAAGCTTCACCAAGGTGTGGTGATTTGAGAATAATTTATTGTGTAAAAGAGTAACCAGTCAAACAATGTTAATTATAATACTATTAAAAGCTGAAATGCTTAAATCTAAATAATTTAGAAGTTATGTGATAGATATTAAACACCTCTAAAAAGGAAAAATGCTGYAGGCAAGAGTTCCTAATAAGTCCTAGTTTTGTTAATTATTGCCTGAAGCATTTCTGAACTAATTATTTACCTCCAAAGTGGGCTCCATGTTTTCAGCATTGAAGTGCCAGATATTGATTTTCTTTAATTGTCAGGGTATAGTGCTAGACAGACCACACAAAGCTGAAGGTTAAGCCATTTATAGAAAGTGATAGCCAGGTCCTCCAGTGTCACACACTGCGTYAGTGTGAAAGGGAGACCAAGGCCCTGAAACTCGGCACTTTCAGGGAAAAGGATTATTTGTCTCTGTCATCTGCCCTTTATGGTTCATTTAACATCTCAGATAGCCTGTGTAAATTAAGTGGGTTTAGTAACTGCCCAACTTCCAAGTCAAAGAGAATGTTCTRTTCAATGAGGGAACTGGAGTATTTTACCCTTCTAGTTAACAAGATGTACATTGCTCAACAAATAATGAACATTGAATTATTTGTTAACCCRTGTTACCATAGATAGCTTAAAGATGCTTTTTCATTTTCTGCACGCATTTTCCCCCCASCCCTTTTTCAGTGAGTGAATATAGATATTTCACAAAGGTAAKTAATTTGAATCTCTTAGTAGGGTCTGGGTGCTTAGAGAATTTTTGCCTGTCCAGAAAAATGTAATTTTTTGGCCATAATTTGGGATGTTGAAATATGACAAGTCCCAGCATACTTGAAATCATCATCACCTTTATATCTCATATACGTAAACAAACATTTGCCAATTGGCTAGAGCTATTYCAGCCCACTGCAACATAAAAGTAATAAAAACGTAATGAGTGCAACACAGCCTCTTAATTCACACCATCAGTGCCATCTCTATTYATTTGAATTTATAAACAGAAAGAAAACCTTTTTCTTGCTTTGAATTCTTTGTMATTTGTGGCAAATTTCAGTTTTCTTCAGTTCTTCAGTTTCCTCTTTGAAATTTTTCTCTTCCATGGTGATTAATTTGTGCTCAATCTTTTCTTGTTCATGCTCTTAAATTTCTTCTCATTGGACATCTATTAATTTCTACATCTACTATTTTTACTTCTTTGCCTGTCTGTTACTTAAGCTACTATTCCTGTTACTACAGGAATAAAGTGGCATACCTTATTTGGGAGAAAGGGTTGCCCCTGTAGTGAATAGTGTGAGACAAACCACCAGAAGATGACTTGGTTMTTAGGTGGGGTAAATTGCCTTTGGAGGGTTCCTATCTCTAATTTGTTTTTCTGTGCAGGGAGCCTAGAGTGACTGATGATCCTAAACTTAGCAGGCTATCTCAAGTTAAGTGGAATGAATCCAGACCTCGTTCATCTCACTTTTTTTTTTCCTTGTTATAGCCCTTTTTTTTTTTTCATCTTTTTTTTTTCCCTTCTTCTGTATTGCCTGCCTTCACCTGTACTTGCTCTGATGAGCTCAGACTGCAGAAACCCTTAACAGCCCACATGCTCAAACAGGCCACCATCATTACTGAATTTAGGTTTCTGCAGTCACTATGGAGAAAGATAGACACAGAGAACAATKCAGATCACTGATTATAATGACTGTACCTCTTTGCTGGTCACATTTATAAATGCAAAAGTGTTTGTGATTATTATTTAAGCAGACTATTTTGATGTTATTAATTCCCATCCAATTTTTAATGGGACTTATTTTCCTGGGCTGTATTAAAATGGAAAATTTGTTGAAGAAAATATGTCTAATCTCTGTCATTTAWGTTTTAAGCAGTTCTGCTCTTAAAGGGAAAAAAATCCATGTACTAAATATAGAGATACTGTATTTACAAATGCAATAATTTCTACAAATAAACAAATCTAAACAAATATTCTGAGATGCATTTCCCTGCTAAAGACAYGGCATTTGAAATAATGTAGGAACATGACAAGTTTTGTATAAGATTTTGCTTAAATAATGTCTAATCTATTTTAATAATTGTTATATTTATTATATTACTTATTGCTGCCTCATAAACTCTTTTAATTATTGGTTTTCTTTCCCCATCATGTCAGAGTAAAACCTATTAAAGGAGATTCCTATTACAAAAGATTAGCTTTATTAACTATATATATATGTATCCTTCCCCCACCCCTCAGATTAATTTTTCTTGCTAGTGTTGATAATAATTGAAACACTCTTTTTAATGAAGAAGATACATAGTCAATAGAACAACACTACATAAGAGCAGTCATTTATTCTTCCCCATTCCTTTAAATGGGGAACTAAAGCTGTTTCATGCTCATAGGAGTATAACAAAATTGTTTTTGTTACAGTTGTCAGTTATCTGTTCTTTAGACTAGAAAATGACTAAAAGCATATATTTTTCTGTTCTTTTTGGGGTATAAAATTTATTTAAGTGAACAAAATGTGCTATGTATAAAGCACACTGAACTCCAACCCAAACCCCAAGGCCTATTTTGAAAAACTTTGGATTTAGTTCTAATTTTACATTTGCATCTGGGGTCCATCTTGACTTTATAACATATGCATTTGCATAAATGGAAATCTAAATACTACTAAATACTGAAATTACAGCATCTTAAGAAATGTTGAATCTCTTTAGTGGCAAACAATACTGTCTTTGACATTTGTTCCACAACTTCYTGAAGTTTAAATTAAAAACAACAAAATACTTCTTATGCATCTCTTATACATTTATTAGCTTGTGAAGTATGTGCACTGTTCTTAGGTAACCATGATTACCATGAAAAAACAGATCACTGAGGCTCTGATTTGTCCTATAAATAGTATGAATTTCTTTCCAAGATGTTAAATTCAACGTAAGGTCAACTTTTTTTTTTTTTTTTACGTATTCAAGTCAGTTGATTTTCATTCTCTTTAAGTGAGGTACCCACTATATTCACTAATTATACCAGGATTAAGAATTTGACATGTTCTACTACAAAGTGATGGTATAATTGCAGACATTGTTCTCATTAAAAGGGTTGTTTACATACTACTGAARAAAGGTGATTTCTATCACTCTTGACTAAAATGTTTCAACTAGACTTAAGAACTTCAGTAAAGAGTTGGCCCATCAAGGTCTTATGATAATTGATTTTTCCTCCAAATACTTCTAAAGAATACTTATTGTTCTATTTCCTCATATACCAGTTCACCAAGGCGTTAAAAAGTTTTTCACATTATCAGTATATGTAAACCAATGTAGATATGGCATGATGGCTATCAAATCTGTTAGGTGCATATTGTTGAGAGAATAGGCTTATTTCTTTTTCATATAGTATAAAGTAATAGATAAAATCCTCTTTCTTGCATTCTGAACAATAATTTTTAGAAAATGATAGTAAGAAACATAAAGAGGAGACACAGGTACTTTCTTAGGGAAAGATTTTATCCTAGATGTGAACTAAAGTGTACAACAAGGTTCCAGATTGCAACACAAATATTCATCTGAAYATAAAAATGAATTATTATAAAATGAATAATAAAATGAATTGTATATTCACATGAATATATAAAATACCATAAACCAGCCAAGTAAACGTCACTGTTTTCTTGGMTATTTCATTTTCTGTTACTGAGTAYTGCACAGTGTGCAGTGTTTGGGTTTGCCTCTCTGTTTTCATGCTGRTTTGTTGCGTGGGTAGTCAAGGCAGGTTTTAATTTGGAATCAAGAGTAACAAGGTGAATATGAAYAACCAAGAGATCAACCAATAGCAGCAGTTGTTCAGCAAAAAATAAACTGAGGTGAAACAATCATGAGTTGCTCAYCAACAGTTTGGGACATGGAAAAGAAGCAACATCCAAACAAGTTATCAGTCACAAATATTCAAAATATGAGTYTGAAGGCAAAGTCCCACCTTCCACCCCCAAATATTCTGTTGCTTTTCTCTAACATTTTATGAGGCATGTCCACAAATGATTTCAAAATTTTTGCTTTTTATATCTCTATGTTGATTATTCTTCTCAGAAACTCCCTGAACTTTATAGTTTTATTTATTCTTTGGGGGGGCATTGCTGGGAGGGCAATGATCAGTTCCTTTCTGCTGCTCTCAGCACTTTGAGTTATAACTTAGACCAACAGTCTGATTGTGAGTGAAGGTTTGGTCAAGAGGAACTTTTACATATTCTCATGTTTATTTAGGGAGTCAAAACCACTAGCCAGTTTAGAACATGATATTTCAATTAGTCTCTTCTGCTCTGCTTACTGCAGTTAAATAATTCAGTATCACAGTGTAATGCAATAGAGATTTAATATAGACATGATGTTTACTTCACTATTATCTCCTTAAGGTATTTGTATGATATATGTTTCCTTTTGCAGACTAGAGCTGTTCCCATGAATTTCATTCCGCACTTTAAGAGAAGCCAAAATAAAAAGAAGGCCATATCAATACAGTGCACGATTAAGGCCTTTCAGAATCAGCTCTATGCTATCTCCTGGGTTAGTACAGCTCCGTGACAAGATGTCTGCTCTGGTCTTGAAAGCTATATATCCACATTAAGCTGCTATTGAGGATAATTAAAGATTGAATGTATCCTCAGCTATTCACACAGCTATGAAGATATGAGAAGAAAGACTTGAGAAAGGTGTAATTGTACATTCTTCAAARTATTATTTGACAAGGGAAAAATGTAGAAACCACAAACGTTAGACTCTAGAAATGAAGTTAAATTGCTGCAGAAAATAATTTTGGGAATAAAAAGGTTTCACTACTTGTTTCAAAACAGGTATTCACAAAATAACAAAAGGAAAAGAAKATCTGTGTTTTTGTAATTATGTGCCATCTCATCCGTAGCACAGAACATTTGTTAACAAAACAGTCCCTTGCACTGTGTGCTCAATTGCAGAGTCTTTATATGTGTAATCAGCTGTATAAAGCAATGAGAAGTGAATTCCTAAACACTGAACTACCCAGATATGTCTGGAACATGATGTGAAACTACATAATGGGGTGTGCAAACATGCCTTCTTGCACACACACGGCTCGTTTCACCCAGATAAGGGAGTTAACACCATAGTTGCCCTTATTAGCACATTTTTTGAGAGCTGATGGGCTCAAGCTAATACTTGGCATAAGCTGGATGAGCTTCACAGGTATTCTAATTTGTGAATACTCTGTCAAGTATACTACCTTCAGGTAGGTGATCTTAAAGCCAAGATTCTTGAAGTAAATAATGAAATGAGCTTTTCCAAGWTCCTTAAAAACCTATGTCAGACTAGTTATAGGCAGATCCTGCCTCGAAGAAATGACAAAGATGCATGAAATATTATAAATATTACTTAGATAAAATGCAACAATTATCCAAATCCATTAGAATTATCTGTTTTTTCAGTAGTTGGAGAAAAAAAATCTTAACTAGATAAATAATAAAAGCAACTTTTTATTTGCAACTATGCAATTGCCGTATTCTATATGCATCATAGKATCCATAGATCTAAAGAGTATTGCAAATGCTTTGAAATATATGCATCGTTAGAAGGCTTTTTTCAAAAACACTGCTGTTCAAAATTGCATGTATATGAAAACATATACATGTACATATACATACTCTCCCCATTTTTACTTCACTAAAAGTACATAAAGAGATGTGAGAGGCTTTGCAGTCTTGCTACATGTTGTAAAATGTGCTCTTCATAATGATTTGTTAGATATTATGTTTGAATCCTTGTGGGTATAAACAACATGAAGATTTATGAACAAATGTTACATGAAAATAATATATAATACCTATCACCACTAGCCTAGATCTGTTTGAAATTAAGAATAACATAAGGTCATAAAGGAAATAGTATTTCCTAGCAACTATATATATTTCTCTTTTTTAAATAGGTCTGCTATGAAGTGAAGGATAGTAATATATTACATAGTCTTTATACTGTAACCCCTCATTGCAATGGAGCTTTCATGTTTCACCAGTTTTGTTCTATGGAGCTTTATCTCATTCCCTTTTCTCCTTTCATTAGGTCTTGTTCTTTCACAGCTCTAAGACTTTAAGTGAATTCAATGTCTCACRCCTTCATGCCATCACTCTTAGTAGAAACCACTGGTCTTTYATTCCTGATGCTTTGTCCTGCTTTGTCCTTGGTACAACCTCTCTTGTTTGATGTTTTYAACCAACGTTTACAGAGCCATTGTAAGTTACTAGAAACAATATATTCCACCATTCTGTAACATTTTTTATTTTAATTTAGGACATAAGAAAACAAAGACACTTTATTGGCTATCAGTTCAACTGGTTAGTGACTGTTGATGAAATTGTTATTGTAAATGTTGTTGCACACTGTCCATGCACAGCCCTGTGGGTGTGTGGTTATCCCAGATCCAACAGAAAGGACATCTGCATTCAAGCTCCTAATCTCTTTCTATTATGCTATTACCACCCTAGTGGGAATCCTGCCRTGGCTTTTCTTCAATCTTCTGTGCAAGTCCTGTTTGTGTAAACAGTTGATCATAGCCCAGTCACAGGACTGTGTGCTTAGTTGTACATTCTTTTCRATCTGATAATTACATGTTTACAAAAAGTGACATATGTTCAGAAAGACAGGATTTTTGAAGGTGTTTACCTCACAATCTGACATYTGTAGAACTCATTTGAGATGATGACGTATGGTTTTGCTTGTAGGTAATCCACATCTCCTCTATCATCTGCTGAGCATCCTCATAATCAGACTATCTCTGTTACCTAGATTTTTATTTATAGATTTTTTTAAAGAAAAATTATTTGTCTAAGTAGATGATCTAATTCTCATTCGTGCCCATCTTGTTGGCTAGGTTAATGAAAGCAAGTAAGGGACAAACAAGTATTTTGCCCTTAGGCTTTTAAGAAGCTGTGTTTGGTATAATTAAAAACCTAGCAGACTAAGTAATTAATGCAAATAATTAGGACTGCATATGCATATCTTGCTGTCTGTCTCTCTCTCTCTCTAGAAAGATTTTTACTGATGGTTAGCTGATACTAAACAATCTTTCATTAGCTTTGAATAGAAATCATTTGACTGAAATGGATGAACAGCAGGGAACAACATAGCAATGYGGTTTATAGAACTGAATTTGACATTGAAGAGTAATAACAGTAAGGACTCATAAGGAAACTYACAAAAGAAGATATTTGTGAGTTTAGCCAAATGCAATGAAACTAAATTCAAAAGCCTGAAGTGAAGAAGATAACTAAAACTAAGAAGGGAAAATATGATGTGATTTGGAAGAGACAGAAAGATAAGGGAAGAAATATTCTGTTCTAACTAGAATAACAAGGAAGTCCATCTCTTAGTGAGAGCCCTGTTCACAGCTGTGTCAGCAACCTTAGTGAATGTGCAAGTAAATTTGAAGTGTATAAAATCTGCACAGGTGATGCTWTATGCTTTGCTAAAGTATTTATTTGGGAGCCTGTTCTACTAAATTGAAGATATTTTCAAGTGTTGCAGTAGTTATTTTGCTTTTTGTTATCTTACTCCCCTCTCTSCTAATTCAAAGTTTAGCAATTTTTGTGGCTAATCAAGAAGGAAGTTGCACTATCAATTATCTCAATATATATTGATAATAGATTATACCTCACTGATGGAGCAACAAAGGGATCAGGATGTTCATTCCAACTTCAGAGAACATGAGACTGAGAGAAGTAACTTTTTAACATGCATTTGCTCTGCCACAGGTGCAYAGATGTGGATTGCATCCAGAGTCAACGACAAGGGAAAAGTGTTAGAAAATATTTCATTCAGTCTTAAAATAATGAAGATACAAAATTTACAGTGAATGAGGAGATGTCTAACCCTCCCTTCTCTGTGAATGGAACTGTGGATACTAGTTTCAACTATATGACTAGTTTCAACTACATGGAGGTGGTTAAAATTAGGCTAAAATTATCAACAAAGTTAAAATTATTTCAGAGACTTAGCCTAAGATGCTTCTTATCTTCCATTTTCATCTTCATCTCTATTTTTTGCCTTGTTTAAGTTCAAAATATCACAACTATACAAATTAAATAGGCTCTTGTGGCTATTTATTTGGAAGCATGTCACAATAAAAAAAAAAAAAAAGTCACCAAAACCTAAACTCCCAAGTTCTAAAAATTCAATGAAAGTTAACATTACAGCACCTGGCTGTAGTCTTAATATTCAAGCTTTTTTGAATCCCTAATTTGGCAAGCAAACCAATGGGACAAAGACATCCTTCTGTCTTGCCTTTTCATGCATACTATGGAGTGCCTCATCTCTTCTGTGTCCTGATCGGGAGCCAGCTCAGACCCGTTCCCCTTTCTACTGTTCTGTGTTTCCRGATYTATTTCCCAGGGAAATGAAGGTCTTGGATGGGAAATGTGATAAGAATACTTCARTCTTGGCTTCCTATGGGGTAAGGAAACAACTGTAACAGTGACCAAAATCCAAGAATATTTCAAGCTTTTTACTTAATAGTTCTGCATTGCCATTTCTTTAGACTATAATTTACTTTGGAAAAGATAGATTGATGAGCAARCTCCAACCATCAGCCTTATTAAAAATATAAAATCTCTTGAGCAATTTTTCCTATCTTGTCAAAATCACTCAGATTGTTTGATTAAAATGTATTTATTCAAAGTCTACTAAATGCAGCTATTTGATGAAGAACCCCTCATCTTTTAGGTACTGTTTTGCTCTGGWGTTTCACAGCATAAATATGGTTCTTTGTTTTCCTTTAATGTATATTGTTTTCAAAAAAATGGACATAAAATATAACAAATACGCATATAAAGTTTGATCTGTTCCTGTGCCCATTCTAGTCAATACTTAGGTGAAACATATTGTAATATATGTTCTATATGTTAGCATAATTTAAATTATTTTTATTTTTTGGGAGGTACCATGATGAATACTGCAAAGGGACAAAACATATTATGTGCCTCAAAATGGCTGGAACTGTTGCCAAGAAAACAGCAGATGTTCACTCAATCGACAGCAAGAAAACTGATATTCAACATGTAGAGAATTTATTTCAGAGAATTTATGTTTTTTTCTTTACCGGGGATTTTGGAGACAATGTGAACTGAAAGACAAGAGACATTCTATTTTTGGTTTTGTTGTGACTTGCTGTGTGGTCTCTAAGCAGTTACTTCACCTTTCTCTGTCTCCATTTCTTGCTTTCCCCTTTGTCTGTCCTCTTTAGAATTCAGGGTTTTCAAAAGAGTCTATGCTACACATTTGTACCATGCACAATGAAACCACTGCAATATAAATAATAATTATAATAAGGCCAATTTTTACTCTGTCTCCAGCMCACAAATGAAAGAAAATTCCTCATTTTCTGTAATTTCAGAAAAAATTACTTGTTATTAATGTTCTTGTGAACACAACAGGAGGAACTGGAGATCGATCAGACTCATGTCTTCATTCTATAAACTTTTTGGCTGGTTTTAGTGAAATCAACTCACAGCCGAGCTGGAGTCCAACCAACCGACAGAAAAGACAGGCTTTTAATCAGGCTTCTCTACAATGGAGCACATCCATTTGATAAATGAACTAATTAAGCAAATGAATAAGTATAACCTACCACTGTGAATGACACTATGAAAAACTTTCAGATCCATAATAATAGTTCTAGAAAACCAGAAAAAAAGGATGGGAAAAATACAAGTTCAATTCATGAAGCACATTTATGTAAATGAAATTTTACCATGGGCAGTGGTCCGGTATAATGCTCTGTATGTGTAAAGATGACAAGGGGTAAAGAAGTCTGAAATAAGGTTATTTCGCTTCTGAGGTTTTCTTAATATCAGCCATTTCACAGTCAGAAGAATGTAGCAATGACTCATACTCTTCCTGAATGTCCCTTTGTGAAAGTAATAGGAATGCCATAACATGTGTCTCCTGTTTTTTCTTTAATATCCAAAATCCATGCATAACCTCCCTAGGGGAAAAAAATACAAAACAAACCCACCTTTCATGATAAAAAAAGAAAGGAAAAAAGAAACGAAAAAGAAGAAAAAACCAACACAGATTAATTTAATGTACCTGCAGCTACATTTTTTGAGCTTTGTCTGACTAGAGGTTTTTAGGATTGATTTGACAGCTTTGGAAACAACGTAAGTCATCTGATTTGTTTTAGGGAAGTAGCAGTGATCCATGAGACTGGGATTTTTTTAATGTCCTTCCTCTCCCACACATACCCTTAAAACTGTGGCTTTCTCTAAAAACTATATTTACAGAAGACAGAAAGAATGACCTGTCAGGAAACCAAAATCATGTGAAGAGGTAAGAGTTATTTGCTAGAAATGAAAATTTTAGTGAATTTGTATTTCTATATATGCTACTCATCTTCACCGTTATAATCTTCAGCTGCTTATCCAATTTGAGGGGCTTTTAATTCAGTATTATTTAATAAGTTTCTTCTTTTCCTACAATAATTATTACCTTCTAGAGAATTGTTATAAGTTTTTTTTCATTTAAAGAAAAAGTACAATATACATATTAATAACTTGTGTGACAATATCTGTTCCCAGGACATATTTTTTTTCATTATGAGATTAGCAATCATCAGTTATTTATCTACCAGGAACAGAAATCCAGTTAGTGAGAGCGTCTGAACTGAGCCTGTTGAAAAATTGCCATTTCGAGCTGGCTGTGAAATCTTTTGCAAGTAAGAGTTTTGTCCATTTTACACCTACTACAAGAATTAAAGCAAACAGTAAAACAATAAAAAAGAAGGGCATTCATAATGAAAGACACTGTGGTAACACAGAAAATACTTTGTTAAGATTYACTCCTATGATATGTCCTACCATTGACTTTACTGTACTATAGAATCATAGAATCATRCAATAGTTTGTGTTGAAAGAGACCTTAGTGATCATCGAGTTCCAAGCCCACTGTCATGAGCAGGGACACCACCACTGGACCAGGTTGCTCAAAGTCCCATCCACCCTGGCTTTCCATGCCTKCAGGGATAGGGCATCYACAACCTTTCTGGGCAASCTGTGYCAGTGTCTCACTACTCTCACAGTAGAGTTTCTACCTAAAACATAATCTAAATTTCTCTCTCATTGAAGCCATTCCCCCTTGTCTTGTCACTACATGCCCTTCTAAAAGTCCCTCTTCAAAATTTTTTTAGGCCCTGTTTAGGTCCTGAAAGGCTGTTTTAGTGTGCTAGTATAGTGGTAACATGCTGAAACAACTGCAGCAAGTGGGAGTGTGTTGTATAGTTGATAAATATAAATTTAAAGCAGGTTAAATTGACTGTAAAGGTGCTTTATGGGTTATTAGMTATACAAAATGTGTGAATATGAGAAATGAAAGAGTCCTGTTAAAATCACTTGATATGTATGGAATAATAATGATCTTCTGTAGTTATCCTGCAGAACCTCYGGAAAGAAGCTACAAAATCATAAAGTACAGTTGTGTAATAAGCAATTCTTACMTATGTCAGTTTTGAAAAATGACAAGTATCTCTGATACAGTTACAGATTTTTCATACAAACTGTAAGCTACTGCAATTATCTCTCCTGTAGTATTTTTCAGACTTGTCTTTTTTAAGCCTCTGATGTGAATCTGCATGCAGGACATTAGCTTACTGACCATGCATTTTGTGATGTACAATCAGAGGATGCCTTGGGTTGGAAGGAACCTTTAAGACCATCTAATTCCAAGCTCCTTACTATGTCAGGGACACCTTTTACTAGAYCTGGTTGCTCAGGAGCCCATCCAAGCTGACCATGCACACTTCCAGGACAGGGCATCTACAATTTCTCTGGATAACCTGTTCCAGTGCCTCACCACKCTTACTGTGAAGAATTTTAATTTGATGTCTAATCTGTACTTTTGGTTTGAAGTCATTACCTCTTCTCTTATCACTACATGCCCATGTACAAAGCCCTCTCAAGCTTTCCTGTAGATCTCCTTCAGGTAACAAAAGCTGTCATAAGGTCWTCCTGGAGCTTTCTYTTTTCCAGGCTGAACAGCACTGACTCTCTCAACCTTCTTCRTATGAAAGGTGCTTCAGCCCTCTGATGACCTTATGACACTCCTCTGGATTGTCTCCAACATGTTTGAGTGCTTCTTATGTTGGTGGGCCCAGATCTAGATGCCTTACTCCAAATGTGGCCTTACTGGAGTGGAGTCCAGGGGCATAATCACCTCCCTCAACCTGCTGGCCTATGCTTCTTTTTATTCASTCCATGATACATTTGGCTTTCAGGGCTGTGATTGCACATTTCTGGGTTATGTCAAGCTTCTCATCAACCCAGCCCAAGTCCTTCTCCTCAGGGCTGCTCTCAATCTATTTTATGTCCAGCCTGTGTTTGTGCTTTGGATTGACCCAAGYTACTTGCAGGCCTTTGCCCTTGGCCTCGTTAAAGCTCATGAGTCTTGCTGGGGGCCACCTCTCAAGCCTGTGTATGTATACTAAAACTAGAAATTGTTGAAATTTTGCTTTTAATTTCTTATAAGTGTGTTTTTTTGGTTTTTTTTTTGGAAAGTGGCTGTTGAGTTTTAATTAGTAAGCACAAATTGCTGTTGTATTTATGATTATTCATTTTTCTTTAAWTTAATTTTATATTTTTGAGAAATCCTTGTGCCCCTTAGAAATGAAAAGGGAATATGAAGCTATTTAACTCCAAGTCTTCTGTATTCAATAAGTGCTTTTTATTTCCTGGGACATCCTGRTTTCTAAAAAGGTTATAATGATCCGACCTTGAAAAACAGATTCTCTATTTTTAGTGTCACCTTGTTCCTTTTCTTTTGTACTGTATCTCCAGCGTATCAGGTTAAGCTAATATCTGTTGTGGTGTATTTCTCTTTCTGCAAACTTCCCCATGCCATTGGACTGARGGATAAGAAATCAACATGGTTCTTTCTGCTCAGTGCTTCTATGGTCCATTAACACGTGTCACAGGTTCCTAGTGTAAAATTGCATTAAGTTTAAATGGGTAGTAGYGTAGAGACATCAGAGTTGGAAACAATCAAAATGTTGTCTTGCAAGCTGAGAGCAATGCTCTTTTGGGAGAAAGAAAAGGAATGTAAAATACTGGGCAAAATCACTTAGAAATTTCAAGACTGCTGTGATGCATTCAATAATATCACAGGGGAAAGGAATTTTCTTTACAAGAAACAGGCTGCCAGTTGAGACTATTAGCCATTCCCTTACCCCTACATAATAAAGCTAAATCATGTAAGCTGTGCAGATAACAGATGGACCAACAGAGACAAATTATTTGTGATGTAACTGATAACTAGGTCGAAGCTGAATTATTGTGCACTCTAAAAGAGCACTGAATAGTTTGCAAGATTAGGAAAAACTTGACTTCCCAAATGAAGGCAGTGAGAGAAACAAAATGCATCTTGTTATGAGCATGTACTGATCCATAAAGCAAAATACAGGGGTAAATGGATGACAGAGAACAGATTTCTTAGTAATAAATGGGAAGGCAATCAGAGCAAAACACAATTGTCCAGTGCCAAGGACACACAGTCTTGGTAACAATTATACTCATCTCCTGCAGACATATGTAATTTTATGGGCAAATTAAAATATACAAAACTAATTCTTTTTTATTTCTTGTTTTGTGTACATATAGTTTAATGAATAATTTGTTATGACATTAGTGGTCATCATAGAGCTTGAAATAGATAGACATACCCTGACTGCTTGATTCAGAACAACTGATAGAAAAYGAATATTGGAGATGACCAATAGCATGACTTCAGGAAATATATGGAAAAGACRATATTCATCAGATGTTAATATTGAAAAATTGCTCACTTTGCAGAGGAGAATCAATTAGTGATTCCATTTTTTTGCAGTATATTCTACTTCTTAGTAATTTAAATCTCATTATTGCTCTTATTTGGATAAACACAACAGTGATTGTTAAATATTTTTTGTCATTGGACAAAAATACCAATAATTTCTAACTTGGTTTCTGCTAATAAAGAAAGTGTAATTCTTTCTAGCTTTCCTACTTATCACATTCTTTTATTACTTTGCTGATCTGTATAGGATAAACTTTTCCCAGACTCTAAAGGTGGATGAAAGTTTTATTCAGAGTAAGAACTGACTGTTCTGAAGCCTGCCAGTTTTATTCAAATCTCTCTTTTTTTTAATTTTTTTTTTCTTTTATTGAACTAACTATGCATTGTAGAGTGATTTTTACTCAGAGTATCCCAAAACCCTCACTCAAACCAATAATCATGTGTTGATAGGTGAAATTAGTTTCAGAATTCTAATGAAGCTCAGCAGCTGGGAGACAGACAGCTCATCTGAAGATTAAATGAGAAAAATTGCCACTTTTGCTGGTTCCTTTAGGAACTCATTTACATTCTGTCAGCTCCCATTAGGGAYGGGAACTACGAATATTGAGGGAAATATGCATGAATTCAGTGCTGAAATGGCCAATCCTGATCAGATTCTTCCTGCTTACAAAGCTGCCAGAAGTTTTTATGTAGTTATACCTTCTGGAAACAGAGGGTGATAATCTGCTTGCTTTTGMTTGTTTCTTAACATTTTGAATTTAACATAACCAAAGGAACCAATCCCCAGCAAGACAAGAAGAGCAAATGATAAACGTGTAATCCTAAATCTTGGGATAATATTCCTGGAGCCTTCTATACAATATTCTGTCCCCTTGGTTTTTCTCTCCTTTTATTTTCAACCATAGGTCTGTAAAGCTTCAGTATTTMTTTTCATGTGACAGTACCAAGAGAAATAGCAAGAGAAATACCACACAATTCATCTTTCCCTTGTTACAGCCCTGAATTTCTATGTACTTGGATCCTCATCATACTGACAAGTTTTCATGAGGTCTGCTGACAGAACCAACAGCAGACTGGAATCTATAGCATGTAGGTGTTATCCATTTCTCCACTGGTTTTGGTTATATTTATACAGACCACAAGTAGAGGTGACTGWGCCAATGAAAGAAATGTGTTTAAGCATTCTACCAGGAATGCAAAAGACAATGCATAAGCAAATGCAGGAAGAGTAATGCTACTTTAAACATGGAAAAGTKTGATGCTGTTTTGTTTGCAGATTTTTGTTGTTTTCAATTTTCTTTAAATAAAGGTTGCAGAAGATTAATAAAGGCTTGGGAAGGCGGCATAAGATGCTCAACAAATGTTTTTCTACTGCACCTGCAGAAGAGTTTGATGACAAATTCATAGTTTTAATGCAACAGCCATATTTTCTGCTTTAAAAATATTAAGGCAAATTCTAAATGGTAAACTGTTTTTTGTTAGATCAATAGGTTTGAGTAATTTATTTTTAACAATTCTATGACAAAATAAGATTCCTAATGCTGTTGATTTTTAATAAAGCTAAGCAGAGTACTGTGAATAGTTTGGCACTCTGAAGAACATACTGGCATCATTGAAATGGAGCAAGTCAGTTCTACWGGACATGCTAAAGGGCTTGAATCACACAGGTAGAAAAGTAGCATTTGCATTACACTTACAAGGAGAGGATTACAAAAAGCAAATTATTTTRCAAAAACAGACATAATAAACAGCTGCATTTATCATATATTTTCAAAGTGATGCTGCACGTGGCTATACTAAGTGTGAATACAGAGATTACAAAGACTGAGAATGAACAGAGATGTTAGAGAATACTTCATACATCTGCAGATACATATTTTCAGCTTGTACAAGGCTTTCAATGTATCACCTGATAATCCTTCCTTCCTTGCTCCTTACATCCACTCCTCTAAAGTACATARAAAAATAATTCAGGATTTAGAAAAGAGCTAGAAGAATGACACAAGTTTTRGAAATCCCATTTCAGAGTTTTGGACTGAAGGGCTTAACTAGCCTTTATGTAGTAGTTTAAGGAATTTCATTATAATTAATATGTTTACAATTATTTAAAACAGTAGAGAAACCTGGAAAAAAAAGAAATCTCAACGTACATTTTACAGATGTCCTACAGAATCACATGCTATTTCAAATGCATGAAACTAACACAAATTAAAAGTAGAAAACAGATTAATTTAGTGTCAAGAAACAGCACACAGTATCAATCACTGAAATAGCCAGTACATGCTATTGGACTCTTCTGAAATCTAATGTATGCTTGCAAAAAAAATAAACAGTACTTTCCACAACACCTCTGTTGAAAAGCATTTATTAAAATACTAGTAGTATTTATCCATATGGTTAGCATTTCAACAATTCGAAATGTATACTAATTAATATGTCCAAAATTTCTAATTTATATAAAARTAAGTTCATGGGAGCTACTGTCCAGACAGCTTTTTCTTTATCCCTTATAATATAATGGAACAGATTATTGTGGCATCTGTGTCATGGCATGTGGATGCCAGGGAAGTAATTAGAAACACCAAGAATGTTTTCACAAAGGGAAAACTGTGCCTGGCCAATCTGGTGGCCATGTACGATGGACTGGCCACACTGGTGGGTGAGGGAAGAGCTATGGGTGTCATCTAATTTGGCTTCTGTAAGGCCTTTGAAATGTTCCCACACAATATTCTTGTCTCTAAATGAGAGAGAAATGGGTTTGATGGACRGGATATAAAATGGATAAGGAACTGGACAGATGGCACTTTCCAAAAGTCTTGCAGTCAACAGCACTTTGTCCATTAGGAGATTAKTAACAAGTGGTGTYCCTCAGAGGCCTCTAYTGGGACCAGAATTAATCAATATATYTATTAACAGAAGCTGGGATTGAGTGGACACTCAGCAGGTGTTTTCAGCCTGGAGGATTAGGCTTATATGAATTTATGAAGTTCAAACAGGCCAAAGCCTTGCATCTGTCTTAGTATTAAGATATAATGTCCTCAGAGCTGAGAACTGATACTGATTTTTAACTACACTTTAATCTATGTGCTAATTGTTTTAGAATGTTTGTGACTGGTAGATCTTAATTTTTGAATATTACCCTATAATGAATAATACTTGAAGATCATTTTCTTTTTTTTGTGATTTGGTTAACGATACCTGTGATAGAGTAATKGCAGGAAAAAAGAAAAAA